>OZ024743.1:17430498-17472998 GCA_964016885.1 Eledone cirrhosa | reverse complement strand
ATGTATGTATATATGTATCTGTTAGACACGCAGTGACTAACAACAGAATGTTTTAAGTCTGCATGTCTTGACATATACGCGTAGCTTATATATATTCAAGGACTGTCGCGGGCCGTGGTGATCGCTGCCAAACATGTTTTGTAATGTATCGTCTTATTGGCTAATGTTATCGTCTTATTGGCTATTCAACCAACGTCAGTAATTGTTGCTTAAAAGCATCCGCACTTTTGTTGCACATTTATTTATCGTTTCGCTTTCGAATCTTCCTCCTGTATTTCGTCGTTTATCATCAGAATATTGCTCTCGTTTTGGTAAGTTATATTGTTAATTTATATATGACTTTTTTAATTTATATTAACTACTTTTTTTTTCAGTTCGTTAGACCATGCTTATAATATTGTTTGTATCATATTTACCTGTATATTTGTCTACATTATTGTTCGTTTTATGTTATATTATTTTATTATTATTATGTTAGATTATTTTTTTATTATTATGTTAGACTATTTGTATGTAATATTTAAATTTTATTAATTCAACTCTAATAATTATTATGTAAAATATATTTATTTAATACTGATTGTTTTTGTAGTTGTTTATACTAAAAATCTGAAAAATATTTTTTATACATCTTACAATGATCTTTATAAGATCATTTATAAAATAACAATTATATAACCTAATTCCATTAGAACGATAATTTATTATTAATATATATATATATATATATATATATATATATATATATATATATATATATATATATCGTTTAACTAGAGTTATTACAAGCGTTGCCTTAACAAAAACTAGACCTGAAAAATAAGCAAGCTCAAAAGAGCCACAGAATGTTGTAATAAACCTTCAAAATGTGGAACTGGAGTTGTTGCTCAGAAATATTGTAATCATTATCTATCGTAGACTCTGTGGCATCCTTTTATAAAAAAAGAGACTCATAACGAACTCAAGACGACACGATAATTATTTAAGTGAATTTATAATATAGAATTCGCTTTAAGTGCATTTCGTATTAATCATTACTAAACATCTAATATGAGATATTGAACATTAGCTTAAATAATTATCGTGTGGTTTTGAGTTCGTTATGAGTCTCTTTTTTATAAAAGGATGCAACAGAGTGTACGATAGTTAATGATTACAATATTCTTGAGCAACAACTCTAGTCCCACACATTTGAAGGTTTATTATAACGTTCTGTCGCTCTTTTTTTCAGGTCTAGTATATATATGTATGTATATATATATATATATATAAGTGTGTGTGTGTGTGTGTATGTGTATGTATGTGTGTATGTGTGTGTGTGTATGTGTGTGCGTGGGTGTGTGTGTGTGCGTACACATATTCAATTCTATTAAGAAGCGAACTAATAACTGTTTCTTTAATATTACAGTCGGTTTATGAATAATACACCGAAATTGGAAATTATAAAATATTCTAATAAAATATCAATACATCATGAAAAAACCATAAATGAACCCATTTTAGTATATAGAAAATATTTCGATAAATATTTTACTTATATTCATATATATATGAATATATATATTGTATATATATATATATATATATATATATATATATATATATATATATATATATATATATATATATATATATATATATATATATATATATATATAATTATATATACACATGTGTGTATGTGTAAGTTTTTGTGTATGTTTATATATATGCATATAACTGTATATTGTGGAATAAATTTATGCTCGCTTCAAATATACTTCATATTTGTTTATTTCTTTATCATCTGATGATGGATTTGGCTATTATTTTAATAAAATTTTAATGGGATTAATATGAACATACTTTGAATCGATTCAAGTATTTTTGTATGTCATATTTTAGCCATTATTGCTTTCATGGTTTGGGTAAATACTTCGTAGGTTTAATTAAATTTCTCGTTGCATCATGAATTGAAAATATTTTACGTCAATATTTTTGCAAATGTTTAATAACGTTGTGTATACACCTGAACGTATAACCTGCAGGAAAATCCGTAGGCAATATACATGTAGATATGTATGCATTTATCTATAGATGAGGAACTTTTTTTTTCAGTTGTTTGTGTGATAAGATAAATGAATACGATCACGCAGCTTTATCTAATATTGACACATATGCAACATGCATAGGCTTATACATGTATATACACTCACACATATGCACCAATACACACACACCAGAAAACATACACACATACATACAGGCGAACATGAATGACTATTCAGAGGACTATTATTCGGATGATATACGGACTATTTTTCAGATGATCTTTTTGTCTTTCAATAGTCTAAAGATATGATTAAGCTTTCCACACAGACACAGAGACACATACGCAAACACACACTCACATATATATATATATACACACACACGCATATCTATATATGAATATATATATGTGAATATATATATATAAGTTATTCCAGTTTAAATCGGAGGTGACCACAGTAAGTAAGGTACTCAATATATGGTAGAGTATAAATGTTTTAATATAGAAGAGCTTCTACAGGACCAGAACCGCTCCACTCGAGGGAAATCATTAGGAAGCTTCCATATGATTTCACACTAGTGGAGCGGTTCTGGCCATGTAGTAGCTCTGCTATATATATATATATATATATATATATATATATTCACCACACACACACACCGGTACACTACACTCCCTCCATCGGTCCCCAAACCCTTCTCTCCCCACTCCAGCCACACCCTTTCTCAAACACTCACTCATCCCACAACACCTCTACTAATACACACACACCCCCTCCTCACTCCAACTTTCACACATACCCATCCTCTCCCCTGTCCACCGCATCTCCGCACACACTGACAATCCTTCACTTCCCATTCTACCCTACTGCTGCTATGCCCTCTGACCACCTCCCCGCACACACAGACACACAACCCTCCTCCTGCCTTGACCCTTTGACCACTTCCTGTTGCGCGCGCACCCCACATCTCCCCTCTTCCGACCAATCTCTTCATGGATTACACATATATGAACCTTGATCCCGAGAATCTACCGCATCCCATCTTTTTACGGAATTACCTTGCGACTCACCCCAAAAACACACCCCAAAACATTTTTTTTGCCACACGCCACCTACATCCACAACACGCATACACACCACACACACACGTGCGTACCACCACATATTTACACATTCAGTCTCCGGAATCCTCTCTCCCCACCCCTCTATCCACACGCACACACCTACTCCGACCTACACCCCACCCCACACACACCTCTACCTGAACATGCAACCCCGTTCTTCCCCCAACCCTTGCTTTCACATACACACACACACACACACACGTACACCTACACACACACACAACCTTCAGCCCTGCCCGCAAGGACACCCCATCTCCCTCTCCCCACTCCACCCGCCATCACCCGTACACGCCCCACACCCTTCCACCACCTGTTTTACCTCATTTTAATTTTATTTTGATCATGCCTTTATTTTTAAGTTCATTTGCACCATTTCCTCTCACCCCCTTTTTGCTATATGTCTCTCCACCACTCCCCTACACACCCTTTGAACTCTCTTCCCACACCCTTTTCACCTGAAGAAGGGCTTATGCCCGAAACGTCGTTCCCCAGCCCCACCCCACTCTCAAGAGCGTGAAATTAATAAACCTTTGTTCGTATTGTCTCTCTGTTTTGTTCCCGTTCATTTTTCACTATATATATATATATGTATATATGTACACACACCCAATATATATAAGTGTGTGTGTGAATGTGCAAGTGTGCTTTCGTATGCGTGTGTATGTGTGTGTGTTGTAAGCTTCGTCGGATCTTTTGACTATTTAAAGACAGAAGGATAATCTTAATAATAGTCGGTATATGGAGTACTCGTTTCTCCCTTCAGTCAAATGCAGTCACACACATACACAGACATATATAAATACACACACACACACATATATATATATATATATATATATATATATATATATATATATATATATATATATATAAAACGAAAACAAAGAGCGCTTACATCATCAATTAATTTTATTTGCTGACAGTGTTTCGTCCTTGCATAATTGCAGGACTCACCAGGGCGTTATAAAGAGGAATTAGATCAATAGTATAAACTCTACCGACCTATATCACAAGAACGATCCATGTGTAGCATGCATGACTTAGAAGAGTGGTGTGCTTGGACGAAGCGTCACCGCAAAAAGCCGATACATATAAGACCAAAATCAGTTACAATAATTAAAGATAAGGACACATAAAACATGATTGTCATTTTGCAAAAAAAAACACATTAGTGTTAGTTCATATATATTTTTAAATTGTAATGTAATGCTCAGAAGTATTTTCTTAGAGCTTAATATTTGTAACTGACTACTAAACTGAAATATATATATATATATATATATATTTCGTTTTTGAATTTGTTTAGCAAGATTCTTTATCTGAAAACGTGTGTTGAAACCGATATTGTTATACTTTGGGAGGGTCATGTTGCCAATAAGAAACACACGCACCAGTTGCTTTAACTTCAATTTATTATAATCAATTTATAAATTTAGGAATTTATAAATTTCCGGTTGGTTGTTTGGTTCCACAAACAGGTAGTTGTTTATATATTGTCAACGTCCTTTCGTCACACATTATGTGACCTCTTCAGTGACTGGGATTCTTTTCTTTGTTTGTGTGCCTCTCCTTTGTTCTGTCCTACGCCATTTTGTTTCTGTGTGTGTGTTGTGTGCTCAGTCTGCGCATGCGCCACATCCGGGTGTCTGTGTGTGTTTATATTCGTTTATTTATTTGTTTATTTACATGTTACAGGTTGGTTGTTTGTTATATGTGCGTGTCTGTTTTCATTTTGTCCATAATTGTAAGTTGTGATGTTGCTGTTCCAATCATATTTTCTATTTAATTTTGGTTGTAATTCTTTTATGTTTATTGCCTCTGTGATTTGTCTAAACATTGCGTCTTTTCTGTGTGTAGATTCTATTTTTATTTCTATGTTCTCTAATTTACCCTTATGTTCTATTTTAGCATGTTGGTAGAGTACAGGTGATTCTTTACTATCTTGAGGGTCTCGCCAGTGTTCATTTACACTACGAGCTGTCTTACCTATGTACACTATATCTTTGTCTCTACATTGTCCTTCAGTACATCTTATGCTAGATACTACATTTCTAGTTTTACAGTTAATATGTGGTCTTAATTTACAGGTTATACCTTTCTTATCTATACAGGGGGTCTTTAAAAAGTGTATGTCTTGCTAATAAGTGTTTTTACGGAGGTACCTGGTCGTTCTACTATCTTAATATTGAGTTTATGTTTATCTAGGGCCCTTCTAAATTTGTAAGCTAATTCACCTCTAGGGGTTGTATCGATGAACATTAAACTCTGGTATTTATTGCTATCATACCATGAGTTTATTCTATTAGCCTTATTCCTAGTTCTTTCTATTTTATTCCAAAATGTGCTCCTATACAAGGGGTAGGTCCCATTTGTGTCATTATTTACCATTTTTTTTCCATTTGGTTCTGGCTCCTCTATACACTCTGATTTTATCTCTCTGATTGTAACCAGAGAACTGCATACGGTGGATGAAGTGTTGTATGTGTCTCTCTAGATATATGGGGTTGCACATGCGTGACACGTTTCTCATCACCCATACCAAATCCGCAACACTGCAGTAGACCCTAATGAATGATCTATATTACAACTACCGCCTAAATATGCGACATTCAAGAAGGTAAATATGATTAGTTGTTTGTCAGAAATAGAAAAATCATTTACAAAATTACGTTGGAGCCTCAAAAACAAAAACAAAAACAAAGGTAACAACATACGCACACCAATATACAACACACATCCCAACAACAACAGACACACAGACACAAACAACAATAACAACAACACACATATCAACATTAATAACATACTCAGAAACAACAACAACAGATACGCAGACACAAACAACAATAACAACACACATAACAATAATAACACACGCGGAGACAACAACAACAACACACATCAACAACAGCACACATCAACAACAACATCAGCACACACACATTCAATGCCTCTCACCACCACCACAATCTTAACAAACACACAGACACAGAAAACAGGTAATGACAGTAGCACAGAAATAAGGGAAGGTAATAGGATTAAAAGGGGAAGGGAGACTATGGACAAATAAAATAACCAAGACGAACACACAGACACACAAAATAGAGTAGATAATAATAATGAGCCAGTGGAAAGAGACAGGAGTAATAATGAGAGACATAGAAACAACCATGAGGTTGTTGGTGGAAATAGAAATAGAAACAACACAACTAACAATAACAATGGCACTAGTACACATAAAGCAACAGCCTGAAACTCTACGTTTTATAATCCCTCCGATAAGTCGTTCGACCTGTGACGAGTCCATGCCACGACTTTACCATTTAACAAACGCACGCAATTGCCGTCGCAGGTCGATGAACACACAGAGCACAATTTAGTTTAGCTAAATCCGAACTTAGAAATATTATAGAACAGTATAGCAAGAAGCATAATAGAATGGAGGCCCAGCAACTGGGAGACAAATCTGCAAATGGCTTGCGTAAGCTCATGCAGCGCTCGCGTAATGGAGAGATAGCATGCTTTCCAACAGACAAGTCTGGTAGAATGTCGGTTGACAGCCTGCCAAACTACATCCAGGCAATGCAACCCCACATCACTAACACAAGAGAAGTAACACCACATGAGCATGAGGATAGAGAAAAAGCCCTCAATGCCCATATGGTGATGTGGACGAATATAATGCAGCCCAACAAAAGGACTGCAATCAACTTCCAGGCCTGGAACAATGACGTGCCGGCGTTGTATGGGCTTCGAAAATACCATAAAACGGGCAGTGACCCTGTTACGGGACCACCAACACGGCCAGTCTGTGGAGCTAACATGGCTAGTAACTACAGACTGTCCTACTTCCTCTCCCTGATCATACGCCCCATGATTGAAATGTCCCCAGATGTATGTGCCAGCACGGAGGACCTCCTCAGCAGAATCAGCGAGAGTAACCGATCTAGGGACCTAACAAACTGCATAATAGGTAGCATGGATGTTGTGTCCCTGTATCCATCTATTGACGTGGATTTTGCTGTGGAGAAATGCGTAGAAATGATCAGTGAGAACAATGTTGAGTTCCGTGGGATTGATACCAGTGAGCTGGGACTCCTACTCAAACTTACCTATAGTAATAATTACCTAGACACATATGACCTTAGCAGCCTGTGCCCTACAAGATCAGCAAGAGGCAGACCACCTACCATTACCTCAATGGCCAAGAAAACCCACACATATAGATGGAACGGGTGGACCAGAGCCATACGGACACCCGAAAACAACGATGAACTGAAGAAAATGATTGCATATGCGGTGGGGGCCAGCATAAAATTAACCCTTAAGGAACATATGTTCAAATTTAATGGAAAAACATATGCCCAAGAGGAAGGAGCAGCCATTGGTGTTAGCATTGCAGGCACATAGCTAACTTATTCATAGTATGGTGGGACAGTAGACTTAAACTTAAACTTAAAGAACAATTAGAAGACCCTTAACCCTCATAATGTACTCCCGCTACGTTGATGACATAACCATCGTAGTTAAAACACCCCCACTAGAGAACAGTCAGGAATTAGAGAAAAACACAATGGAAAGCATCCAGCAAATAGCTAACTCCATCCACCAGAGTATTAGAGTTACTATATACTACCCAAGTAAACACCCCAAACATCGATTACCTGTACTAGACACAGAGCTCTGGTTAGATACCATTAATAATAAAAAACAAATCCTCCATTCCCATTATGCCAAATCCATGACTTCCAAATATCTGATCCACCGAAACTCAGCTGTTTCGGACCATACCAAAATCAACATACTGATTGCGGATTTGGTACGGGTGATGAGAAACGTGTCCCACATGTGCAACCCCGAAGAACTAGAGAGACACATACAACACTTCATCCACCGTATGCAGTTCTATGGTTACAATCAGAGAGATAAAATCAGAGTGTATAGAGGAGCCAGAACCAAATGGGAAAAATGGTAAATAATGACACAAATGGAACCTGCCCCTTGTATAGGAGCAAATTTTGGAATAGAATAGAAAGAACTAGGAATAAGACTAATAGAATAAACTCATGGTATGATATCAATAAATACCAGAGTGTAATGTTCATCGATACAACCCCTAGAGGTGAATTAGCTTACAAATATAGAAGGGCCCTAGATAAACATGAACTCAATATTAAGATAGTAGAAAGATCAGGTACCTCCGTAAAAACACTTATTAGCAAGACATACCCTTTTCAAAGACCCCCCTGTATAGATAAGAAATGTATAACCTGTAAATTAAGCCCCCATATTAACTGTAACACTAGAAATGTAGTATATAGCATAAGATGTACTGAAGGACAATGTAGAGACAAAAATATAGTGTACATAGGTGAAACAGCTCGCAGTGTAGGGGAACGGATAAATGAACACTGGCGAGACCTTCAAGAGAGTAAAGAATCATCTGTACTCTACAAACATGCTAAAATAGAACATAAGGGTAAATTAGAGAACATAGAAATAAAAATAGAATCTACACACAGAAAAGACGCAATGTTTAGACAAATCACAGAGGCAATAAACATAAAAGAATTACAACCAAAATTAAATAGAAAATATGAGTGGAACAGAAACATCACAACTTACAATTAAGGACAAAATGAAAACAGACACGCCAATAGAACAAACAACCAACCTGTAACATGTAAATAAACAAATAAATAAACGAATATAAACACACACAGACACCCGGATGTGGCGCATGCGCAGACTGAGCGCACAACACAGACACACAGAAACAAAATGGCGTAGGAGAGAACAAAGGAGAGGCACAAAAACAAAGAAAAGTATCCCCAGTCACTGAAGAGGTCACATAATGTGTGACGAAAGAACTTTGACAATATATAAACAACTACATGGTTGTGGAACCAACCAACCAACCGGAAATTTATAAATTCCTAAATTTATAAATTGATTATAATAAATTTTAAGTGATAGCAACTGGTGCGTGTGTTTCTTATTGGCAACATGACCCTCCCAAAGTATAACAATATATATAATGTATAAAAATCAATACAATATAATTACCTCATTACCAGAGGTTTCCCGAATGAGGCGAATACGAAATAAACGTCTTCATTCGTTCGTCAGACGAGGCAATATATTGCCTCGTCTGACGAACGAATGAAGACGTTTATTTCGTATTCGCCTCATTCGGGAAACCTCTGGTAATGAGGTAATTATATTGTATTGATTTTTATACATTAAATTTTGCTTTGATACTTACATAGAGCACTCTTCACTTCTATGACCTTTTCTGTTTCCAACGGAAATTTCAATACTTATATATATATATATATTATATATATACCGTACCAATATATATATATATACATATAGTAGGGCGGGCCAGTAACAATGTTAGAATTCCATATTGTCCTGAAGTAATGATTCCAAATTGATCAGGTAATGAGAGTGAGATGGATTTATTGTACCGAGACAAATAATATGATGTTATATGATTACTATTAATTAGTCATTATATCGATTTAACATGATCACTCAATCTTCTGAATCGATCATAAAGTAATGAACATATTAAGCACTAAATGTCAACTTCTGATTACATTGCTCAACGCATACACACTCACTCAATCTCTTTTTCTTTCTCTCTCTCTCTATTTCTCTCTCTCTCTCTCTCTCTCTCTCTCTCTCTCTCTCTCTCTCTCTCTCTCTCTCTCTCTCTCTCTCACACACACACACACACATACACACTTATATTTATTTATAAATATGAATAATTTATGCATTGCTATTCTCAAATGGGTATATAAATTTAATAGGTAAACAGAGCAATCGGAAATCAAAGAAGTGACAAACTGAAGTGCAATTGACGTAGATGAGACAGATATAATTACGTGGGGTAATACAGGTCATGGCAATACTTTTTGAGCAATTCAATGTAATTCCCTAGGTTCGTGTATGGCTCTGAAGTATGTGATTTTTTGGTTTCCGTGTTTATTTTAATTACGAGCACCATATCTGTGTTGATCATCAAACAAATCCTCACAGTGATGGCCCTCGGTGATAATTTTCCATATTACTTGGTAAGTCCACTCTTTAAGTGAATGCATAATTTCCGCCAATTTGAGATTTAGCACAATTGCGCCTCTATTAATATTACTTTATTACCAATATTAAGGACGCACATTATAAAATTACAACGCGCACCTTCAAAACCAATCATTATTTTCATAAATCCATCAAGTTCAATCATTCTCCTGATTCGTTGATACACAAGAGCATGGGAAAACCTTTCTTCAAAGATCAAGGAACGTATAGCATTATACATTTTATTCAAATCGAATTATTAGGCACCGGGCTAGTCCGCCGATGTTACATGTCCTTTAAAAAGAACTATAAACCATGCGCTACGGAAGATATAAATGAGGGCCTATTTTGAAGTAGAATGGACAGAAAACTATGTTGAAACTCAATCAGATGACAATTAAATTACTGTATGTCAGATTGGAAATTGTGAACGTGTTATCATATATATAAATGTATATATATATATATTTATTTAGTCTTCAACGTTTTTTGAAATATTCACTTCTGCGTTCACAGATTGAATTTGTTAGTTTCAGAAGATCCCTTTAAGGGTGAAAGCAGCGATTATTTGCTTAAACTTTAATCTGTTATTTTAATATATATATATATATATATATATATATATATATATATATATATATATATATATATATATATATATATATATATATATATATATATTTATATATATATATATATTTATATATATATACAAATATTTATATGCACATATATATATACAAATATATATACGTAAAAGTGTGTATATGTGTATTTGTCTCACTAAATCGAGTCTATCTTAAAGTTTTATTATGCATATATATATATTTAGGGAAATACTATTATTAATTTCGTATATTTCAGACGTTATGGAACATATGATCTCAAACGGAAATCGAAATACTACATCTTCTTCTTAAATAATTAATATGATGGGAACCAACCTAGTTAACATCCATATTTTTCCAACAAGGAAAAGTTATATTTGCTTCGATTCAAAGAAATTATATTATTCAAATCAAATATGAATTAACACATGAGTAATAGTCTCTTCCTCGCAATATAACTTTCATTGTACCTTTCGGAATCGCGAATCCTAACACTAAAATGTTCTTATGTTGATTAATTCCTAACCCTGAATCACAAGTTTTCCCAAATTAATTTCAACGTCAAACCTAAAATTCTAACTGCAAATATCTGATACTAAGGCTAAACATGCACCCTACATTCTAAACTCCGAAGGATATACGGTCACATCCTTGATACCCGAACAAGTTTACTAATATAAAACCACACATTAAAAGTTCATATGTTTAATTTCATTTGTATAAATATGAATATTGTTTCGTTGTACTTATCCGTTTCACACATTTCGCCTGCAATTCGAGCGGGATTTGATATACAAATATATATCATTAATGAAAATCCCGCCGAGGTTGACTTTGCCTTTCATCCTTACGGGGTCGATAAAATAAAGTACCAGTAATGCACTGGGTGATTGCTGGCCTTGTGCCTAAAGTAGAAACAATTAATGAAATTATTTTTGATATTAGTCGTCTGCATGACTAAATAAATAATCATTTCAAAAATATTGAGTGTTAAATGGTCGGAATTATGAAGTGCGTTATTAATTAGGACCGATTATTATGCCCCAGATAACTGAGTGTAGGTCCTGCAACTGTCTGTATTTATAATTAATATAGTAGCTAAATTAAGTTGCGACAACATACATCCTTTGAATGCAGAAGAATGTATCCTAAAATACGTTCTCACTACATATCCAGTACGAATATCATCCTCCAAATATAATCATAAATGAGCTTAATCAGATATCATTTCGTCGAAACGACTATATGTTAATACTTGTTAAAATATATTGTAATATAATTTCTAATGCAAGCACTTAGGGCATTCAGAAGAGTACTTCTGGAAATGTTTGTTACAACACTGATTCGCAGACTGTTCTAATTTAGAAAACGTGGTATCGCTCTCTCTTGTATTTTCCAGTGGTTACATATATTAGTTACCATATTTGAACTTCGGTTAATCCTTCATAGACTAAAACCGTTAGTCTCTTGCATGTTTGACACCGTTAGGTAATATTCCAATATTGTTTCAAATACAGCACATTTTGTATATATAACTCTATTCCATAAATGATAATTTTGTGCCTAACGCATTTCATGCTTGTGCGATTGCTAATCGAATGAAACAACATTCTGCAATATCTCATCGCTTTTTATATATTACCAAAAATTAATTGAAGTAAATGTATTCGATATGAGAATATGTTACATAAATATATATGATATATGCAATTATTAAATTCATAAAATATCAAGGGAAACTATAACGGTGTTTTTCAATTACCATATATCGTTCAAAATGTTGATGTTTTTGAATTTGGTTTCTGATTCTACTGCATTAAACCTGGTAAGTAAGATTTTGTAAAGATAAATATAAGAATAAGACAGAAACATGCCTTATAAATTCATTATATATTTCCCAACCATTTATGTTCCATTCCAAAAAAAACGTGAGGCGTAAAAACCGAAACGGACCTGTGAATCCTATCAGTAAAATCTCATGTTGATTAATTCCTAACCCTGAATCAGAAGCCTTACTTTAATGCTATCTTTAAACCTAAAATTCTGTATGCAAATATCTGATACTAAGACTAAATATGCCCCCTATATTCTAAGATGTCATGGATGTACGGTCATATACTTGATATCCGAAACAATTTTACCAATATAAAACCACACATTAAAAGTTTTTGTACTTAATTTCATTTGTATAAATATGAATGGTGTTGCTGAGCCAGAGAACTCAATTCTATCTAAAACTATCGTCTTTGAAAATCCATCCTCACAACCTGCATCAACATCCATTCTTGCCGCTAGTCAATAGTGATTCTAATTTATACATAAGGATGCTTAATTTAAATGAAAGGACGAAAATTATAGTGAGAGGAAAGTTGAATAAATCGAGCTACGTATATTACTGGTACTTTGTTTTATTGACACAGAAGAATAAAAGTGATCGCAACGGATTTTATATTCGAATGTATATATTAGGAATAACCGAACCTCTAGTTAATCATGATGAATATAAATGTTTAAACACAATTATAATGCGCTTGAATATACACTTATTACTTCATACACATAAACACACAGACAAAGACATATAGCTTTAGCATGTCTCCATGTTGCTAGGAGGCGACGAAAAACCAAATCGACTCAGACTAAACAAATTAACTATTCGTTTTAAGGCATTACATACATTCATATGTAATATTATAGTAACTTTCGAGTGGACTTATTCTTTCCTATTGATTAGTTTTCTACAAATGTAACGGAGAGGCATTCAAATATATATATTGCGATTAAATGCAGATGTAGCTTAAAGTACTATAATATATTATAACGTGCGTGTAAATGCCAGTAAGAGTAAATTTCAATCAAACTTAGTTATTAATTTCCTATAACTCATATTGTAATTAATTTATTCGGCGTCCGTTAATTAGCCTCGGTGAAACGTTACATTGCTAAGAAAAGTATATTTGGATTCGTTCCACTGGTACGATCTATCTCTCTCTCTTTCTCTCATTCTCTCTCTCTCTCTATATATATATATATATATATATCTTTATATATATATATATATATATATATAGGTACTTTGGTTGGCTGAAAATAATTGTGCATAAGTTGACTATGAAGGCGTGAAGATAGACCTGCCTCATATCTTGCATGCATTAAATTCAAATGTAAATATTTAGGCCCCACACGAAACCTAAAGATATTTGAATTTGAATATCTACGCTCTTTCCACTTTCCCTGATTTAAGATCAAAATTACTGTCAATCATTCGCTACGTATTGGATGGAGACAACAGAGCTGTGGCTAACAATAAGGCAGGCTTCTTCCACCAGCTGTCTACCCTATTGTAATTCTTTCTCATGATATTTTCCCTATTCGGAAAAAGTATTTTTTAGAAATAGCTAAATATATCTTACCATGAGTGCTGGCATGTTTCGTCTGTTTGCCGGATGGCTCATTGCTGATCTCCAATTGGTTTTTGGAAAGAGGAGGTTTTTTTTTTCTTTCATGTACAGTAATTTTCATTTCTGTCAATTCGCTTGTATTGCAACTCTAAATGGTGTTGTAGTTGTCATTATCTTTATTGTGGTTAATTGTCACTTTCTTCCTGTTGTTGCTATTCCCATTCTGCTATTCAAAACCATATTGTTTGAAATATCATTCATTGTGTTTTTATCCATTCCTATTTCGTTTGATGCCTGGCCGTCGCTGTCCTCAATCAACATTTTCGGTTTTTACAGGCGAAATATCGTTGCCTCTCTAAGGGAAAATCTACTGCTCTTTCCTTTTCTGATTATGTTATACATGTTAACATGTTGACATCCATAAAAAATTATGTTTAACATTTCAATAGGATTAAACCCCTAAAGTGGTGTCTTGATATCGAATTATTTTTAGGTATAAGATGTAAGCCCGAACTGGGGTCTCTCTAAAAGGTTACCGACAACGAATGCATAACAAAATGGAGAGAAAGAGACTTGTTTCAACTCCGAGAGAAGTTATGTGACCAAGCCAATTTACAGATATCGAATTCGAAGATTTCAAAAGACGCGTACCAGGAAACAGCAGTGAAAGAAATGGTGGAACTGCATATCTTTCTGATGTAAGCTAAAATTACAGCAGAGGACAAGTGTGAAGAGATTTCAGGTAACCCGCTGAAACTGAGTACAGTTGGTGTGTCTGGTGAAAGAAATTTAGATTGTATGGGAGACAATGACATTAATGAACACATGACAGGTGAAATGAAGGCAATGTACGGCAGAAAAAAAATCAAGACTACAGTTGGAAAATATGCACCTTATTTACAACAGAAACAAATTAGACCATTGCAAACTAAACCATGAAAAATATGTGAGAAGAATGAAATTCTGAAATAAATCAGCACATAATACCACCGAAACAAATGGCCTTATAATATAAGTCAAATATTGCTGTAGAAGAAGATATGAGTGTAGATGCCAAGGCAAAGAAAAATATAAGAGAGACCAAAGAAAAAGAGCCAGGCTTGAAAATGAGAATACAGGCCAGTATAGATAACGTCTTTAATAACATTTCTGTCTTAGTTAGAAAAGAGAAAGTTGAGCTTAGAAATGCCAAACAAATAGAGAACTGGATAAAAGCATGGCTTTGAAAGAAAGACCTAAAAGTAATAATGGAAGAACATTGGCAAATTCTTATAGCAAAAACATTTACCAGAAATAAACAGATTGTATAGATGAATTGTCTAAACCGGATAACATTGAAAATCAAATGTCTTAAACAAACATTTGGAGTAAAGAGAAGGAACACAAGAAGGACGATGAATGGATAGATGCATTTAAGCAAACAACAGTTTGTTCACAGCAGGCAGAACTAGGCATTTCAGTTACGGACATGAAGGAAGCCAAGCACAAAATGAGGAGTAACTGCAAGTCTTGGGGAATTGATGATATTCAAGGCTACAAGATCAATGTATATTGAGAAAAAAGTAAATCTGGGTATAAGTTCAAAACTCCAGAATGGAGTTTGGATTGAAATTGGGTGGTTTGTTAATATTGAGCAGTGGCAAAATATAAAAGCATTGAGAGTTTGGTACTGCCATCAGGAAAAGTGATGAAGCAAATAGAAGAGGGCGGTTATATTTAATGAGGATATTGGAAGTTAAGGAAATTTAGGAAGAAATGCAAAATAAATCAAGGTGGAATACATGCGCAGATTGAGACTTGTACTCGAATCCAAACTGAATATGGTGGAAGCTATCGATAAATGGGCATTATCACTCCTTAGATATTGGGCGGATATAATCTGGTGGACAGTAGAAAATATAGAGAATTTAGATTGAACGAAAAATAAGTTATTGGTTATATATGGGGTATTTCTCTGAAAGAGCGACACCTGCAGTTAAAATATACGAAGAAAAGCAGAGGAAGAAGACTGATTGGGTGCAAAACAGTAGTAGATCAGAAGGAAATAACATTGTATGGTACTTACAACATTCCATAGAACTGCTGTTGCTGGAGGTAAGAAGTATAGGGTTGATTGCAAAGAAAACACACAGTACAAACATTTGAAGATTGATTAAACTGAGATAAGATGTACAGAACAAAAGAATGTATGGACATACAGATTTTGAAGTTAGGACAGACACAAACAAAAGTGGTTATGGATGACTAAATGTGAAATAAAACCGGAAATAGAATCCTTAATCTGTACTGCTCAAGAACAAAGATTAAGAATTAACTAAATGATGCAGAGAGTAGACCACAGGGTAGAAAATGGTGGTTGTAGAATTTGTGGTAAAAATGGAGAAACTGTAGCGCATATCACTTTTCAATATCTATCATTAACTCAAAAGGAATATGATTGACGTCACAACAACTTAGAATAGAGAGTTCATTTGGGATTTTTGGCAAATATACACTTCACAAAGCAGAAACATAGTACGAACATACTCCTGAAAGCGTTATCTAAAATACAAATTCAAAGATACTGTGGGACTTTGTGACATAGTGTGACAAGTAAATTAAGCATAGGAAACCAGATACTGCATTAATTGAGAAAGAAAGTAGGATAGGGTTGGAAGATATATACACCATATTCAGCGTAAATCAAAGTATGTAATAAAGAAGGAAAAGTGAAAGATATGACAGGGATGTCAAGCAGTTGTAGTCACTAAGAGCGCGGAGACAATGCCAATAGAAGTAGTAGTCTTAGGAACGGTGAGTATAGATCTCAAGAAGCGCATTAAACAAATAGGGATTGCAATCCGGATAGAAAACTTACAGAAAAGAAAATTGCTTGGACAACCTCGTATACTCTGGTGATTAAAGATCTTGAGAAATGCATAAACAAATAGGGATTGCAATATGAATAGAACAGTTATAAAAAATAGCATTGCGTAGAACAGCTCAAGTACTCAGGAGAGCTCTCAAAAAATAAAGGGGTGTTACCTCATTTCACTGGTAGTGAACAGCTAACACGGTAACAAATCTCTAGCGTTAGAAGTTGAGCGAAGTAACAATTAAAATATAACCGTATTATTATCTATATTTCATATCTGTGATCTTCATGCCTCCTCAAAATTAATGTAATAATTCGGATTCCAGAACTCAGCAAAATAAGAACCTTTCACGTCATAACATAGCACTAAATATATAATCGTTTCTACTTTTGACATAAGGCCAGCAATTACTGGTACTTCATCTTACATCTGCGGGATTTTAACACAGATTGTAACAGAACGTAACACTTTTCTGCTAAGTATGGCGTCTGACCCTCTACCGATACTGCTAATCCACCTAAATATATAATATGAGAGTGACAAACCCAGATGCACGCACATACACATACATACATACACACACACACACACAACCAGACAACCACACATACACACACACACAAACACACTAGCACATTTTGACACTTGTAACTATTTACAATTTTGTTTATACATTTATGTTCATATATAAATGTATGTCTAGATACATACATAAACCAGATGCAACTTTATATACAAACGTCAATTCTAACCAACAATAACTCAAGGTAGTGGCTACGGGAAAATCACAAATTTAAATGTTTCATTAAATGTAAGCTGCATGGCTTCCTTTTACCGTATGTAAACCACCACTTTTGTATCACTTGATAATTGAAATTTCATTTTACGGTCGGCTAACAATTGAGTATCTAGAATCCATTTCTGCTCCAGTGAACCAAGAAGGTGGTTAGAAATATGCCTACTATTTGTATTTGTATGGAGGATACACGTTATTGGTACAAAGGATTTATGCATGTAGTATACTCCTGTATTTCACAGGCGTCTATTAGCGGAAGACAGCTGATAACGGGAGAAAATCTAGAAAACTACAATTTAACTAACCAGACAGCTTCACCATTCGACACCAGATTTATAATTAAAATGCAAAAATAGAAAGACAGCAGAAACGTACTGAACTGGTTATGCACACGCAATTTATATATATACAGGGTGCGAACGATATTTGTTCGCAAGATTAATGTCTAGGAAGAAATAACACAGTAGTTTTATTTTTTAAGATTTATTTATCAAATTTGGGTCAGTTTGTCTTCATGACTTGTTCTTTCGATCTTACTCGATAAACCCGCCATTGGCGTTGATGACGGCCTCAAGGCGGCCTCAGAAGCGGCTTCAGGCCTTCGTCACTATCCCTTGACTTAGGCCCTAAAGGCACTTGTGATCATGGCATTCAGATCTTCTTTCGTATTGCAGCTAGATCTGTTGGTGTCTTGTTCCACTGCGCCTCACATAAAAAAGTCGAAGGTGTTGCACTCAGGCGAGCTGGCAGGCCAGATGTCAGGTGAAGTGTGGTCGACGAAGTTCTCTGACAGCCAGTCTTGGGTCTTTCGGCTGGTATGGCATGTACGGCCTAACTGCAGCTACCTGGTCGATCCAGGGCTTTACTACCTCGCTCAGACCGCGAATGTAGCCATCGGTGTTCAGCTTGAGGCCCTCACGGAAGAGGTGAGGTGGCATGACGTCACCTTGATGCTGACGACACCTAAGACCAATGTTGTCGCTGGAAACTTTGTCTGCATGACTCTGGGCACGTCTTTGGATGAGGCAGCGAACAAACTGTTTCTCTGGGAGTTGATCTTCTGGTCTTGGCAGAAGTGTTTCATGTCGGAGAAAAACCGCAGCATGCCTGGGTCCAGTGGGTGTTTCAACTTGTTGATCAGCTTCTTTGCGTGCTTCAGTCGCTTTTCTTGCATCGCCTTTGACAGAAATTGTCCTTTCATCATCTTGTATGAAACGTAGCAAATGTCTTCATGTACCACCTGCCTAATGATCTTTTCATCCACGCTTTTCTCCCTTGTAATGGCACGCATCGACTTGCTAGGTTCATTGTTGATGATATCCTGAACTTCAGCGACGAACTCGGGCGTTCAGCAGGCGTCAGATCGTCGATCATGTGTTTTCCTCTCTGATGCTGTTGCGTAGTCGAATCCTGAATCTTCCAATTCCTTTCTGACCTTTTCCACCATTCTCCTGCTGACGCTGAGAAAGTCGGAAATTTCCTTATTTGTCCTCCCGGCGCGGATTCCAAGAAGAACTCCGTGTCTCTTCCACAAATTTGGAGGTTCAAAATTATTCATAATCAATCATTCTGAAAATAAATAATGTAAATGTAGTCATTGTTTTATGAAGGCGGACATTTCCTTATTTGTCCTCCCGGCGCGGATTCCAACAATGTGACAGCGGAAGTAAAAGAAAATTGCATCAAATTAGCAGTTGAAAATTGCGACAAATATCGTCCTCACCATGTATATATATATATATATATATATAAACGGAAAATATAAAACGAAAGTTCATTTCTCACTCTTAGTACGGATGTGACTTAAATATAAGTATGTATATGTACATACATAAATGTATACAGACGTACAGTAGTATGTATATATATATACATACATGCACACATATATATATATGTACGTATGGATTCACCGAACAGTTATTATAATGCTCGGTGGGTTTGTAAACGAACATACCGAATTAAGCCGTACAGTGTCTTGCAACCATCTTTGCTAATTTGTTCAACACTAACAAAGGAACGGTGTACTAGATTCAAGCTCATTAGCTATCGTCAGCAACGTATACCTTCCTGCCAGATGATTGAACGTCTGAAAATATATACTTTCCTTATGCATATTAAGGGCTGAGCAGCCTAATTTGCATATCGAGTGTGTTAATCGCCCTGACATACCGGTATACGTCTCTCTATATATATGTATGTACGTATGTATACTTATATTTAAGTAACAGCCGTACTAAGAGTGAGAAATGTAATTTGGTTTCATTTTTTCCGTTTATCGTTGTCGGTATGCCCGGCCGATTAACTCACTCGATATGCAAATTAGGCTGCTCAGCCGTTAATATGAATAAGGAAAGTAAATATTTTCAGACGTTCAATCATCTGGCAGGAAGGTACACGTTGATGACGATAGCTAATATGCTTGAAACTAGTACACCGTTCCTTTGTCAGTGTTGAACAAATGAGCAACGATGGTTGCTAGACACTGTACGGCTTAATTCGAGATGTTTGTTTACAAACACACCGAGCATTATAATAAATGTTCGGTGAATCCATACGTACGTATATATATATATATATATGTGTGCAAGTATGTATATGTATATACATAATACTGTACGTCTGTATACATATATGTATGTACGTATACATATATATATATATATATATACGTTATTCCGGGTTGAATCGGAGGTAACCACAGTAAGTAAGGTACTCAATACGTTGCAGAGTATAACAGTTTTAATATAGATGAGATTCTACAGGACTACAACTGTTTCATTCTTTAGAAATCATCAGAAATCATGATGATTTCTAAAGAATGAAACAGTTCTAGTCCTGTAGAATCTCATCTATATTAAAACTATATATATGTATATATACGTAGGTCCCGGGTTGAGTCGGGGATAACCACAGTAAGTAAGGTACTCATTACATGGCAGAGTAAAATGTTTTTATTTTATAGAAGGAGCTTCTACAGGACTAGTACTGTTTCATTCAGATGAAATCTTCAGGAAGCTGGGTGTCATATTAAGTTCTGGTATTTATACATTTTGGTAGTGGTAAGGGAGGGGTGGTGGTAGGGGGGGGGGGGGTATTTAGATACACAGGACCACTTCATGGCACAGGCCGTTTTTTCTTTGGGGAGTGGTCAATTAGCCAGAGTGCTTTTTTGAAATAAATAAATAAGTAAATAAATAAATAAATGAATAAATAGATAAAAGAATAAATAGATAAAAAAATAAAAAAAAATAAATAAAAATAAATAAATGAATAAAAACCCCAAGAATAGTAATTCAACAGATATATAGTAGGGAAATTTAGGTGGGTTGGTAATAAAAATTAAACATTTAACAAGACCGAATCATGGCACGGGCTGGGGTGAGTGATCAAGTTAACATACAAGCCACAGGTGGCCAGAGTGTTTTTGTAGGATGGAAAGAATAAAATATATTTACTTACTCACAACCACATACAAAAACACTTACACACACATATATTTAAACACTTACACACACATATATGCCCATATATATATATATACATATATACATATATATGTGTATGTGTGTGCACACCTACACATTCACACACATACACATATATATATTCATATATACATATATATATATATACACACACACACACATATGTGTGCGTATACACATACACATACACAGACATACGTATACACACACACACACATACATACATACACATATATACATTTATACACAAGAAAAACACAAACACACAAATATACACACACACAAATATACACACACACACACGCATACACATACACACATATATATCTACACATACACGCGTGCGCATACACATACACATATATATATATATATATATATATATATATACATATATATGTATACACATATATATATATATATATATACCTATACACATACACATACATATATATATATATATATATATACATATATATATATATATACATACATATATATATATATATATATATATATATATATACATACATATATACATACACACACATACACATTTACAAGCAAACACGCATACATACACATACATACATACAAATAAGTACACATAGACGCATATGCACAAACACGCACTCGTTCGCACTCATACATGTGTCTATAGTATAAAGGTAGTGGGACAAATTTTAATTATAAATTTTAAAATTTTAAACTGGGCCTGATAGAGGATACAATAATTAATGTCACTATTAAGTTATTAATATCATCAAGTAATTAATTACTATTTATTATTTATTACTTACTATTTACCATTCACTATTCGTTACCTATCTGTTATCCCTTATCTATTCATTACCTAATCATTCACTCATAAATTAATAAATAAATGAATGAGTTAACTAACAAACAAACAAACAAACAGATAAACAAATAAACCAGTAAATAAGTAAATAAATAAACAAATAAATAAATAAATGGATAAATAAATAAATAAGTAAATAAAGTAACTAAATAAATAAATAAATAAATATACAGTTAAATAGATAAATAAATCATGAACGTGTGCGTGCAGCAGTTCATAACTGCGCGTATGCAAACATGAGCAGGTATATACGTGAATTTCTGTGTGCGGCCACGGAACTTTACTCAGAGGCATACAACACAATATATAAGACCTGGAGGGGAGGAAAGAAGGTAATAATGAGAGATAGCAGGGGAGGAAAGAGGGTAATAATGAGAGATGGAGGGACGGAAATGGGAAGGGGGGAGGGGACAGTAGACTTATTTAGCTTCTTGATGTTGTTGTTGGCTAAGTTTCTAGCTAAATTAGGTGAGGTAGTAAGAGAGTCTAATGGTATTCTTATTAAGGATAGTATAGTACCTATGTTGGGTGGGGAAGTATTTTTGTAAGAGAGTGAAGAACATTTTAGCTACAGGTGTTGAAAGTTCTCGGTTGAAGGGGGGGTTGTACCAGCTAATGTGCCTTCGCCTATTCTTCCTGGGTGGGCGTGGGGCTATAGTAAGGTAGGTGATCTTATCTCTAAAGCCGCTGCGGGCCAAGGCCTCGTTGTAATAGGGGGCTGCTGCTCTAAAGATATATTAATTGGCGGCGAGGCTAGATATCCTAATGGAGACACTTTTTACTAGGTTGTCTAATATATTTTTGGGGTGGTTAGAATTAACATCTATATATCTAAGGGATTCATTAGGTTTGTGGTACGGGTAGTAAAGGGAAGTTTCTAAGTCGAGGGTAACGTCTTTACCATGACAGATCCCACTGGATCAACAACAAATCTGAGACCCCCTTCGACGTTAGCATGGGTGCTAACGACTCAGCTGAAATTAGTGAACTTGTGGGTCTGTTCATCCTCCACAGGTTGAAGACCCTCTTCACAGGCCTCTCCGGCGGTCTCTACCGAGATGACGGCCTCTTTGCTCTCCACAAATTCAACCCCACGACAACGGATGGGTTCAGGAAAAACCTTTACACCTTCTTTAAAAACTTAGGCCTTAGGATTACCTTAGATTCGAACTTAACTAAAGCTAACTTCCTAGACGTTACCCTCGACTTAGAAACTTCTCTTTACTACCCGTACCACAAACCAAATGAATCCCTTAGATATATAGACGTTAATTCTAACCACCCCAAAAATATATTAGACAACCTAGTAAAAAGTGTCTCCATTAGGATATCTAGCCTCGCCGCCAATGAAGATATCTTTAGAGCAGCAGCCCCCTATTACAACGAGGCCTTGGCCCGCAGCGGCTTTAGAGATAAGATCACCTACCTTACTATAGCCCCACGCCCACCCAGGAAGAATAGGCGAAGGCACATTAGCTGGTACAACCCCCCCCCCCCCTTCAACCGTGAAGTTTCAACACCTGTAGCTAAAATGTTCTTCACTCTCTTACAAAAATACTTCCCCACCCAACATAGGTACTATACTATCCTTAATAAGAATACCATTAGACTCTCTTACTCTACCACACCTAATCTAGCTAGAAACTTAGCCAACAACAACATCAAGAAGCTAAATAAGTATACTTTTTCCGAAGCCCATCCAGCAACCGATAGCAACTGCAATTGCCCTGATAAGACGACCTGCCCTCTCAACAACAACTGTCTAAAAAAAGATCTCGTGTATATATGCGATGTACTCTCAGGCCCCGATGAAAAAAGAAACTCGTACATCGGGATGACTTCTAATAGTTTTAAGACTCGCTGGACGCCCACACACATTCGTTCCGACGCCAGACAAATCTAACCAAACTACACTCATCCCATTTCGTCCCTCCATCTGTCATTATTACCCTCTTTCCTCCCCTCTATCTCTCATTATTACCTTCTTTCCTCCCCTTCAGGTCTTATATATTGTGTTGTATGCCTCTGCGTAAAGTTCCGTGGCCGCACACAGAAATTCACGTATATACCTGCTCATGTTTGCAGACGCGCAGTTATGAACTGCTGCACGCACACGTTCATGATTTATTTATCTATTTAACTGTATATTTATTTATTTACTTATTTATTTATTTAGTTACTTTATTTACTTATTTATTTATTTATCCATTTATTTATTTATTTGTTTATTTATTTACTTATTTACTGGTTTATTTGTTTATCTGTTTGTTTGTTTGTTTGTTAGTTAACTCATTCATTTATTTATTAATTTATGAGTGAATGATTAGGTAATGAATAGATAAGGGATAAAAGATAGGTAACGAATAGTGAATGAGTAATAAATAATAAATAGTAATTAATTACTTGATGATAATATTAATAACTTAATAGTGACATTAATTATTTTATCCTCTATCAGGCCCAGTTTAAAATTTAAAATTTAAAATTAAAATTTGTCCCACTACATTTATACTATAGACACATGTATGAGTGCGAACGAGTGCGTGTTTGTGCATATGCGTTTATGTGTACTTATTTGTATGTATGTATGTGTATGTATGCGTGTTTGCTTGTAAATGTGTATGTGTGTGTATGTATATATGTATGTATATATATATATATATATGTATGTATATATATATATATATATATATGTATATATATATATATGTATGTGTATGTGTATAGGTATATATATATATATATATATGAGATTTTATAAGTATGTGTGTGTGTGTGTGTGTATATATGTATATGTATGTGTGAATGTATGTGTTTGTGTGTGTGTGTATGTATGTGTATGTATGTATGTGTATATGTATGTATGTGTATGCATAGTATAGTTTACACGAGAAAAACATACGTACAAGAAGGTGTATATATATATATATATATATATGTGTATACATATATATGTATATATATATGTATATATGTGTATGTGTATGCGCACGCGTGTATGTGTAGATATATATTTGTGTGTATGTGTATCCGTGTGTGTGTATATTTGTGTGTTTGTGTTTTTCTTCTGTATATATGTATATATGTGTATGTATGTATGTATGTGTGTGCGTGTGTATATGTATGTGTGTGTATGTGTATGTGTATACGCACACATATGTGTGTGTGTGTATATATATATATATATGTATATATGAATATATATATGTGTATGTGTGTGAATGTGTAGGTGTGCAAACACATACACATATATATGTATGTATATATGTATATATATATGGGTATATATGTGTGTGTAAGTGTTTTTGTATGTGGTTGTGAGTATGTAAATATATTTTATTCTTTCCATCCTACAAAAACACTCTGGCCACCTGTGGCTTGTATGTTAACTTGACCACTCACCCCAGTCTGTGCCATGATTCGGTCTTGTTAAATGTTTAATTTCTATTACCAACCCACCTAAATTTCCCTACTATATATCTGTTGAATTATTATTCTTGGGGTTTTTATTCATTTATTTATTTTTTTATTTATTTTATCTATTTATTCTTTTTTCTATTTATTCATTTATTTATTTATTTACATATTTATTTATTTCAAAAAAGCACTCTGGCTAATTGACCACTCCCCAAAGAAAAAACGGCTTGTGCCATGAAGTGGTCCTGTGTATGTAAATACTGCCCCCCCCCCTCCCACCACCCCTCCCTTACACTACCTAAATGTATAAATACCAGAACTTAATATGACACCCAGTTTCCTGAAGATTACATCTAAATGCAACAGTACTAGTCCTGTAGAAGCTCCTTCTATGAAATAAAAAACAAAATATATATATATATATATATATATATACATATATATATATATATATATATATATATATATATATATATATATATATATATATATATATGTGTGTGTGTCTGTATGTATGTGTATGTATTTGTGTGTGTGTGTGTGTATGTATGTGTGTGTGTGTATTTAAATTTCATATTTCTAAAAAAATACATCATGTACATAAACATTTACAAATTTGTCAGTGTCATTCATAGGTATGGCTTTCTGAATGTTAATTTATACTGTATTTCGTTAGAATTACGAAATTCAAACATATATATATATATATATATATATATATATATATATATATATATATATATATGTGTGTGTGTGTGTGTGTAGGAGGTGAGTTTTATTGTAGCACAATAGAGCAATGCAAATATCGGATAAGTAGCACTCTACAGTTTGTTGGACTGTATTATAAATAATATAAGATGAAAAGATGGTTAAAAGAGTTCCAAGTATGTTATTTGCGCATTTCAAAAACAAATATCATCATCAGATGATATCTGCGTTCTCATCAGATAAAATAGGGAGACATGATATAAAGCTTAAAAAACACATTTGGAGCAGTGAAGTTTTAAATCAACATATGAAAAATAAACTTAGATAGATATATGAGATTGGGAAAAAGTGAGGAAAAGGTAAGGAAGAGGAAGAAAGAAAAGTAATGGATGGTGGGGAGGAGTATAATAAGGAAGGATGAGAGAGGAAGAGAAATGGGTGATAGAGAGAGAGAAATAGCCTTTACAACTGAGAAAACATTGTCTCACAGAGAGAAATTAAAAAAACGTTGGAAGATAATAGATAATTGAAAAGATTTTAAAATTAAAAGTTAATGAGGTTTATGCATGAAGGAAAAGGAATTAAGAATAGTATTAAATTAAGGTTTGTATATTGAAGGGTTTAATAATATGTGCGAAAAAAAGAATTTATTAATATATATTATTAATATAAAAAATATTAATGATATTAAGGATATAATGTGAAAGAAGGAGAAGAATAAATGAGTTATGAACTTAGAGGAATTAGTTAGGTTTTAAATTTGTTTTTATGTATTGTAATATGTAAACGTAAATAGTAGGTTTAAAACGAGCAGGGAAGGAGAGAAAAAAAAGAAACTTTAAGGAAGAAAAATATCTAACGTCCAAAAGTATATATATTTACGAACATTTTCTAATGGTAATATTATAATATATTAAAAAAAGGAATTAGTTAGGGTTTAAGTTTGTTTTTATGTATTGTAATATGTACAAGTAAAAATAAATAGTAGGTTTAAAACGAGCGTGGAAGGAGAGAAGAAAGAAGAAAAATTTAATGAAGAAAACAATATCTAACGTCAAAAAGTATATATGTTTACGAAAATATTCTAATGGTAATATTATAATACATTTAAAAAAATATATATATAGTTTTAATGGCCAATAATATGAGGAAAGATGGAAAAATGGATAATGCTGTAGCGAATAATAATATGAATTGAGAAGAAAAAATACAGATTAGAGATTAGAAATAAAAAAAAGGAAGAAAGGAAAATGATAAAGAAGAAAGATAGGGGATCATAACGACATAGAATGAGTAAATTGTATTATATAATATATAATACTGAAATAAGGTAGAAAGAAGCGTATATTTGTAAAAGATATATAAGCCTTTGAGAAAAGAGGATTTTAAACTAATAAGGTATTGAGATATTAGCTGTATACTTTATGGAATGTTCTATGGGATTTATGCAAGCAGAGCGAAAATAAATCTGTGCGTCTATTTATTATAGAATTGAAATTAGATATAATGGTAAATGTATTGGCTAGGCAGAGATTACATGTTCTGGATAGGGAAGAATTCAGGTAAGGAAAGGCGGAGCAAACCTTCCTCCAAGAGATGTTATAGTTAATATTTTTGTCTTTAAAGGACCATATGAGTTCCGAGAGTGCCGTGTTAGTTCTTTTAAGTTGGTATTTAAGAGACGTTTTGTGATTATAAAATCTAGCTTTGAAGGAAGTGGTAGTGGAACCGAAATAGGTAAAAGAATTAGTATCTCGTGCTCGTTTTAAACCTACCATTTAAACCTAATATATGATAATATTACCATTAGAAAATGTTCGTAAACATATATACTTTTTGACGTTAGATATTTTTCTCCCTTAAAGTTTCTTTTTTCTTCTCTCCTTCCGTGCTTGTTTTAAACCTACTATTTATGTTTACATATTACAATACATAAAAACACATTTAAACCCTAACTAATTCCTCTAAGTTCATAACTCATTTATTCTTCTCCTTCTTTCACATTATATCCTTAATATCATTAATATTTTTATTTTAATAATACATTAATTCATTTTTCGCACATGGTGAATTGGCAGTGTCGGTAGAGGGTTGGACGCCATGTTTTCTAGCATAGTTACGTCCCTTTACAGTCTGCGTTCAAATCCCGCCGAGGTTAACTTTGCCTTTCATCCTTACGGGGTCGATAAAATAAAGTACCAGTAGTGTACTGGGTAATTGCTGGCCTTGTGCCTAAAGTAGAAACAATTATTAAACCCTTCAATATAATTTAATACCATTCTTAATTCCTTTTTCTCCATGCATAAACCTCATTAACGTTTAATTTCAAAATCTTCTAAATTATGTATTATCTTCAAACGGTTTTTAAATTTCTCTCTGTGAGACAATGTTTTCTCAGTTGTAAAGGCTATTTCTCTCTCTCTATCACCCATTTCTTCTCCTCTCTCATCCTTCCTTCTTATACTCCTCCCCCGCCATCCTTTACTTTTTTTTCTTCCTCTTCCTTACCTTTTCCTACCCCCCCCCTCATTTTTTTCAAAATCTCACATATCCATCTTAGTTTATTTTTCATATGTTGATTTAAAACTTCACTGCTCACAAGTATTTTTTAAGCTTCATATCATGTCTCCCTATTTTATCTGATGAGAACGCAGATATTATCCGATGATGATGTTTGTTTTGAAATGCGCATAATAAAATACTTGGAACTCTTTTAATCATATTTTGATCTCATATTATATATATATATAACAAAGGAATTGTGGTAACGAACCAGATGGACCATAATGCACCATAGTACTCAATACTTAGGGTAGTAGAGTGGGAAATAGGAAAAAATATGACCCCGACGGCAGAGCACAAGCCGTTTCGACGGCTATTTCTGGACTAAATTAGATTTTTTAGCCTGGTGAATAAATAGCCGAAATTGGCAAGAGGGTACTTCCTTATATGGGAAGATTGTAGTTGGTTAACATTTGTTTTAAACACAAATAAATCTATCAAGACATTTGGTGGGAGGTAGGGGTGGCTGAACTTGCCTGCAGAACAATACGGGAGTGAGTTGTGCGGTCAAGCTTTGAAAGTGATATGTATACAGCAGATTCTAAGGATAGTGTATGAAATGGAGGAGGGAGGTTAGAGGATAGGTAAATCGAATGAGAGTAGGAGACTAAAAAAGATGCTAGAAAAAAAATATATATATAAAATTAGATAGTGAGAAATGAATTTAAAAAATCACAATGCTATCTTCCAATTACAGGTTAATAAGATGAGAATAGAAAAAAAACTGATACAAAATTAAAGGGGTTTAACACATCTGCTATAAGTAGTTAGTAAAACGTTTCGGCCAATTCTATCTTAAAATTACAAGGTTGGAGTAACTGATGCTACAAGGCCCGATGGGCTGCATCGAGGTAAGCGAAACGGAAAAAGCAGACGAGGAAGAAAATAGGGTGTGGAAGGAAGTGATAGGATAAGACAGGCGGAAGAAGAAAACAAAGAAGAAAAGAAAAGAGATACTTCTACCTATGTAAGCTGGGGTTTCCCCTAAATTATTCGGAAAGTGTCTGTGTGTAGGGGGGTATCAGCTCTTTTCTACCCACCCGGGTCGTTATAGGGTTTGAGGGCGAGGTATGTCCTACGCAATCTGTGTTTGCATGCGGTTACCAGTTCGTCTTTCTTGTTTAGGATATATATATATATATATACATATATATTTATATATATATATATATATATATATATGTATATATATATATGTTTATGCATATATATATATGTTTATGTATATATATATATATATGTATATATATATATATATATATATATATATATATATATATATATATATATATATACATTGGAATTGGTGCTCTGAAATAGCGATATATATACGAATGTATATATATATAGTGTATTTTGCTATACAATGTATACTTAAATAAAAGCATTTCGAAGACTATTGTTTTAGAGTAGTGACGGTCTCACTTACTTTAAATTTTCAGCAAACAGGGGAGATAAAGCTGACAGAGCTCTGTTTCGTACTTGTTGGTACTTATCAAAGCTAAGTACTCCACCTGTTTGCTGAAAATAATGAATGTTTGATTCTTATAGAATTCTAGTAATGATCACGTTGCCGGTCAAGCAGAAATTGAAAATTGGAATTGATTCTCTGAAATAACGATATATATATGTATGTATATATAGTGTATTTTGCAATACAATGTATGCTTAATTAAAAGCATTTTGAACACCTTACCCTATTGTTTTAGAGTAATGACAATCTCACTTATTTAAATTTTCAGCAAACAAGGGAGATAAACATTCATGATAAACATTCATGATTTTATGATTTTCAGCAAACAGGTGGAGTATATATATATATATATATATATATATATATATATATATATATATATATATATATATTATTATTATTATTAATTTATATATGTATATATATATATATATATATATAAATTTATAAAATAATGAATACAAACAAAGAACAAGATTCCTTATATTAAAAAATTCATAATTTTACGATCGTTTCTAGGATATAGATGTGTGTTGGTATGTATATCATATAGATCTATGTAAAAATATTACAAACTATCAGTGGAAATATACATACCTTCACATATATATTCTGTCTTCAGAAATGATGAGATTTGTTTATTGAAAAAGTCCAACACAGATTTAATATAATAGGTCTGTTTCGGAACAGGTTTTGAATTGACCAATAGAAAAGTATTAAGGGGTCAAGTTGATAGAATAGTAGTAGTAGAAATTTAATTTAGGGGTAGAGGAATGCAGACTTATGTTTTGGTAGATTTATCTACATATATACATATATATATATAAATATATACATATATATATATATATATATATATATATATATATATATATATATATATATATATATATATATTAGTCTGCAAATTTATTATTATTACTATATATATATATATATATATATATATATATATATATATATATTAGTCTGCAAATTTATTATTATTACTATATATATATATATATATATATATATATATATATATATATATATATATGTCTATATATATATGTGTATATATGTACATATATATATATATATATATATGTATATATTAAAATAACAGATCAAAGTTTAAGATAATAATCGCTGTTTTCACCCTTAACTCGACATTCTGAAACTCATGAGATCCCGTTAAGAGTGAAAGCAGCGATTAATTTGCTTAAACTTTAATCTGTTATTTTAATAAATATTTACTCTTGGGTTCTTATATATTATATATATATTTACGTTTTTCGGGCCCTCTTTCGATTTTAGTCTTCACATTTATAATTTCTATTATCATATAAGTATATTTATATACATATATATAATATATATATAACACTGGTCTGTTGGAGACGCAGGACATGGCAGCGATAATGAGGGACAGAGACCGCTGGAGAGAACTAGTCCATGGATCTCGAGAATTTTACCCGCCGTAGAAATATATATATATATATATATCCCGACACATTATATGGTATAACCCCCCATATAATATGGACATGGCCACACCATTAGCTAAGATCTTTCTCTCCCTTCTTATGAAGCATTTCCCCCAGCACATAAATATAATACAATTGTTAATAGAAATACCATTAATATTTCTACTCTACCACTCCTAACCTTGCACATAACATCACAGCTTCAAATTTAGCTAAATTAGCTAGCCGTAGGAACACGTGCAACCATGAAGCTAGTACTAACTGTAATTGTAGGAATCGGGTTCATTGCCCCTATCCGTAACTCTAGTAACATTGTCTACAAATGTAATGTTGCATCACCCACGTCCCGTACCGGCTACATAGGATTAACCGCCAATAGATTCAAGCAGCGTCTGTACATGCATACCCATTCTTTTCTTAACCCTTTAAGAAAGAACGTGATGTCACTTTCAGCTTATATCTGGAGTCTAAAAGTCAACTACACCCAATATAAATTACACTGGGAGATCCTAGCTAGGGCTAGATCGAATAACGGATATAAAAGACCATGCGACCTCTGCGCCGCTGAAGCCCTGGAAATACTCTATATTACCTGTATGTTTTGTGAAGGGACGTATACTTTCTCGTACGTATATTTGCTTGTATATGGTATAGGCGTATGTATTATATTGTATATACTGGTACATGTGCATATGGTTATGTGTATACGTGAGTTTTGCGTGTGTGTGAGTATGCGGGTTCGTACGTATGTAGCGTGTGTGTATATGTGTAGTTTGTGTTTTGGTTGACGTAGTTAAGCGAACATATGTGCATTTACATGTAGGTATGTGTGTGCGCGCGTTATGTACGTATTTATGTGTGTACATTTATATACGTTCATATAATTATATGAATACACGCACGCACACACAAACACATATATATATATATATATTTATTTGTATTTGGTGTATAGGTCAGTATGTGTGCGGGTACAGGCGTTGCGTGGGTTCTATATATATATATATTTATATATATACTCTATGTTGTCTACCCCTCTTTGTGTAACACTTCTTTCCCTCTTCTTCTTTTTCCGCTTCTTCGTTCACTTAATCCGCAGATGATAGTCGGAGCAGTGGACCTAGACCACTTATTCCACTATCCTTATCAATCAAAACAGGCACTGAAATATAACTTTCAGTCTTATGTCTATTCATAAATCTACCCTGTTTATATATATATATATATATATATATATATATATATATATATATATATATATATATATATATATATATATATGCGAACAACTGCTGAGGAGGAATGGGCCATTGAGGAAATCAAACTCAATCACAAATATTATTTTTTTCTTTTTTGCCAAAAAACACCAGCCAACTGTCTCCACTGTTTACTATCTGATTGATAAAAATGGCACTCGCCAAGACAATGCAAAAACATAAATTTATGTCAATTTGCACCTGGTTCATTTGGGCAACAACCCAATATATTTGTGAGAAGTAATCTCATGTATATGGTGCCCAAGACAACCCCAGTTAGCCGAATGGATCATATAAAAATCAACTTAATTATATATATATATATATTTATATATATATATTCATATATATATATATATATATATATATATATATATATAAAGAGAGAGAGGGAGAGAGAGAGAGAGAGAGAGAGAGAGAGAGAGAGAGAGAGAGAGAGAGAGAGAGAGTGATAAAGCCAGACCTATAGACAGAGAGAGGCAGAGAGATACATATACAAGCAAGGTACTCGATAAGCTTTTGGCTTTAATGTGGTTCCTGTGAATTACAATATATAGCTATATATTTGATAGTTAGAGTGGGTGTGTCAGACAGATAACACAGACAGATATAAAAGTGCAGACAATTATACACATACACATATGGATAAATCATTCATAGGTACAAATATGTATACGAGCATTCTGAGTGAAATGGTTCATTGAGAGATTTTTTCCGGTATGGGATTTGAAATACAATTATAATTTGCTACTAAATCGCTATTTACATTTCAGTTAATTAAATTATTTCCATCTTCTGAATGCTTAGATGCAAAAGTATGGTAAAAGCACGTACATAATGCACGCTAAATACCATCAACAGTATATTTAATTCGTTTCTTAAAACTGCTTGATATTATAAAATAGACAAAATTTATTTGCGATGGTATTTATTCCATTATATTTTGTTTTGCGTGCAGATTTTTGTATCGATTGAGAAATTATCCTGGAACGATGTTTGTGTGTGTTTTTTTTTCTTGACAAGTATTTTTGATAAACATTTCTTTAATACTTTTAATTCTGACAGTGTCCTGGATATAAAGCTAATTGGCCGTATCTGAGTCGGAGATATAAATAGAACATCCTATTTTGATGTAATTTAAAGCAATTATCTGAATGTAGGTTTTGTAGCAAAAATAGAATTAAAAAATATCACAGATGTCTGAAAGTGCGAGGAACGCAGAAGGAAATCGGAACAAAAACGCACACCATATTTGCTAGACCTCTCTGATATTACTCTACTTCTATTTCCACATTTCATACATCTAATAACATCACACTGCATATAGCAGCTATTCTACCTTCCATGAAGAAACATTTTATATATTTTGTAAATTAACCCACTTAAATATCAATTATTTTAATAATCTTCTGCCACATCTCTCGCAATAATATCACATATTTCTATCAGACACACACAGAGAAACAGTCACAGAAGCACGAAAATGCACAGATACACGTAGACAAAGATACATGAGCACATATGTTTATGTGTGAGTGAGATTAAATGTACATACTTATATTTATGTGTCTATCTATCTATATATCAATCTCTCTCTCTCTCTCTCTCTCTCTCTCTCTCTCTCTCTATATATATATATATATATATATATATATATATATATATATCCCTCTGTATATATATATATATATAATAAAGAAGAAATTAAAAGCTGGTTAAAGAGTTCTATATATTTTATTATGCGCATTTCGAATACAAATTCATCCTGGGACAAAAATTGTGTTCTCATGATGAGAACACAATTTTTGTCCCAGGATGAATTTGTATTCGAAATGCGCATAATAAAATATATAGAACTCTTTAACCAGCTTTTAATTTCTTCTTTATTATATATACTCCAGTTCTACCAACTGTTGAGTGCTAGTTATCTGATATATGCATAGTTCTATTGTTCTACAATATTACTGACTTTCTACATATATATATATATTTCCCAAAGTATAACAATATATATATATATTTCCCAAAGTATAACAATATATATATATATATATATATATATATTGAGAGAGAGAGGGGTAGTTTTAGTGATTAGTGAATGTGTGTGCATCGATGTGAGGGCATAATACATGTAAGCATTCTTAGTTTAAATTGTTAATACATCCAGGTGGGAACAATTAGCATCACAGTAAATACTTAAACGATGTGCAGTCACCACCTAGTTCTTTGGCAGATAAAACTTATATGTAATGGTATGAATCGCAGTATTTTGGGTTATACAATGTGTTTAAATATGCTCGTATTGATTCCAAGAAAGAAGATTACATTTCCATATTTTATTATTTGATTTACATCTCCCCTTTTACCTATATTCTAACTGGATTTACGCACTCACGTAACTCAGAATGTAATAGAGGATAATTAACAGTAAATAAACGTGGAATACAGGAAGAGAACATAATTGTGCATCACACAATAATTTATTGAATTACATTCGCACTCCTGTGCATGCATTGTCGTATACATATATATATTAGGGTGGCCTTTAGCAATAGATAATTTTACGAAAGTTAACATTTTGGTGGTATCATCGTCTAATCCTGTTCCGATCAACGATTTCGCCCAATCGCGGTGTGCAAAATTTCAGCTCAATCGAACAACTCAAAGGCGAACCTCGAAAACCTTGAAGTTGTAACATAGTATCAGCAAGGATTAATTCTGTTCTAAAAGTGGTAAACTGTTACCTATCTCGACAATTTTATTTTTTCTTCTTCAATATTTAAGAACGTTCTGAATGAAATTTACTGAATGAAATTTACTGAAATAATATGAAAAAAGTAAGAAATATTAGGTTTTCTTAATAAAGCACACAACTTCAATAAGAGAAACGCATTTTTTATTTACAACAATAATTACTATAGAATCAAAAACACAACGTGAATACTGATCACTGTATATTGAATATTACTTTTGCATAACAGAGCGGTGAAGTGGCAATATCGGTAGAGGGGCGGACGCCATGCTTTGTAGCATAGAGTTATGGCCCTTTACGTTCTGAGTTCAAATCCTACCGATGTTAACTTTGCCTTTCATCCTTACGGGGTCAATAAAATAACGTACCAGTAATGCACTGGGATAATTGCTGGCCTGTTGCCAAAAGTAGAAACAATTATTGTTGCATAAGAGAGGATTTAGTGGCAGTCGGGTATGTTTTACGGGTTTTTGGTAACGTTCTGTAAAACAAATTGTTTCTCACTTTAATATTTTGTGAGAAAATTATTGTAATCCTGAATGTGTTTCACATCTCTTTCTGCGACATCATTCACAACAACTGTCTTCTCAATTTTTTCAAGTCCACTTTTGTAACCAGGATCATCTTCCATGTTGAAGGCTCTTTGTCGAGGAAATCCAGTGCTGATAGAAAGTCTCGATGTTGTAAAGGAAGAAAAGTAATTTTGGTGCAGAATGTACCTCTTCAGTTGATTATTTTCTTCTTCCTATTCTTCATCTTTGTCAGCTTCCAGCATACTTTGACCAATGCTTGCCTTTACCTCTTCTTGCTCTCCCTTTCTCATGGCTCACATTGCTCTCCTTTTCTTCTTGTTCTCCTTCCTCTTCTTTTCTCATTGTTCTCCTTACTCTCCTTTTTCTCCTTGCTCTCCCTTTCTCCTTGTATCTCTCTACTTATTTATATACAAATGCAACGAGAAATATGCAAGGAGAATGCAAGGAGAAATATGAGATTCAGATTACTCATAATCTGCTTTTTGTTTTCATATAATCTCTTACATGCATTAGCCTGTTTTACGCAAAGATAGTTACACCAAACAATCATTTTCAATGCTAGGTAGAAAGATACACTGCAAGATATTCTAGGTCCTTAGGGTCAATTCGTACATTCTTCAGGTTATCGTGTTATGTATCTTTGACCCTTTTGTTGGCGTATTCTGATTTATTTTACCTTGAGCATGTTCCGTATGACACAGTTTCTTAGGGACACGCTCATAAGCAATACATACAAATTGACCAGCTAACCTCAATTACTTACTCAAAATCATTGCCTGCATGGAACGATTATACGTTGTGTTCAGAATTTCAGAGTCAGGAAAGTATGGATTCCATACTATTCTCTGAATATTGAGTAAGCGTTCCTGATTGAGTCTAAAGTGATATTTGTAACATGTTCAAGTTTCAAAAGAGTACAGAAAAATATCTCACAAATGGTATAAATAGATATTTTTTATTCATTCTCGATAAGTCTATGTGGTCAAACCCGAGAATCTAAAGAGTCAAAATATTTCGCTGCCATTTTATTTCTTAGAGATAGTTCTGAATCCAATGTTCTATCTTTATTGACTGCATCACCAAGTTATTTGAAGATTCAACAATCTTAAGAAGATTTACTGTCATATATATTTGAGTTTGTGGCACAAATAGTCCAGGTGCAAAGTGAAATAAATCTAAATCTTTCTCTAATTTTTCACTAAAAGCAAAGATAACACGATCTGAAACAAATGCAGATATCATCAGCTGCACTCCATACGCAGTGTGACTGGCATGGTCATATTCGTAAGTATACAATAGGTCTCTTTGCGTCTACTCTTATGTCTTGGTAAATTAAATAGATTTCATGTGGTACGATATATTATATATATTCTTTCATTGTTGTTTTGTCAGGTATCATGGAAGAGAAGCAGAATATATTGCAAAGTGAGTGTGTGCTTGGAGGTCATTATGTTTCACACCACTTTCCATTGTAATCGACTCAGACAGCGTGACCTGAATTTCTCTCTAGCTTTCAGCCTTATGAAGAGCGTTCAATATATTTATAAATTGTGAAGGCATCAAGATTTGGAGGTCCCAACCATAAATCATTCCCATTCATGGTATCAAATGTCTAACGAATGCTTTCGAAAACAAAGGTTGACATTTAGGGCCTGTTCAATAGATCTTTTCCTCTGTTGTCTGATAGTGAAGATCATATCACACGTGTTTCTTTTCAATCGAATACCACTGTTGGTATGGTAAACGTATTTTTAAAAGAACATGTGTTGAAACGTAGAGACAATAGAAAAATGCCTCTAAAATTACCACATTGGTCTTTGGCACGAAATTTCAAAAGGGTGATTAAGAAAGCATCAACTCAGTCTTGTGGAACTTCCTCTTTTTTTTCAATGATCAAGTATTACAGTATGTACATTTTCTGCCATTTACTCACCTTGGACTCAGAGCGTCTAACTTTTGATGTTATTGTAGAGTGAATTTGGTCCTGGTGATTGTTACTACACTCTGCTTGTCCCATTGAGCGCAGAGTATACACATATTTTGCACCACTTGTTTTAATTATATTGTAATCAATAAGATGCAAAGTCTTTGCATCCAAGTTAGATTATATATATCTTTGTGTAGAATGAAAGTGTTTCTTATTACACGTCGATATACAGTGCGAAATAAGGAGGGAAACGCCAGTTCGTTTGAACTTTTCTACACGATGACTACGTAGGGCAGGTCATGCTATCAATTCCTATCCAACTCTCCTGTTGATGTCACACATAATTAACATAATCTTGGAGATTACTTATCATAATATTGCATATTACTCAATAATTCCTGAAGTTCATCCTTGTATTGTTCAATCGAACTTCTAGCTTTGAAATTCTGGAAGCGTAAATTATTATTAGTGTGACATATCTACTTTTTTTCAAATGCAAACGAAAATATATATTATGTTCTGAAAACTCACTTAGTTAATACTCGGTGGATGAAATGAGAGAATCATTTCACTGAAGCTAACACTTGATTCTCTCCTTTGCAATTCTGAAACACCCACGTTTCGAAAAAGGTATAACCAAAACTATTTTCATTGAGCTGACCATCTCCGTACAGCCGTGGCTCAGAGAGAGCCAATATATCCATTAACTATTTTTTCAATTTATGAGCAATCAGTGCAGTTACTCAGTCTGGGCTTTGAATTAAATTGCCGTACAGTAGAGTACACACATTCGAACAAACAGCTTCTATGGGGTGTTTAACATGTTTGTGTTGTCAACTGGAATGAACGATATATTTATATCTGGATACACATGCACCCACGACCTACACTATTTATATATATACATATTTATATATCTATATATATATCTATACATATATATATATATATATATATATATATATATATAGGAAAATAGTTTAACCTCCTACTACCCTAAGTATTGCGTACTCTGGTGCATTATGGTCCATCTGGTTCCTTACCACATTTCTTTCTTCATATATATATATATATATATACGTATATATATATATATATATATATATATATATATATATATATATATATATATATATATATATATATATATATATATATATATATATATATATATAATCAGGTTTAGCAAATAATGAAAAAGTTTCAAAATAAATTTTAAAAAATTGACTTTACTTACTATAGCTACCTTTACCGAATCGGTTTCGAATCTCAAAAATAAACGGAGACCATACGGTCTTCGTTGCAAAGAAAGATTCTCGTCAGAAGGTTCTTTTCATTCGAAGTATATAAAATTCTTGAATTAAATTACGAACTAGCGCTATCCAAATCTGTTCCCGAGATGAGAGTAAATGAAGTGGAATCAATTTTTTCAAGGGCCGAAAGTAAAGATAGAGGCAGAGGGAGGTAGGTCAATCGGCCACCACTATAACTAGCAGCAGTCGGAACGACCATATTTTTTCTCAACATAGAGGAGAATAGTAATAATAGGATATGTGTTCCTACACGCACAAAGCGCTAAGGCACACATGTATTGTCCAACCATATGCCAATGTGGTTCAATGGCAGGTTAATAAATTAACGAGCCAGAACATATATAACCAGGTTTAGCAAATAATGAAAAAGTTTCAAAATAAATTTTAAAAAATTGACTTTACTTACTATAGTTACCTTTACCGAATCGGTTTCGAATCTCAAAAAATAGACGGAGACCATACGGCCTTCGTTGCAAAGAAAGATTCTCGTCAGAAGGTTCTTTTCATTCGAAGAATATAAAATTCTTGAATTTAAATTACGAACTAGCGCTATCCAAAACTGTTCCCGAGATGAGAGTAAATGAAGTGGAATCAATTTTTTCAAGAGCCGAAAGTAAAGATAGAGGCAGAGGGAGGTAGGTCAATCGGCCACCACTATCACTAGCAGCAGTCGGAACGACCAAATTTTTTCTCAACATTGAGGAGAATAGTAATACCTTAGCGCTTTGTGCGTGTAGGAATATCCTATTATTACTAATCTCCTATATGTTGAGAACAAATTTGGTCGTTCCGACTGCTGCTAGTGATAGTGGTGGCCGATTGACCTACCTCCCTCTGCCTCTATCTTTACTTTCGGCCCTTGAAAAAATTGATTCCACTTCATTTACTCTCATCTCGGGAACAGTTTTGGATAACGCTAGTTCGTAATTTAAATTCAAGAATTTCATATTCTTCGAATGAAAAGAACCTTCTGACGAGAATCTTTCTTTGCAATGAAGGCCGTATGGTCTCCGTTTATTTTTGAGATTCGAAACCGATTCGGTAAAGGTAACTATAGTAAGTAAAGTCAATTTTTTAAAATTTATTTTGAAACTTTTTCATTATTTGCTAAACCTGATTATATATGTTCTGGCTCGTTAATTTATTAACCTGCCATTGAACCACATTGGCATATGGTTGGACAATACATGTGTCCCTTAGCGCTTTGTGCGTGTAGGAACACATATCCTACTATATATATATATATATATATATATATATATATATATATATATATATATATAAATATAAATTAGCGAGAATCGTTTTCAGCTCAGGAATTAACGAAAATCAACGTCCGATATGTGTGGCAAGCGCTCGATGAATCATATGAATCAGAGCTACAACATACGTTAAGGGCCAAACACACTGAGATGATGATTAAACATATCATCCGCACAGCCAAAACAAAACGACCAAGTAATTCGGGTCAAACAATAAAAATATATGTGTTGATACTTTCCCGGACCCTGGACTGATGGTAAAATCCAGTATTGGTTTCTGCGACTCCAAATCAGTTACTGTCCGCCTACATAAAGAATGTTGGGCTTCTGGTGAGATGATGAACAAGGCAGTCGTGTTATCAACGGGTTTTTGCTCCAAGATGCTATAGATAATGTGGCTATTACTGACCCCTCGTGGGATTCAGCAAGGGAGGTAACACCTCTATTAAGCGAATGATTCAGTTGTGTATTATTGCTAGAATGCAAAATATCACAAATCGAATAAAGCTCTCGACAGAATGGTTAAATATAACAGAGCTATTCAACAGTCAATATAAGTAACTGAAAAAATCAATAAAATTAACTGCTCAATAGCTAGACTCTGGAGATTAATACAAATATAAATTAGCGAGAATCGTTTTCAGCTCAGGAATTAACGAAAATCAACGTCCGATATGTGTGGCAAGCGCTCGATGAATCATATATATATATATATATATATATGAGAGACGTAAAATAAGAAACTTATAAAATTAACTTACCTACTAAAATTTCACTCCAACTAATTAGTTTCTGAAAGGGAATAAACATAGTTTCCTAAGAAACGTACGGAGAAGCCTTTCGGCATCAGGGAAGTCTATTCTCAGCTAAGTTTCCAGGCAATACGTGGACACAGGGAACTTATACAAAAATAATTCAGTGGATGGAAAAAAGCAATGCGTGGACTAAATTCTAAGCCATTGAAAAAATCACTGCCTACTGCGTCGGTGGCAAATTCAAAAGAATCAATCACGTGACATCGAGATCAATCAGAGAGGAGTGGTTTGTTAAGAAGACAGCGGCCGGACCGTTACTATAGTAGCAGTTTTGTCCAATTTTTGCTCGACAAAATAATTTGGAGATAATTATAAAGAATTAGTATATCTAGTAACATATATATACACAGATACATATTTATGCTAGCAAATATATAGGTTTTGTCTTAGTAACTTTGTGGTTCAATGCATGGGGATGCAGAACAATAATATGAGAGACGTAAAATAAGAAAATTATAAAATTAACTTACTTACTAAAATTTCACTCCAACTAATTAGTTTCTGAAAGGGAATAAACAGTTTCCTGAGAACCGTACGGAGAAGCCTTTCGTCATCAGGGAAGTCTATTCTCAGCTAAGTTTCCAGGCAATACGTCGACACAGGGAACTTATACAAAAATAATTCAGTACGTTTCTTAGGAAACTATGTTTATTCCCTTTCAGAAACTAATTAGTTGGAGTGAAAGTTTAGTAAGTAAGTTAATTTTATAATTTTCTTATTTTACGTCTCTCATATTATTGTTCTGCATCCTCATGCATT
>OZ024743.1:17390498-17427998 GCA_964016885.1 Eledone cirrhosa | reverse complement strand
CTTTTATATTTGTTCAAATTACCGCTACATTTTATCATAAACATTGTTTATTTTAAAAGGATAACCTTATCCAAATTAGGTCAACACACAAGCAGGTAATACATACATCAAAAGGCGCGCGAACCCTCTTAGAGAGACGCAGAGTGGAAGAGAGACAGTGAAAGAGAGACAGTGAAAGAGACAGATTAGTAAAACTACGCACTACACACATTTAAACAGAGAGAGTTGAGAGAGGGGAGAGAGGGAGAGTGACAGAGAGAAACAGAGGGACGGTCAAGCGGGTAATAGAGGAGAGAAGAGAGAGAGAAACAGAGGGACGACTGGCTGTTGCATGAGTCCTCAGACTGTGCTGATGTAGTATAATTTGTTCTTCGGGTTTTGCCCTCTCCTTTGCTACGAAGTCGGAAGGACAATGTGATACGGGAGGGTGTGTGGTATCTTTGCAGTGGTGTGGTGGGGTCAGGCATACCTAGCCGGACACCAGCCAGACGGGCCAGATAGTATGTATTTATATATACATATACACACACATATCTCTCTCTCTATATATATATATATAGCCTTAGAGGTACCTCGTACTCGAAAAGCATTATAAATTGAATATTGTATGAAGAAGAATCGGTGATGTACGTAATATGGAATAATACTTGCTGGTGAAATTTGACGATGTACATATTATCAATCTATTCTGATTGATATTACTTAAGAAAATAAACCCTCATATATCTGGTAAAAAAGCCTTCTATTCAGAATTTACGATTTTTATTATATTATTAATAAAATTACGGCCCTTTATGGTCTGAGTTCAAATCCCGCCGAGGTTAACTTTGCCTTTCATCCTTACGGGGTCGATAAAAGAAAATACCAGTAATACACTGGCATAATTGCTGGCATTGTGCCAAAAGTAGAAACAATTATTAATAAAATTTATAACCGTATCTATATATATTAGAAAGGCATCTTTAACCATTTTGAAATGAATATGAAAGAACATGCCTGAGAAAATATTCGTTGCATGTTATATAAAGGAATTTAAAATGGTGATTTAATCAATACACGTTTTATCACTTTTATTTCAAGACCAAAACATCTATAAACATATGTTATGGCCAAGTAACGATGTAGGCCCTATTCAATTTCAAACAAAATGTATTGTTTAATAAAGAAAAACAAATCAAATTTAATTACGTATAAAACATCTGTCTGTAAATGATAGTCCTGTCTTCTGCAATAGGATGCTTATACTCATAGTTGTAACGAAGATAAAATCCCAGCGTAAATGTTTCCATTGGACTTCATTTAGCACGAATCGAAAACATAATGAAAATTTCCCATAAATAAATATTTAGCCCAATTTCTAAAACAAATTTAAAAGTGTTTTCTTCCCATGAGTCAGGGCTGCACATATACTAAATTTCCTATATAAAAGAAAAACTTTAACAAATGCTTCAACAAATAGCTAAATTTAAAATTTATATTTTATATAGTAATATTTTATGTCTAAAGAAATCAAAACCATAGTTTTTACGACGAAAAAATAAATGTCTACCTAGATCATTCTCAACAAACATGTATAATATATAAAAGGATATACATGTCTAAACTATTTTAAGATGAGAAAAACACTTAAAGAAACATATGCATAATAGAATTTAAACAGAACACTAAAGTAGAAACACAACAATAAATATATATCCGTGCACGCATCACGGGCTAATATTGTTTTCAGGAATGTCTAAAGAATAATAAAAAGCGTATATTAGAGTGGAATATACTGCATCGCTCCACAATTACAATGTGTATATTTTCTAAGGCGAGAAACGGTATATCATATATTTATAATGTAGAAAATACATTGTAACCTCTAAGGGCCATCGATTAGCTATTACGAGTAGTTGATTAAATGGTAAATAAACAATCATATCACCATTTCATTGAACAAAGATTCGCGATTTCTCTTATAAATATTACGCCGCATCACATATATATATATATATATATATATCACAGAAAAAAGAGAATCAGTGTTGCGACGAAAGAGATTTATTGGACATATTACAATTGTTTCTTGGACGACCAGGTCGAGGCACGATCGATGTGGTGAACAAATCTGACTCTGAAATCGCGTGGTCCTCGGATACGTCTCAATTCAACGAAGCACATCTATATATATATATAATAAATATGAATGTAATATGAATGTAATCTCGAAGTGTGTACTGCCACTCTAAATTCTGTAATGAATGTTGACCCACAATATTTGCATATGTATCGGTATGTCTCTTGGCTGAAAAGGAGGTCATATAACTGTCCAAGCATTAATAAATTGCTCCGAAAAATCAAAACCTCGGTTTGGAGGAAACAGCTGTAAGCACAATAATGTTTTGAACAGTTCTTTGATTCTTATATTACATATATATATATATATATATATTGCTATAAATTGGGAGGAACATGAAGCCAATAAAATCCACGCTCCCTTTTCCGGTTCGTTGTCTGGTTGGTTGGTTGGTGCGATAATCGTAGGTATTTTTAATATATTGTGAAAGTGCTTTTGTCACACATTCTGTGACCTCCTCAGTGACTGGGATTTTATTTTGTGTGTTCTGTCCTACACAAAAACAAGATGGTGTAAGCAAACAAAAAACAAAGGAGTGAGGCGAAATAAAAACACACAGTGAGATTGTGAAAGAGAGAGGGACGAAATCTGTATATTTATGTATTTCTGTGTATACTGGTCAGTTCTAAGAAAATATATATATCGAAACACAATTAATCCATTGGACTTCATCTGCTTTTCAGGAATTCATCTGCACAATTCAGGATGACATTTTCTTTTAAGATTGAATTCCCTTCTCAAGATTGTAGCATGTGCTATCTTGAAGGATATATGGTGGCTAATTCTACGAGGCCAGTGAAATTACAAAGCAAGTGTCTGTATAATAAACATAGCAAACATTTCCCAATATCTCACAAAGTTATCCTTATGATAGAATTATGGATTTTTCAATAATATTATTCCGTATTTTAGAAATGCATTCTCTTTCAATATGAATTGAATTTTCTGCAATGTATAAATCATTGTAAAATATATGATACATTATTATTATACAGGAACGAGATAAAGATTTACTTAGTTACGCATCAGGATTAAGTTCAATATATCGTTCTGTAATAAAAATAAACCATGTATCGCATATAGCTAACAATATATGCTCGGCATTGAACTAATACAACGTGCTTGAAAGCTTCTGTTTTGAGCTCTTGAAATACCCGTATCACACTCACACACACACGCACATACACACACGCACGCACCCTCCCACACACACGCACCCTCCCACACACACTTACGCACACACACACACATACACACACAGAGACACACACTCAGACACTCACATACACATGAATATCATTGACACACATAATTATACATGGATATTCTAGAAGTATAAAGGATATTTGACTACATATATTATTATGTCTGCTGTGACTGTGATTGATTTTCTGGAGAAGGCTTTCTAAAATATGCCATTCAATATCATAAATTGATATCAATGTGATTAAAATATATTTTTGATAACATTGCAACAGGCATTCAAAATATTTGATAAGGTAGTAACAAACACATTATAACGATAGGGGACGAAGAAATTAGATGGAAATATATCAGAAACAGGAACACACAATGTTTTTATACGAGCTGAAAACAGTGTAAATTTATATAGGTATCATATTTTTTAAAAGGTTATTTTTCCTGTACCGAGAAAACAATAATTCACACCACGATATATTCCTCAATTCTAGCATCCGCCCTGATAAGGATTCGGGTATTTCAATTCAGACTTATGCTGTGTAAGTTTGCAATAGCGAACATGTACTAGAGTTTCATTGTGGTGAGATTGACACATTACAGCATTAACATAATTCCTATCGTCCCCAGTGCATTTGTAAAGAACATCCAGCTCTAACGTTAAGACAGTAGAAGATATGTTGCTCGTCTTACTTTCCTATATGGCTGCCATAACTACACAGAGCAGATCTGATAGAACTAACCCGAATATCATTAACCGCATTACATTTCATTGAATGGCACCCTCGATATTGATGTTTCATTTAAGATGTTTTCATCGGAGGCGGAAGACAGGATTCTCTGTTAAACACATTCATGCAGCAAATCTTCTAGTTTTCCAATTAAACCAAGGGTACGTACTTTCAGATTGATCATGCTCAGATAAAGAAGTCCTATGGCAGCTGCTTCATTATCCTGTCAAAAGGCTTTATAACATGTTTAAGATAGTTTCAGAGAGATATGCTAACAGACAATAATACATATTCTGATTTACACAATAGTTTGGCAACGCACATGGTGTCCCCAAACTGTATACACAATTTGATTACCTGCACATGCAATATTTATTAGGATGCTGTTCATGTGTGTATACATTTTTGGGATACCTTGTATTATGAAATATTACACATTACTTGTTGCGATCGTGACACTTACATGTCATCACCGTACAAGATTGCATTTGCCGTACGTATTTAATTATTTGTATATTCAGCTCTATACTGCACTAATCTAAGGAGATGCATATTTAAAACAATAATGACATTTGCTGTGAGAATTGTACGCAGAAACAATGCCGCTGGTATTTCAAGATTATCTGTAAAGGCATAGCGTAGGTCTAGGAGTACGTGTCATGCTATCATCTCGCTGGAAATCAGCTGACGTAAACATCAATGAGGTAGCATACATGAATACTACATAGAAATACGCACTTTCTTATAAATATGAATATGGTTGTATGGATGCAAATATATATATATATATATATATATATATATATATATATATATATATATATATATATACATATATATATATATATATATATATATATATATATATATATAGAGAGAGAGAGAGAGAGAGAGAGAGAGAGAGAGAGGGGTGTAGAGAAATAGAAATTGAGAGAGTGATAGAGACTGAGGCAGAGACAGTTGGGGACGTAGAAAGGGTGTCTCTGTGTGTGCATGTATGTTTGTGCATCTCTTTGCAAGTATATGTATATAATTAGATTAAACATTGGCGTTATTTTATATGTATATCAACTAAAATGCATAAACTCTTACGCCAAGTACAAATGTTGCCTGTTGAATTATTCACATATGTGTGTTTTGTTTTTCGTGATTGAGGAGATAATTTAGTCATAAACTTATTATACGTAATTCATCATTTGCACTATATTGGCATTTATAGTATATAGTCATTTAAAGAGAGAAATGTTTCCGATGAAGTAGTATGTCGCAGTCTGTGTTGTATCTTGTTGGTTTCGTATTTGCAACTAATCTTTATTTATTTATTATTTTTCTTTTGCTACGTAGAGTTATCTTTTCTAATCTATTTTGAATTTAATATTCTATTTTGCCGCCATTTAGTGAATCCAAATGTTTGGCAAAAATCCTTCATGAAATGGAATGAATATCAAATTTCTCATATATTGAATCGTTCATCACAATCACCAGCTAAGCCAGCGACGTGAATCAATACGCATAAAATGTTATACTCATTTTTAAAAAGGTGTGAATTCGAGCGCAACTACAGCACGGTGCATTTAATCTTTGAATAAGCTAATACTGATTTTCGTAATTTCTATAGATTTCGTATATCGATTTGTTGTCGTCTATACAGAAATGTTAGTCAGTACATATTTATACCCATGCTGCTCATATGTTTGAGTATAATGACATATATACTGATATGACATGCCCTAACTATAGAGAACTACCAGAGAGACCCACGCATAGAGAGATACTATTTAACCGTATGTTAAATCTAAATTAGATTTACAACTATGCTTTTGCATACTTCATAATCATAAGTTATATTATATATATGTATGTGTAATTATCATCGAATAATTTCATACTGTCCTTACAATTGGAAATGTACGTATATTATTTCACTTTTCCATATAATACAAGCTACACAGAAGTTGCGTAATCACATTCTATAGAACCGATTATTATTGAATCCAGAACATAATTTACATTGATACACACTGCATGTTTCCACGAGGAAGAATATTAATATAAAACCCAAATAATAGTGAAAGCATCTGTCTTTGAACATTGTACTACCAACTACGCATATTGGTGTGAAGTCAATGTGTGTATGATTGTGAATTTTAAGGATGCCTACTTGACATGATCTGGAATGTGTCCAGTAAAGTTTAATAATAAATAATTTCCAAGACTAGACATGTTGGCACATAGTTGTAATCAGATTTTCAAGCGTTGATTGACATAATTTTCAATTGATTCCTCAGAATATGCAATATATATATATATATATATATACACATATGTGTGTTTATATATATATATATATATATATATATATATATATATATATATATATATATATATATATATATATATATATATATATATATATATATATATATGTATATATATATATATTTATATATACATATATATAATTTGGAACACGTATTATGTTTCTGCCATTTACTAATAAATCACAATATATATGTACAAATAAGATGGATAGTTTTGAAATATGTTGTTTAACCCACATGCAATGTGATGCCAAAATAAACGTAGATCTGTTTTACATATACAAGTATACATTATGCGTCGATAAAAAGGAATCAGAAGTTTAAAATATTTATGATTTTGTCAATTACGTTAAGTAAATACCGGGAAATATAGGGATTTGTTTTCACAAAGTCAATGATGAAAAAAGATCATAGCTTTTTCGAATAAAAATCCATCGCATGTCACATACTTTAGCATGGAAATACATAACAAGACTTCCGAAACAATTTCGAATGCATGGAGTAACAATAACTCTCATGTCAGCTACATATCTTCATAAGAGCTAGACCTGAAACGTAACAACTGCCTCGTAAGGTTAAACTTCAACACTATGGCAAACTGCCTATTTAAAAGTATGAACAATTCTCTTGTGAAACCAAGCTTATATATCGGAAATTATTTTAGTTACACTGTAAATGAAGACCGCATATAAGAGAAACTCTCTTTGTCTTAAGGGCATTGAGGATGACATCAACTTCGAAATCGTTAACCACTGTGAGTGTTTTAGCGAAATTGATAGCTCTAAGGAGCAGTGGTAAAGTGATGGAGGAGTAGTAATTGTTGATGTCGAATTGGATAATACGGCAGTGTTCCTTGTTGCATATGCCATTGAACCAATCAATTATCGCGAAAGAATTGGTCCACAGTGCAAGAGGGGCCAAATTTCTAATTTCTGGTATAATTCTATCAAGAATCCTTTTACTAAGTCTACCTAAATCGCACTTCGTAGGGTTAATAAGCCGAATAGAGGGGTTGTTCGGAAAATTGGATTTGTGATCCTTCAGGTTAAAGTGGGGAGAAATATGGTCCAAAGGTTCGGTCCGGTCCAGGATGTTGAGATCAGAGGTGATTTTAAACCCAGCATCGTTGATTTCATTGATGACGCACCGATTAGCTTTACGGTAATCCTTAGTTATTGTTTTTCACCGCTCCTATTAATGACGTATTATATTCGTTTTTTTCCCGTTCTTTGCCAGGGAACGTTTCCACGAACCAAAGTATCGTCTTCCTCTCTTCCTCCGGTTGGAACGTTTTTTAAAATATCCACTTCTGTGTTTAAAGATTGACTTTGTTAGTTTCAGAAGATCCCGTTAAGGGTGAAAGAACCGATTCTTTGCTTAAACTTTAATCTGTTATTTTAATAAATATTTGCTCTACGGTTCTTATATATTGGATATATATTTATACTTATCGAGCCCTCTTTGGATTTTAGTCTTCCAAATTTATTATTATTACCATTTGGCTCCCTCGGTTGAGCACTCTATTGACTAATATTCATCATGCAGAAACAACATCAGAATATTTCTACAAAGAACATACCCGTACCAAGCATGAAAACATACCTAAAACTCCTGATACAGATTTTTCGTTCTTTGCCAGGGAACGTTTCCACGAACCAAAGTATCGTCTTCTTGTCTTCCTCCGGTTGCAACGTTTTTTAAAATATCCACTTGTGCGTTTACAGATTGACTTTGTTAGTTTCAGAAGATCCCGTTAAGAGTGAAAGCAGCGATTCTTTGCTTAAAGTTTAATCTGTTATTTTAATTAATATATATATCTATCTAAGGCGGGTAAAATTCCCGAGATCCATGGACGAGTTCTCTCCAGCGGTCTCTGTCCCTCATCATCGCTGCCATGTCCTGCGCCTCCAATAGACCAGTGTCAGTCCTTAGGGCATCAACATACGTTAACCTTGGTCTTCCTCTTCTAGTGTGTCCATGTAGGCGCTCCCAAAGGAGCACTGAGTGCAATGTCAACTCTGGATCTCGGTGAGCATGTCCAGCTAACCTCAGTCTCCTCTGTGTCACTTTTGACCTGACTTTTGGGATGCTCCCATACAGCTCTGAGTTTTTCACCCTCAGTGTATACTGATTAATGTTCAGAGCCATCCACAACATTCTCGTGTAGCACCCATCCCCCATCTCAGTGAGTTTCTTGGTCAGTGTCCAAGTCTCAGACCCATACAGCAGCACATACTCCACTACAGCAATGAAGAGGCGGACTTTCAGGTCTCTACGAAGGTCCGACTTCCACACCGATCTCAAGCTGTGGCACGCCGCCCAGGCCTTGCTCTTCCTCTCAACCACATCATCTTCCGTATTCCCAATCTTTGCTCCGAAATACAGGAAGCCCTCAACCAATTCTAGCGGCTTCCCGCCTACATTAGTGATCCCCTCTGGCCTCTTAACATTCTCTACCAGATATTTTGTTTTAGTCTCATTCATTCTCAGCCCCACACTCATCGACACAGTCTCAACCTCAGTGAAGGAGGCAGAGGATTTGAATATATATATATATATATATATATATATATATATATATATATATATATATATATATATGTAGGAACCAGTAAGACCTCGACAGCTGAGCTCAAGCCGTTTCGACGGCTAATTCTGGACTAAATGAAAATTTATCCTGGTATTTAAATAGCCGATCTTCTCAAGGGGCAATTCCATATATGGTCAAAGTGATTGTCAAAAATCAGTAGTAATTCTGTGGTTGCAAATTAGTAGGGGAGATGGTGGCTAAACCTGCCAGTAGGAGAAAGAGGGGAGGGGTGGAGTAGACCCAATCAAGCGTTGGTAGTGCCAGCTACAGCTAAGCATGAGGTCAAAGAAGATACAGGGGAGGGGGAGGGGGAGGAAGTCGGAACGGTAGGTAGAACAATGGGGGGTAGAAAAATATATATAGGAAAGAAAAAATACTGAGAGTGAAGAAAAGCAAATAAGTGTAAAGAAAAAAGTAAAGTAAATTAAATTCTACGACCTAGGTCTCAGGCTATTGTTAGGCTAGAATAAAATAAAGAAAGAAAGAAAGAAGTAAAGAAATAAATAAATAAAGAAATAACGAAATAAGTAAAAGAACTAGGTGGGACGGGATAGGCAAGGACCCTTTTAAGAGGTATAAGTACGTAAATGATACGGTGACGGGTCAACAAAAGGGGCCAACATACTAAAGAGACTACCACGAAATAAACAATAAAGGTTTCCATCCCGGGCCAGCAACGACCCAGTGCAGCAAAGTGAACTTGTACGAGATAATAATTCTGAGTCCCGAGAAAAATATATACTAATGCTAACTCTAAAAGATCTAAAACAAGCTACATGAAAGTTCGTACGAAATAAAGGTAGAATACGGAGAAATAAATTCAGAATCCACCCCGCCAAGAAGAAAAGCGAAGCAAGAAATACTGAAACGAAAAAATAAGGCATAAGTGCCACTAAGAAATATAGAGGGCACAGAGAATAGTGGGAGCGGTCGGAAAAAGGGGGCAAGTATCCGGGGTCTAAGCCAACTGCTATAAAGGGCGGAGTCCGCCAAATCTATCATAGACTAGGGGAGGGGGTGGTGGGGGTACTAAGGCTACATGGGGCCAAAGGGCAGCCTCGGGTGGGCGAGAAAAGACGCCGACAAAGGAGAAGAGCTGGGGTAGAAGGACTAAGGAGAGAGGGGGGGAGGAAATAAAGGAAGCGATAAAAGAATACAAAGAAGATCTTACGTCTTCCTTGGCAAGCAGGGGTTACCCATTGCAAAATCGGCAAGTGGGGTGTTATAGCCCTAGTCTACCCCCCCCCCCCCCGGGTCATTATGGGGTTTGAGGGCGAGGTAAGTCTTACGCAATCTATGTCTACATGCAGTGACCAGTTCATCTTTCTTGTTTAGGAGTTGGTCCGTCGAAAACAGCATTTGTAAAGTTTCCTCCGAGCATAAATTGCACGGACGGCGTCCTCCCGTGTAAGAAATTTCTCCGTATTCTACCTTTATTTCGTACGAACTTTCATGTAGCTTGTTTTAGATCTTTTAGAGTTAGCATTAGTATATATTTTTCTCGGGACTCAGAATTATTATCTCGTACAAGTTCACTTTGCTGCACTGGGTCGTTGCTGGCCCGGGATGGAAACCTTTATTGTTTATTTCGTGGTAGTCTCTTTAGTATTTTGGCCCCTTTTGTTGACCCGTCACCGTATCATTTACGTACTTATACCTCTTAAAAGGGTCCTTGCCTATCCCGTCCCACCTAGTTCTTTTACTTATTTCGTTATTTCTTTATTTATTTATTTCTTTACTTCTTTCTTTCTTTATTTTATTCTAGCCTAACAATAGCCTGAGACCTAGGTCGTAGAATTTAATTTACTTTATTTTTTTCTTTACACTTATTTGCTTTTCTTCACTCTCAGTATTTTTTCTTTCCTATATATATTTTTCTACCCCCCATTGTTCTACCTACCGTTCCGACTTCCTCCCCCTCCCCCTCCCCTGTATCTTCTTTGACCTCATGCCCAGCTGTAGCTGGCACTACCAACGCTTGATTGGGTCTATTCCACCCCCTCCCCTATTTCTCCTACTGGCAGGTTTAGCCACCATCTCCCCTACTAATTTGCAACCACAGAATTACTACTGATTTTTGACAATCACTTTGACCATATATGGAATTACCCCTTGAGAAGATCGGCTATTTAAATACCAGGATAAATTTTCATTTAGTCCAGAATTAGCCGTCGAAACGGCTTGAGCTCAGCTGTCGGGGTCTTACTGGTTCCTATTACCCACTCTACTACCTCAAGTATTGAGTACTTTGGTGCGTTATGGTCCACCTGGTTCCTTACCACATTTCCTTCGTTATCTAGCTCCTACTCCCGTAGTAGAGCACTTTCCGACCCTACCACGCCGTATCCAGACTTTTCCGCTAAGCTCAATTCATTTCACCCGCACCATGCGAAAACACAACATTGACTTCTCTACCAAGAACATCCCAATCCCACCGAAAAAACTTTACCTTCGGATGCTCACGCAAAAAATCGATCTATTTGCGAAAAGACTTAGATGGAGAACTTTTTTCTATGACAGATATTGCGACAACCAAGACTTCGGCACCAAGGAGAGATTCGGATTTATTACCTACAAATCTCCGCCCCTGAACACCTTGCTCGCACCCTTCGAGAATGACCTCTTCCAACTGGTCAAGAACATTAAATTTAAACCCAGACACAACCGATTCCTACAAAAACTCCGTAGCAACTTAACAGAGTATGATAACATAAATGACATCATGGTGCATTCGGATAAAACTGGGAACCTATACTTTGTCAACCCTGACAGATACCACACACTGATCAGGAGCAGCCTAAACTCCACCTATAAAAAGGCCAACCACACTTGCATCGAGGACATAAATCGAGATGGACAACAAATCACCTCCAGCCTCGGGGTCGCCGACCGCACGGAACCTCTAGACCCAAGGACACCATACTTCACACTGAAGGATCATAAATCCGATTTTGACCGTAAACCCTCTATCAGGCTTATTAACCCTACGAAGTCCGACATAGGGAGAATCAGCAAAAAAATCCTAGACCGCGTGATACCAAAAGTCAAGCAACACACCCGACTTAGCCTATGGATCAACACCTAGGAAGTAATCTCCTGGTTCAGCAATATGGAGGATAAACGAGAAACTAAATTCATACAGTTCGACATAGAGAGCTACTATGCTTCAATCACCTTACCGCTACTTACTGCCGCCTTGGACTTCGCCGAAACACTTGTGCCCATCACCGACCAGGAAAGAAAAATCTTCCTCCACGCCAGGAAGACAGTCTTACTCTTTGACGACTCTAAATGGATAAAAAGAGCTCCCGACTCACCCTTCGACGTCAGCATGGGCGCCACGGATTCGGCGGAGGTCACAGATCTTATAGGATTATTCCTAATAGCCAAACTCACTGATATGTTTCCTGCATTCGGTGGTGGATTGTACCGTGATGATGGGCTCCTTACCCTTAAAGGGTACAACCCCAGTAGTACAGATCGGGTCCGGAAACAATTAATCAGATTCTTCCGCGACTGGGGATTTAAAATAACCCTACAAACGTCCCTGACCCGAGTAAACTTCCTGGACGTGACCCTCGACCTCGCAAACGACCTGTACTACCCATACAGGAAACCTAATGACAATCTGCACTACATCCACCGCCGATTAAACCATCCTAGGAACATCACAAACAACCTGGTCAAAAACATCTCCCTCCGCATATCCCGTTTGTCAGCTAATGAGCGGATATTCGATGAACATGCGCCTTATTACAACCAGGCCCTCAAGCGGAGTGGTTTCCGAGAGGAAATATCCTACTGTCCAGCTCCCATTAGCGGAACCAGCAGGAGACACCGCCGCTCACGCAATGTAACATGGTTCAATCCTCCCCACAACGCAGAGGTGACAACTCCCATCGAGAAACTATTCTTTAGGCTCATTGAAAAACACTTCCCATTACAACACCGCTACCACAACATAATTAACAAAAATACCATCAAACTCTCTTACAGCACTACACCAAACTTCGCACAAAACATCGTCTCCTCTAACAACAAAAAACTCAACCCCGATGGCAGAAATAACCTAAATAGCAGCGGAGAACCGACCAGGAGGTGTAACTGCCCGGATAGATCTATTTGCCCACTCGACAATAGATGCAGAGACCGTAATGTGATCTACCAGTGCAACGTGAGGACGGATACCTCCAACAAAGCCTATATAGGACTTACCGCATGTGACTTCAAGACCAGGCTATACCAACATAGACATACCTTCCGAAACCCGGCCCGGCGTCACGCCACTACACTTTCGGGGCACATATGGGACCTCAAGGACAACAACATCACCTATGATCTCACTTGGAGATTACTGTCCAGAGCCAATTCTTACACGGGAGGACGCCGTCCGTGCAATTTATGCTCGGAGGAAACTTTACAAATGCTGTTTTCGACGGACCAACTCCTAAACAAGAAAGATGAACTGGTCACTGCATGTAAACATAGATTGCGTAAGACTTACCTCGCCCTCAAACCCCATAATGACCCGGGGGGTAGACTAGGGCTATAACACCCCACTTGCCGATTTTGCAATGGGTAACCCCTGCTTGCCAAGGAAGACGTAAGATCTTCTTTGTATTCTTTTATCGCTTCCTTTATTTCCTCCCCCCCCCCCTCTCTCTCCTTAGTCCTTCTACCCCAGCTCTTCTCCTTTGTCGGCGTCTTTTCTCGCCCACCCGAGGCTGCCCTTTGGCCCCATGTAACCTTAGTACCCCCACCACCCCCTCCCCTAGTCTATGATAGATTTGGCGGACTCCGCCCTTTATAGCAGTTGGCTTAGACCCCGGATACTTGCCCCCTTTTTCCGACCGCTCCCACTATTCTCTGTGCCCTCTATATTTCTTAGTGGCACTTATGCCTTATTTTTTCGTTTCAGTATTTCTTGCTTCGCTTTTCTTCTGGGCGGGGTGGATTCTGAATTTATTTCTCCGTATTCTACCTTTATTTCGTACGAACTTTCATGTAGCTTGTTTTAGATCTTTTAGAGTTAGCATTAGTATATATTTTTCTCGGGACTCAGAATTATTATCTCGTACAAGTTCACTTTGCTGCACTGGGTCGTTGCTGGCCCGGGATGGAAACCTTTATTGTTTATTTCGTGGTAGTCTCTTTAGTATTTTGGCCCCTTTTGTTGACCCGTCACCGTATCATTTACGTACTTATACCTCTTAAAAGGGTCCTTGCCTATCCCGTCCCACCTAGTTCTTTTACTTATTTCGTTATTTCTTTATTTCTTTATTTCTTTACTTCTTTCTTTCTCTATTTTATTCTAGCCTAACAATAGCCAGAGACCTAGGTCGTAGAATTTAATTTACTTTACTTTTTTCTTTACACTTATTTGCTTTTCTTCACTCTCAGTATTTTTTCTTTCCTATATATATTTTTCTACCCCCCATTGTTCTACCTACCGTTCCGACTTCCTCCCCCTCCCCCTCCCCTGTATCTTCTTTGACCTCATGCCCAGCTGTAGCTGGCACTACCAACGCTTGATTGGGTCTACTCCACCCCCTCCCCTCTTTCTCCTACTGGCAGGTTTAGCCACCATCTCCCCTACTAATTTGCAACCACAGAATTACTACTGATTTTTAACCATATATGGAATTACCCCTTGAGAAGATCGGCTATTTAAATACCAGGATAAATTTTCATTTAGTCCAGAATTAGCCGTCGAAACGGCTTGAGCTCAGCTGTCGGGGTCTTACTGGTTCCTATTACCCACTCTACTACCTCAAGTATTGAGTACTTTGGTGCGTTATGGTCCACCTGGTTCCTTACCACATTTCCTTCGTTATATATATATATATATATATATATATATATATATATATAAAATATATATATATATATATATATATATATATATATATATGTGTGTGTGTGTGTGTGTGTGTGTGTGTGTGTGTGTGTGTGTGTGTGTGTGTGTGTGTGTGTGTGTGTGCGTGTGTGTGTGTGTCTGTGCGTGTGTATGTGTGTATGAGTCAATATATTCTGTATTACGTCTAAATGGGTAGTCTGGAATTTCACTTGTGGACTCACAGGATTTTGAGACGAGACTACATTTTCAATTGCACAGGCAATATATGTAGACAAAAGCTAGGGAGAGCTGCGTGGACTGATGTATTTGCATGGACATGTGCTGATGCGTATGCAGTTATATAACCAATCATTTGAAGGACTGATTGAGTAAGTTATATTAACCAGTAACAGAAATGAAACAGATAAGAGGAAAATTAGAGAAAATTTACCATACAAAAGAAAACAAAAAAAAAAAAAAGTAATAATAAAGAAAGACAATAGAAGAACATGAATGGAAATGGGGGTAGAAAGAAGAGAAGGGATAGAAATAGTGTTAACAAGTAAGTTAGGGGGGGGGGGGGTCAACTTTATGATGTTTATGACGATAGTTATTAGAACGAATGAAGTTAAACCTTTCAGTGGTTATCTGCAGGTAATCAAATAAGGATAATTTTGATACTGGAAGTGGTGGACTGTATGAGTGTTTAAGGTGATAATGATGCTATGTAGGATATAATATAAATATAGCAAATAAATGTAGAATATAATTGATGTGTGTTGAGTTTTTATCAAATAATAAGGGTGAATAAAATGAGATATTTATTGTATATATAATGGAATTACAAGGGAAAGCAGTAGCGATTGTGTTGACGGTAATTTTTAATATAGGAATTATTGAAATGCTTAAAGGACCAAAGCGTTGAAATCATATATTGTAATTGTAAGAATGTGTAAATATCTGGAAAATGAGAAAAATATTAATGACCTTTCTAATGTAATATCTGCAAGGTGTTCACACTTAGTAGCAAATTAGAAGGCAGAAATAACACGGCAAAATAATACAACGATAAAATAATTGAAGTAGAGAAATGTAGATTAGCTAAGGACTATGGTCGTCGACGTATCAAAGAAATATAAATGAAAATTTAATATATAAAGATATACAAAATGTAATTTAGTGTATTTTAAAGCTACTGACTATGCGATAAACGATTTGGAATCAGATTTGAAACATGTTTTAAAAGAAGAAAGTAGGCTAAGAAGAGCTGTATGAGAAAATAATTGTTTCTATTTTTGGCACAAGGCCAGCAATTAACCAGTGCATTACTGGTACTTCATTTTATCGACCCTGTAAGGATGAAAGGCAAAGTTAACCTCGGCGGGATTTGAAACTCAGAATGGAAAGGACCGTAACTCTATGCGTCAAAGCATGGCGTCCGACCCTCTACCGATACTGCCAATCTACCCTGTATGAGAAAATATTTTTTTCTACTTTTGGCACAAGACCAGTAATTAACCAGTACATTACTGGTACTTTATTTTATCGACCCCGTAAGGATGAAAGGCAAATTAACCTCGGCGGGATTTGAACTCAGAATGGCAAGGGCCGTAACTCTATGCGTCAAAGCATGGCGTCCGACCCTCTAACGATAGTGCCAATCTACCGCTGTATGAGAAAATAACTGTTTCTACTTTTGGCACAAGGCCAGTAATTACCCAGTACATTACTGGTACTTTATTTTATCGACCACGTAAGGATGAAAGGCAAATTAACCTCTACCGATAGTGCCAATCCACCGCTGTATGAGAAAATAATGTTGGGTTCCTCGTAGTGTGTAAAGCTCAGCATTTGATAGCAGATAATTTTATCAGAATCTACAGATTCTAGAAATTGTTTGTATCTGTGGTGCATACCTGATCTCAAGGATTGGCAAAGTCCCATAGTTGAGGGTGCTCACAAACCTGAGTGTATGGAAGTGTGTTCGGTGGGCGTACCTGGAGTATCGGTGTGTGCGGTGTTTGATGGTATAGATGGGTCTTCTAATTATTGCTAAAGCCGTTGTGGGTGGGTATTCCATATGCATTTGGCTCGGAGATTGCTATCAGGGTATCATACGGGTAACGGAGGTGCTTAAAGCTTCGTAGGTTGAATTTCCTGGAATGCCTGGAGGGTTAGACTATTTCATCACATGTGATGATTATATTGGTTTATAAAATGAAATTCCTGTTTTCCGATGTGTAAGAAACCGCAAAAGGCGCACCGGAGGGCATAGACTACGTAGATGGAAATGCAGGCGAAGGAGTGGATGGTATGAACCATTGGTGCCTGTGATAAGGTTAGAATTGAAAAGACAGTTATTTCAGCTGGGACAAGAACAAGGTTGAAAGCCGGGTGAAATCATTGGAGCTCAAAAAGAGAAGGAACTACGTACCAAGTGGTCGAGGAGATTAAGGGTAACTTTAATTTCATGAGGGATTATCAAAGCAACAGATTAAAACTATCTTTGCAAGTCCAAACCTTTCTCCACAGCTGCTGTAAAATCATGTTTAGTGATGCTGGAACTAGCTTTTGAAAAGGACAATGTGAATATGATCTCCTTTATGTCGTGGAGGGATAATCTGAAGTGCAGATATGCAAGTGTCCAAAACTATTTATGATATAATTATAATAATTCCGTTTAAACTGAAGAGCGGTCTTGTTTTCCATGTCCTTCTGTTCACCAAGGGCACTAACAGCCCCATCATCAGCTCCATACTCACGTCACCTTCGATCTACCAAAGATAATTATAGCTGTTTTTATTCAAACGTATATTTAAATATAAATGAATAAAATAGATTTAGTGATAGAGTATAACAGCTCATACAGATGGTTAGATCTGAAATTATTTTAATGAGAAGGTGGGTTATAACTCCCAGACAATTTGTGTTATTGTTAAATATTTTACAAGGTTTTCTTAAATAAAAATTGTTCTCAAATATATCATGAAAAATATGTAACAATTGTCGTTTAAAATTCCTCAAAAATATCTTTTAAAATAGTTAAAATAATTCCAAAATCTAATTTTCTGTATTTTTTTCACATTTTCTGTATTTTTTCACAAATTCGCCTAGAACCTTTCCTAATGATTTTGTCAAACTTTGCTTTGAAGTACTCTATCGTAAATTATTGTTCTACATATACTCTCTCCAAATCATTAATATTCATGTTTCTGTAATTCTTTAAATTTTAATATTTAACAGAATAGTTTCACTAAACTGGCTTTGTGAAATGATTTGAGAAAATGTTGGCTTGTATATTTGAGAATCCTTTAAGGAAATGTTTTGAAAGATTTTCATAAAAGTTTTTTTCAACCGTTGCACATGCCTCATAGGTAACTTTGACAGATTGCACATACGGATATACATTCCACATACGACATTTTTTTGTTGTTGTTTTACCAAAATTATTCATCAACTTATCATCCAGTATTTGCGTTAATAACTTTCTAACATTTAATATATTTACTCAAAAATATTCCTGAAATTGTTTGACAAATAATTGTGAAAACCTTCTTAAAGGGAATTTTAAAATTCTTATTAAGTGTTTTTCTGTATATTTCAAAAATTGTTTCTTTAAAATTGTTCTCAAATAATTACCTCAACGATTATTTAATATTTCCTTCAAGACCACTTTTCAAAATAACTTCAAGAAAAATTCTCTAAAAACGTTCACCCGATTTCTGAAAACATATTGTCGCTTATTTCTCGAAACTTGTACCTGTTGTTTTCATATTTTCTGAAAATGAAATATCTTCAGAAAAATATTACAGACGAATTTGTTGATTTGTACACATCTAGGGTGATATTCTTGAAGAAACATATTTTCTGGAAAGTTCTTTCTGACAATTTTGGGAAATGCAAATAATTTGAAATATTGAAAATTGTTCTCAAATGTATCATCAAATATTCCCATAAACTATTCTTCAATTTTCCTTAAAGATTTAAAAAAAAAAAACTCTTTAATATGGCTCAAATACCCCCAAAAGTAATTCAGCACAGAATTACTCATAATGTTTAATCGTATTTTTTGGAAACATATTCACTATTTTTTCGGGAATTCGCCTAAAACATTTCCCAAACTTTTTTCCCAAATTGTGCTTTGAAGTACTCTATAGTATAATATTTCAACATATATTCTCTGAAAATGATTTATTTTTAATGATTTTGAGTAAACGTACATTTAAATAAAAATGAAATTTAAAAAAATTGATTTAGCAAAGGCATCATGAGTAACAAATCATGGAGGTGTGTATATTTGAAGTACAATTTAAAGTGTAATGGTATAATGTTACCAAATCTTTATCTGTTTGTTTCTATTTTATATATTTTATCAAATTACCGTCATGAATTTTCCCAAAAGTTTCCCAAAAATTGTTCCTTAAAATTATTTACAAACTTCTATTAACAAACTCACACATATTTTCTTTAAAGTAAAATCCCAAAAATGCTTTTTAAAAAAATTCAGGGAAAATTTTCTGCAAAATTGCCTCAAATTTTCGTCGAAAACTTGTCTCATTTCTTACGAAATTATTGCTCCAAATTTTCCCCAAAATTCTTCTCAAAACGTTCTTCAACCCTCTATTATAAAGAGTTCCAAAATTTATTCCCTCAGAATTATTTACGGAATGTGTACAATGGTTTACTATAAAAAAAAAAAAAAATTTAGTTTCTTAAATTATTTTTCTAAAAGATTACTGAAAGGTTTCTCAATTTATTTTCAATAATTTGTACACATTTTCTGCTTAACTTCTGCATATTTCATTTTCGCACAACGCGAACAATCGATAGTTATTGAACCATCGTTGGAACTTAAGAAATTCATAAATGTTCACCTTACAATGTTTCTGCATTTCATCGAGTAGTGGCAGCACTATTGTATTTTTGGAACTGTGATATATCTTATGTGCTATTCTCTGACTTCTACTTTCATGAAAGATTTTTAAGCAACAAACTAAAAATGATTTGTATACAAGAGAGAAAGTCACTTATTGAAGCTTTTCTTTCTCTGCAGTATTCATATACCTGGGGGGAAATATTGTATACACATGTACTAACAAGTAGAGTGTAAAAACAATATTTACTTCAGATATGACCTGAAATAAACATGTATATACAGGGATACTTTTAAAAAATTTACATTTTATGTTTGCCTATATTAATTCTTCCATATCATTATTATGTCTGTATTTACGTTTACATGTTAGAAATCCATTTTTATCCAATGTTACAGCACAATTTCAATGTGATCCACTAGTGAATCCATGCATTCCATGAATTGTTGAGGTGCATATGGAGGTTAAGCACAATATCCTTACAAAACAGAATTGTTAACGGCTCTTATCAGCACTTTTATGTTTACCTTTAGTTCAGTGATTGTCATGGGTTGGAGAAACCTTTTCTTGATAGGTAACCAACATGGGCTAGGTGACTTGTATCTTGGATGTGTGGGACCCACGAACAATCAGTCTTCGAACTGAACACAATAACAACAAAGTTAGTTTGCAGCAATTATTTTGAGGCAATTGAGTTGTGAAGGCGCTGCTCCATTGTGTTGCAACCAGAATCTATTTAATAAAAAGAAGTACAGGATATGTAGTTCCTTTTAGAAATCTTCCATTACTTTCACACCTGTTTCCTTTGTCAGATTGAGAGTGAGACCCGATAATGTGAAGAATAGATCCACCAACCATCTCAAATATTTCAGCCCAAACAATAAATTTAGTCGAGTGGAGAAGTTACGCACCTCATTCACTGAGTTACTCTATCAACCAGTACAAAGTGCTCTTATAGTTGATCTATTTACGGGAACGTGGGTGTCATCGGAGGTCCATCTCGGATATAGAACATTTTGGTGGTTTCCAATATCTTCAGCATTTTCTCAAAGAAGACCATTCTTTTGGCATTGCCAGATATAGTAAGCTTACATTTAGTCATTATTATGTAAGGGCACATCATAAAAACCTGTTTGACAAACCTTCCCCAAGTTTCTGTCGGGAGTCTCAAAGATTGGTTACTCCTGCGCAAACACTGTTTCTACAGACTCTCGGAACATGTGAACAATTTTTTGTGTAGGCGTGCTGGGTCAGTCAGAGTGGGTAAAACGAACCCCAGATTTATTTGAGATTCCCCAGGGTCTCAAAGCCCTCAGACCTTTCAAGCAGTTGTGTACATTATATTTAAATTCAGATATTTTTGTTGAAAAGATGCATTAAGATGTTCCAAGGCCTGCTTGTTCCAAGACCTGCTTGTACAAACAACATTTATAACACAGAGAATCCGGTGCTGGAGCTCCCATTGAGATATGTGTTGTCTTCATAACAATTATATCTGCGCTATAACTGGCACTTTAGTGTTGATCGTTAAGAACATGAATATTCAGTGATACAAATCGTGCGCGGGTTCAGTTTCGTTGGAGTCACTGTACGCACGCACACGCAGACAAACACACACAAATACATCCACACATAAATATATACATATTGAAATAAATAGAAAAAAATAGAAGCTCACCTTAAACTTGTCTAACTGATATAGTCTAATATTGGGCCGTATAAAACCCATTATTAACCTATATTATTTAGTCAATATCGGGCGGTAGATTGACAGTATCGGCAGAGAGTCCACTCCATGCTTTGACGCATAGAGTTACGGCCCTTGCCATTCTGAGTTCATATCCACCGAGGTTAACTTTGCCATTCACCTTTATGGGGTCGATAAAATAAAGTACCAGTAATGCACTGGGTTTTTGCTGGCCTTGTGCCAAAAAGTAGAAACAATTATTTAGTCAATATCGTGGCGATGTTTCTCTTTCTATTTAAATTCTAAACTTCTCTGGCTGCATTCCAACCATAATACCATATATATATATATATATATATACACAGTTAATTATGTTAATGTTAATTATATTCAACTGAACCAGATCAATTATGATACATAGTCATCTGATCCAGAAATATTATTCGGAGTAGCGAAACAATTGTAAACGTACATTATTATTATTAATATTATTATTATTATTATTCTCTACATTCCTTACATCAAAGTAAATATGTTGACAATATTTTAATAATGTCTTCCTTGTGAAATTTGTGGTCTTGTTTTGCTTAACTAATGAATATATATATATATATATATATGCATGTATGGGGGGGCATGTGTGTGTGTGTGTGTGTGTGTGTGTGTGTGTGTGTGTGTGTGTGTGTGTATGTGTGTGTGTGTGTGTGTGTGTGTGTGTGTATGAGTGTTTAGGAAAAGAGTCAGGACCTCGACGGATGAGCTCCGGCCGTTTCGACAACTATATCCGAAGGTCTCTTGTGCGTTATGGTCCACCTGGTTTCTTATCACACTTTCTTTGTTTTATATATATATATATATATATATATATATATATATATAAAAATTAGAATTGTAGCTCTGAAATAGCAATATATATATGGATGTAAATATAATGTATTTTGCAATACACTTTATGCTTAATTAAAAGCATTTTGAAGACCGTAAGCTATTGTTTTAAAGTAGTGACAAATTCACTCACTTCGATCTCAGCAAACAGGAGGAGATAAGCCGACATGACATGTTTCAGAGCTACAATTCTAATTTTTAATTTCTGCCTGACCAACAACCGCTCTGCATAATCAGCTCCTGATTATTTACTAGATTTCTATAAGAATATAACATCATTAATCTCAGCAGACGGGCGGGGTAGTTGGCCTTGATAAGCTTCAACAAAAGCGAAACATGTCATGTCGGCTTATCTCCTCCTGTTTGCTGAGATCGAAGTGAGTGAATTTGTCACTACTTTAAAACAATAGCTTACGGTCTTCAAAATGCTTTTAATTAAGCATAAAGTGTATTGCAAAATACATTATATTTACATCCATATATATATTGCTATTTCAGAGCTACAATTCTAATTTTTAATTTCTGCCTGACCAACAACCGCTCTGCATAATCAGCTCCTGATTATTTACTAGATTTCTATAAGAATATAACATCATTAATCTCAGCAGACGGGCGGGGTAGTTGGCCTTGATAAGCTTCAACAAAAGCGAAACATGTCATGTCGGCTTATCTCCTCCTGTTTGCTGAGATCGAAGTGAGTGAATTTGTCACTACTTTAAAACAATAGCTTACGGTCTTCAAAATGCTTTTAATTAAGCATAAAGTGTATTGCAAAATACATTATATTTACATCCATATATATATATATATATATATATATATATATATATATATATGCATTGCCTTGCATATTTTTCTTTTCTTGAATCGTGCAACAAAAGCATATATAAAAGAATGCGATACCCGTTGTTTCTGACTCTGTTGCTTTTATTGTTGTTGTTGTTGCTGTTGTTGTTGTTGTTGTTCTTCTTCTTCTTCTTCTTCTTCTTCTTCTTCTTCTTCTTCTTCTTCTTCTTCTTGATTGACAATGTAACAAGTTGGTCACTGACGTAAATAAGCTCACCAAAAGTGTAACTGCAGTTACAGAGGAACTGCAGAGGAACAAAAAACAACATACCATATCATCCGAAAATGAGACGCGTGCAGACTTTAGCTAGCGAAGTCTGTTTGAAAAAAAAAGTATTGCAGACTTTATTTCACCCCGCAAAAGCTGGCGTTTGACCTTCTAAGAGGGTGGGATGGTTTCAGAATGTTTCAATATAATGCGTCTGCAAATAATGTTCGGAAGGGAGCAAACCTTGACGTTTGAAAAACTTGATATAATCCTTCCTATATATATATATATATATATATATATATATATAATGGTCTTAATGAAGTTGCTTTAGAGAAGGTTGCATTTGAGGTACAAGAGTAGAATTCAATATTTGTTGCATATAATTGACATGAATTATAAATTTTGACAGTAGAAAAGTGTTCAGAATCGCATATTTCTGATGGAAGCTGACAGCTTCATATAACATCTATCTCCGCGTTTTACACGTTAAGGGATAATATTGTCCTCGTTTGCATTACAATATTGTTGTTACGTATATTATTAAATCCTATTTATTTTTTTTTTTATTTTCGATACATTTTGCCTAAGTAAGAATTAGAATTTCATAATTCAATAATTTTGATATACATTCGAACCCCGAAATTGCCGCATGGATTTTTAATTTACATACCCCATTTGAATACGGTTGCGTGATTTATTGTGTGACTGATGCTAGATGTCCCTGTATATATATATATATATATATATACGATATTAACAACTGGAAACTATATTTATAAAACCATATTTATAAATATATATATATATATAGGGAAAAAAGATGAAATCGAAAATGCAACTGAAGTCTTTTTTTATAAAAATATATATTTATTTGGTTCCCTTACCGGTTTCGCAGTTCTTCTGCTTTTCAAAAATAGAAGTTGAGATGGATGATATATATATGTATATATATGTGCGTGTGTGTGGGGGTGTGGTGTGGGGGTGGGGGGGTATGTGTGTGTGTGTGTGTGTGTGTGTGTGTGTGTGTGTGTGTGTGTGTGTGTGTGTGTGTGTGTGTGCGTCTGTGTGTTATATGTCTGATTGTGTGCATGACGCATGCACCTACGCCACGTGATTTTCATATACCAATAAGCGTTGATTGCTATTTAAGGAATTGCTGGTCCTGAAATTGTTGCGTATAATAAATGTTGCTCTTCGAATATAGAAACATTCAGCTTAATGTACCAATTTAGACACCCACAAATGTATAATAAAAACACATTTACACGTATACATGAAAAACCACATAATCCTGTATTTAGGTGAGTAGTATACCCTAACACCTTGTATATTGGTACTAGGTTTTCATATGTGAGCAGCAAAGGAGAATTAAATGCACGTGTAAATATACTCGGGAAATAAGTAAACTTTTCTTTACACGATGTGGCTGCTTTCATATGTTTATATAGGTATTTCGTGTGTATATAGATGTGAATATGTGCATGCGTATACATCAATAAATGCTTGTTTAAATATATGAGGGAAATCAGTAACCGTTTCTTTACACGTAGCAATAAAGCTGACTATATTTGCAGATTTTATGAAGTCTTCCTTCCTGTTTGCAGAATGAAAGAAATGTGAATATAATAAGACCAAGCATTATATATATGTGCGTGTGCGTGTGTGTGTGTTTGTCTGTGTATATGTGTTTATGTGCGTGTGTGTGTGTGATTGCATATCTCTCTCTCTCTCTCTCTCTCTCTCTCTCTCTCTCTCTCTCTCTCTCTCTCTCTCTCTCTCTCTCTCTCTCAATATGTATATATATTTATATATATATATATATATATATATATATATTATATATATACATATAAATGTTTGTTTGTGTCTGTGTGTATGTGTGTCTAATCTGGGTGTGAGTGTTTTTTAATGTGTGAAAGAATAAAGAGCGATATAAATGTTTGCCTATTTCAGCTTATATATTGTGAACAAATACATCTGTAAACCACGCATTTCATATAGCTTTCCTCTAGTTCAGTTTAATTGTTCACCTATTGGTCAGTGAAAAATCATTCATCTTAGGAAATGTCCACTTATGAACAAGTCGTTCTTACATGATTAACATTTTGTTAGATTTATTGCCATCTTCGTTATGTTGTCTATTCTTTAGTCTGTTGTGATTATTGCGAGCAAGTGTCAAGCCATCTGAACCGAACACCGAGTGTAAAGAAGAATATAGATAACGACAAACATTTGTAACATAACCTATATTTTAACAAAGTAATATGAGCTTCAATGCATTAATCTGACAGTGTTATTAATAATGATAATGGTCTCTGATTTAGGCACATGGCCAACAATTTTTGGGAAGGGGAAAGTCGTTTAATTCGACCCCTGTATGTTACTGGTTCTTTATTTATTTTATCGACCCCCTAGGGATGAAAGGCAAAGTTAACCTCGTCGGGATTTGAACTCAGACCGTAAAGGGCCGTAAATCTATGAGCAGGAATGAGGATGTATGAGGCCCTACCGATACTGCCAATGACCCGTCTCAATAATATTGATAATAATTATTTCTAATTCAGGGACAAGGCCAGCAATTTGAAATCGATCCCAGTGCTAATAATAATTGTTTCTACGTTTGGCACAAGGCCAGCAACTACCCAGTGCATTACTGGTACCTTATTTCATCGACCCCGTAAGGATGAAAGGCAAAGTTAACTTCGGCGGGAATTGAACTCAGATCGTAAAGGGACGTAACTAAGCTAGAAAGCATAATCCAACCCTCCACCGATACTGCCAATTCACCGCCCACATATTGCAATAATTGTTTCTACTTTAGGCACAAAGCCAGCAAATACCCAGAGCATTACTGGTATTCGGCCAGTGCTAATAATAATATTAAGCATATATATATATATATATTGTTATACTTGGGGAGGGTCATATTTGCGTAATATTGCCAGAATTAATAATAGAACACACCCACTGTTTGGTTGGTTTTCGCTTCTCGCTGTCTTTTATATCTGCGATCTAACTTACTCGGTCCTCAATGTTGCCATTGACTGACCGACGGTCAAAAATAATACAGATACAATATAGACACAAACACATATATAGTTTACATAATTTACATAAATCTTTCGTTGCATATCTGCAACATCGTCAGTGGTGTTATATTCTTTGTTCCTCCTGTTGTGTTGTATGTCTACGCCATTTTTTATTCTGTCTGTCTATATATTTATTTATTTATTTGCTTGTTTGTTTATTTTATTTTATTTTGTCTTCTTTGCGCATGCGTTTGCGTGTGTGTATAGTGTTATGTGTGCTGTGTGACTAGTGTGTATAGTGTTGTGTCTGCTGGGTGACTAGTGTGTGTTTATGTGCTTGTTGTTATTGTGCTTGTGTATGTATTTATTTATCTTATTTTATTTTATTTTATTTACTTATTTATACTTCTCTTAGGTCAGTGTTGTTTGTTTGGGTGTTGTTGTTGTTCCACTCATTCTTTCTGTTTAGCTTTGGTCTTCTAATTTCTATTTCACTGGCCTCTCTGATTTGGCTATCTGCTGGGTCATTCCTATGTTTAGATATTATTCTAATTTCTATGTTGTCTATGTTACCGTCATGTTGTTGTCTAGCATGTTAGTATAGTACTGACCCGTTTTTTTGTCCTTTCAATTCTCCCCATGGTTGGTCTATCCTTTCACCTATGCTACGAGCTGTCTCACCTATGTATGTTGTTGTCATGTTTCTGCAAGTACCCTCTGTACATCTTATGCTATAGACTACGTTTCTAGTTTTACAGTTTATCCGGGGGTTCACCTTACATATAATACATTTCCTATTGGTACAGTGGGTTTTCTTAAAAGGGTAGGTTTTGCTGATCATGGATTTTATGGTGGTTCCTGGCTTTTCTACCACCTTTATTTTTAAGTGGGTCTTTCTCAGGGCCTTTCTACACTGGTTAGCTAATTTCCCTCCAGGGGTGGCGTCCACAAACATGACACTCTGATATCTCTGGTTGTCGTACCATGATGTGGCCTTCCCTATCTTATGTCTAGCCCTATCTAAGCTATTCCATGATTTGCTCCTGTATAGTGGGCAAATTCCTTTCCTGTCCAGTTCTATGAGGGTCTTATACTTTTCCATGGCTCCTTCGTATACTCTGACTCTGTCTCTTTGGTTGTAGCCAGAGAACTGCATGCGGTTGATGAAGTGTTGGATGTGTCTTTCCATTTCTGTTGGGTCGCACATGCTGGACACATTCTTCATCACTCGCACCAAATCTGCGATCAGAATATTAAACTTAGCACTACTGGACATTGCTGAGTTTTTGAGTATCAGGTATTTGGAGGCCATGGGTTTAGCATAGTGTGAGTGGAGAATTTGGGCTCTCTCGTCTATAGTGTTAATCCAGAGTTCTGTGTCTAATACAGGTAAACTTACTTATATATATATATATATATATATATATATATATAACGAAGGAAATGTGGTAAGGAACCAGGTGGACCATAACGCACCAAAGTACTCAATACTTGAGGTAGTAGAGTGGGTAATAGGAACCAGTAAGACCCCCACAGCTGAGCTCAAGCCGTTTCGACGGCTAATTCTGGACTAAATGAAAATTTATCCTGGTATTTAAATAGCCGATCTTCTCAAGGGGTAATTCCATATATGGTCGAAGTGATTGTCAAAAATCAGTAGTAATTCTGTGGTTGCAAATTAGTAGGGGAGATGGTGGCTAAACCTGCCAGTAGGAGAAAGAGGGGAGGGGGTGGAGTAGACCCAATCAAGCGTTGGTAGTGCCAGCTACAGCTGGGCATGAGGTCAAAGAAGATACAGGGGAGGGGGAGGGGGAGGAAGTCGGAACGGTAGGTAGAACAATGGGGGGTAGAAATAGGAAAGAAAAAAGATGAACTGGTTACTGCATGTGAACATAGATTGCGTGGGACTTGCCTCGCCCTCGGGCCCCATAGTGACCCGGGGGGGTAGACTAGGGCTATAACACCCCAGTTGCCGATTTTGCAATGGGTAACCCCTGCTTGCCAAGGAAGACGTAAGATCTTCTTTGTATTCTTTTATCGCTTCCTTTATTTCCTTCCCCCCTCTCTCATTTGTCCTTCTACCCCAGCTCTTCTCCTTTGTCGGCGTCTTTTCTCGCCCACCCGAGGCTGCCCTTTGGCCCCATGTAGCCTTAGTACCCCCCCCCCTCCCCTAGTCTTTGATAGATTTGGTGGACTCCGCCCTTTATAGCAGTTGGCTTAGACCCCGGATACTTTCCCCCTTTTTCCGACCGCTCCCACTATTCTCTGTGCCCTCTATATTTCTTAGTGGCACTTATGCCTTATTTTTTCGTTTCAGTATTTCTTGCTTCGCTTTTCTTCTGGGCGGGGTGGATTCTGAATTTATTTCTCCGTATTCTACCTTTATTTCGTACGAACTTTCATGTAGCTTGTTTTAGATCTTTTAGAGTTAGCATTAGTATATATTTTTCCCGGGACTCAGAATTATTATCTCGTACAAGTTCACTTTGCTGCACTGGGTCGTTGCTGGCCCGGGATGGAAACCTTTATTGTTTATTTCGTGGTAGTCTCTTTAGTATTTTGGCCCCTTTTGTTGACCCGTCACCGTATCATTTACGTACTTATACCTCTTAAAAGGGTCCTTGCCTATCCCGTCCCACCTAGTTCTCTTACTTATTTCCTTATTTATTTATTTATTTATTTATTTACTTCTTTCTTTCTTTCTTTATTTTATTCTCGCCTAACAATAGCCTGACACCTAGGTCGTTGAATTTAATTTACTTTACTTTTTCTTTTTCTTTACACTTATTTGCTTTTCTTCACTCTCAGTATTTTTTCTTTCCTATTTCTACCCCCCATTGTTCTACCTACCGTTCCGACTTCCTCCCCCTCCCCCTCCCCTGTATCTTCTTTGACCTCATGCCCAGCTGTAGCTGGCACTACCAACGCTTGATTGGGTCTACTCCACCCCCTCCCCTCTTTCTCCTACTGGCAGGTTTAGCCACCATCTCCCCTACTAATTTGCAACCACAGAATTACTACTGATTTTTGACAATCACTTTGACCATATATGGAATTACCCCTTGAGAAGATCGGCTATTTAAATACCAGGATAAATTTTCATTTAGTCCAGAATTAGCCGTCGAAACGGCTTGAGCTCAGCTGTCGGGGTCTTACTGGTTCCTATATATATATATATATATATATATATATATTAAAATAACAGATTAAAGTTTAAGCAAGGGAATCGCTGCTTTCACCCTTAATGGGATCTTCTGAAATTAATATATATATATAATTGGAGTCTGCGTGTTTTTCACTGATACGGTATATTAATTACATTAATTAAGGTTTCATGTCTCATCGCAAGACGTCGAATTTGACAGGTGACTGTAAATGCACCGCTAAATATGCCTGTGCAATCAAAAGTGGTATTATTTTCTTTAAGCCAGGAAACAAAATGTATCTCTCCTGAGGAAAGGAGATACATCGTCTATATATAATGTTATCTTAGACTTATCTTCAAACACTACAAATTCTTTTCGCACCAAGATTTCAGTTTGAATGCAACTTGATATATAATTTCTTCATGAATCATCATAAATCATATAGAAAAACCGTTGCGTATTTCTATATATACATATATATATACATATATATATATATATATATATATATATATAACACCCATACACACACACATATGCACACACAGACACGCACACCAGCAAACAAATATATATATATAATATATATATATTTATATATATATAGTAAGGTATATTATTGTTGTGTCAAACGGTCCAATAAAATTGTTGTTAGCAATATTAAGTTCACATCGCTTTTGTATATCTCCAATTCCATTTTGGGAACAGCTAGATGATGTAAAGCGGAGTATTTGAATCAAAATAATTAAAACTATTGGGATTCATACCATGCCTTCGGATCTTTATTTTGATATATATATATACAAAGTACGTCAGGTTTTTCAGAACACCCAATTCTTGAGCTCTAACGTTCCGATAAGATCAGTACAACACGAGCATGTATGTATAACATCCGCCATGACTGCGCTCTTCCAGACACATGCTATCCTTGCCCACCAAACCTCAATAGCTTGGATTACTATATATGGGACATAGCTTGGATTACTATATATGGTCCAATCCCATATTGTCTACCAAGTTCAACATTACAAGCAGTATAATAAGTATTTTCTGGAGGTCATGTGATTTGGGCATGCTAAATCTTTAGAACCGGTATTGAAGCAGGCATTGAAGCTAATTGAGGATCAATTGAATAGATATATAATATTTCTGGTAATATGTATTTAAATATACCATATCCTTGATGTGATATGCTTCTTTATTGGTCAGCTAAATTACACATTATTCGGTTGGTTTATTATCTTGACAGTTACTCATTAATTATATTCAAGAAATTCGAAATGTGCATTTTATATATTCTAGTCATGTTAAAAAGTTGAACGCGGAGATATGTAGTGTCAACAATTTAATAAAATAAACTATACCCCATCGCTAAATAGTTATTCAGCATTTCTGTAAGTTTTGCGGTACAGTGATCACTTCAATTATGTCTATAATATAACGATATCAATCACATTATACGTTATATATATATATATGTTATATATATTATACGTTATATATATGTTTATATATATATATCAATATATATCAATCACATTATACGTTATATATATATATATATATATATATATATATATATATATATATATATGTCCAACTGAGCTAAGTCTATAGCGACTAAGATAAGTTCATTGAAGTATAAATAGTTTCGATTTAAAACTTATTCCTCATGAACTTTCGTGTTTAATGGTGAAATTACTTTTTAAAAGAATCAAGATTATATGTTCAATGATTGTTTCCGAATGACCAAACATCCTATTTCCCGTAAAACCGCCAAAGAACTACAGATACACAAACAAGAGTTGGAAAATGTTGATGGGTATACTCTACCAGCACATACTTTGTGGATAAATTTCGAAAGAATTTCCATTCTTGGTAAACTCTATGAACCCACAATCTTAAGCGGTGATATACATAAATCACTCATCATATACTGAAATACAATTTTATGTAATTTCATATTAGGTTAGCCCGGTGTTTCTGTTATGTAGGGCTGAATCAGCTCTGATTAAGGAGACCTATGGAATATTGATATATTATGGAATATTGATATAATATGGAATATTGAAATATTTTTGCCTGACAATTTAGGTTCAATATTTTACACGGATGCCCGCAACTGGTGACCATGTTAAAATACAATAGGTTCATTTACTGGTCTAGTTTAAGAATCCCGACATGTATGATAATACCAGTGAATGTGCTTTATCAACCTAAATGTTCCTCCTACTGATGACGAGAGGAAAAATATTTACCCCACTCTGATTGCAATTGACGTTTCTACCAACTTTTCCATTTACGTAAACGTATTATAATGTGTTATTTATATAGTTATATTGACTTACTTGTAAACAAAGGGAAATTAACAAATTAATTTACTTTTGATAAAATGTAGTAGAACGTACGTTCTTCTTTTACCAAATAATTTCAGTATCTATAATCAGTGAATTAGCGTTTGATTCTAAATAAGGAAGAGGCAATTGAGAGGAAGAGATTCAGTTTAGGTAAAAGCTATATCAATGCCAATTGAATGAATAGAGCTATTCATGTATGAAGTAAAGATAAAAAATAAACGCAAATAGGAATTTACAACAGCCAAAAAAAAAAAGAGAAAGCTACTGGAATATAAATATCTAAATAGACCACACAGCTACAGATGTGTGGAGAAATGATATCTTCAATAGAGTCAAATGCTACAATTAGGATTATATCCAGGGCTGAAGGGAATATCAACTTGATCAAAAATTGAAACCATTGAAAACTAATACCTAATAAGGAAACACACTTATTCCGAACTTCCATCTGCTGCTTCAATTCACTTAACATTTATTACAATTCCTATATTGATAATTATATTTTTCAGTTCTTAAATTATTACACGCACTGAATAAAATGAAATATATTTCAACAGACAACCAGCAGTAATTTTTGTTTACCTTAGCTTACGACGATGGAAATAGCCAGCTGCAGTAACATATTAATAAAGCCAGACCCGTTATTGATGCACAGAGGTTAACCAAACCATCCTTCATATTGCACAGTGCATTTATTTGCAATGCAGAATATTTGGCTTCTGGTGAATAAGGTTTATCGAGTGGAGGACATATCCCGCTATGAGCACGATCTTTAATGGAAGTTTAAACACTATTTTTATTATTAATGTTTTGTTTTTTTTAAGAGTAACACGGTAAATGTTTTCGTGGTCTGGTAGCTATGGTGAATAATATTCTATGGTTGCGTCTAGTCTAAAAGGTATTGAGGAAAGGAACGTTCCTCTCGGGCAAAGCTCTCAATTTTCCAAAAGTACAATCTGATGTGAAGTTGAGGGTTGACAGTGAGGCGCTGCCTTCTAATTTCCCTCATGAAATATGGATGACAGCCGCTAGATTAGTGAGGTTGAAGGTTCCTAATCTGTCTATACCTATGTAGGGGTAAAGAATTCGGAACAGGGTATTTTACTGCACGTGAAATCATAAAATAATCCGGGTCTTTGTATTATCTCCCTGAGTTTATCCTAAAGTGCAGGCTTCGCTAGTGTGTAACATGTTCTTCTTGACATATATTATTGTTCTCTTTATTTTTTCTATTTTTATGTACATTTCTTACACTCGTTAGTATAGTTATTTCTATTAGTTTCACTTGTCATTAGTAGAACAACAATGATTTTGATGTAGTATATTGACTAGTTTGACCGTAAAATGACAAGATACGTGCCCAATTTGCTACTAAATGTAGGGTGCAGTAGTTTAGCAGTATCGGTAGAACGTCAGACACCATGCTTTGCAGCACGAGCTATGGCCCGTTGTGTTCTGATTCAAATCCGCTGAGGTTAACTTTGCATTTCATCATTACGGGCTCGATAAAATAAAGTACCAGTGATGCACTAGGGTAATCGCTGGCCTTGTGCCAAAAGTAGAAAAAATTATAGTATTAACACTAGGTACTCGGATCCATGAAAATTATTTAATTCAACTTGTCGCGCAGGGTATTCCAACATATGTCAATATTTCATAGGCCTGCTTTATCAGCATTGTATAAAGGCTACATAACAATGAAGTAAACAATAGTTTGCATTGTGTTGCTTTTATTAACATTTTGTTCCTTATGATCAGGACACTTTGGCAAATAAATAAAATTATTATAATTATTATTGTAATTAGTATTATTACTATTGGTTACTCAAGTATTCACCACTCATACACTTTTTCTGTACATCTCGTCGATTTTCGCTTGCTAGCATAAATTACCTTGTTATATTTTTCATTTGTAAATAGGGCACCATACAATACCCCTAAAAAGGCCCAAATACTATGAACTTTAAAACCTTACAACCATTAAATTATTATAGAAAACACAAGTTGATACCTCATCCATACTCACATAAATCGAACAAGCCTATTTCGCACCTGCCAACTAGAATTCGTCATTTTAGCAAATGTCGAAAGAGCTAGAAAAAGCGCCACTGTCACCACCACAAAAACAACAGACCCAATGAATAAGGCCGCCACCACCAGCAAGGACAATAACATAAAGAATAAAACCAACAACGGTCACAATAGCAAAAACAACATTAATATTAGACCGTAAGTACATGATATACATTTTCCGCGATTAAAAACGTTAACTTCCCCGTCACCCTCAGAAGAAATCTGTATATATATAAAATTAAGTAGGTGCGTGTATGTGTGTGTGTGTCCGTGTGTCTGTGTCTCTGTGTATTACCTATAGGGGCCTATATCTTACGACCGATTTTCATGAAACTTTACAGGCTCATAGATTAGTCATCGGGGAGTGTTTTCTATATATCAGCGTATCGTTCCTGTATTCCGATGTCATTCTGCAGATAAAAATCGATTGGCGTGGTCACCTTTTTTTAGGTATCGAAGGTATGATTTTTGGGTCTATCTCCCACATTTTGTCACCCATTTCGTTCAGATTTTAAAGCAAAATATAATTAATCATTGTACATCCTGTAATGGATTTATATTTCGGATTTTTTGTTAAATATTCAAAAATACCACTTTTAGACTCAAATTTCCACTTTTTCGGCTCTAGCTCCCACATTAATCAACTTACTTTGTTAAAGTTTTACACTACGCTAGATCTGATTATTTCACGTCTTAAAGTGGCTTTATATTTTGTTCAGAAACGGCGTGGAAGCCGCTTAAATATTCGAAAATACCACTTTTTCGCTCAAATGTCCGCCTTTTAGGCACTAGCTCCCACATTTTTCAACCAATTTCGTTCAAATTCGAATCTTCCTCACCCAGCATGCCCCTGCGTCAGATACCCGCGTTTCTCAGTGATATAGGTCATCACTACCATCCCCTGCATGGCCTGTGTGTGGCCATAGATGAGTCATCGAAAAGCTGTCGCTAAGATCAACACCTTTTCATCAAAGCAGATATTATTTTAACTACCCAGGCAACGTTGGGTACTGCAGCTAGTTAAAATATAATGAACAACACCATAACAAAATCCCACAAATGTACCATGAACTGTACCGCCAGCACTATCACTATCCCTATAACCGCTAACCCGCTCCCACTTCATTACCACCACCACTACAACAACCAGATTTAAACTGAAGCGGACAGCTACGATCTTACAAATGGCATCATTATGAATAAAACAACAGCAATACATTCAAGGGTACAGATGCAAGGTAAGAGAACATTTTGAAATTAAAATATTACATAAGAGGTATCTTTGGCCTAATCGGTCAAACTGTGACCACTGCGAGCAACAGAGTTGAGTCATCGGCTTCATTCACAGAAGGGGACAAATATTTAACAAAAAACCTCTTCAGAAGTTTTAACTACGCTTGGATGCTAAGAGAATAAGAAACCAGAATCTTATAATATTTTTGCGTATGGACATCGATTAATGAAGCTCATGTTTATACAGAGCAAAACCTTTCGGATTCTAATACATAAAGATAATTACTATAGGATTTGGCTAAATTACGTCATGTCATCCAGGCACAGTTAAGGCCTCTTAGGCGGTTAACTAACCAGGCTTAAGGAACCAGGTTATTCTCTTTTGTGAAAGTTAACCGGTTTCAAAATTCATAGCAAAGCTTTGAAAATGTTTATTTAGAAGCATATTTCGTATATCACTCAATATACAATCCAACTCATGTATCAATTACGCTGTATAAGACCGTTGCTAAATCCCATATATTTATATATACATACATTCACATACGCACATACCTGCGCACAGATGCACACCAAACACGCACACACGCACACACACATACACACAGACACACGCACATACGCACACACACACATATACACAGACACAGACATACACTCACAGACACACTCACACATGCACACATATATATGTATATTACTAATCAAATTACGAAAAAAAAAAAAATAAATGAAACTTAAATGTAAAATTTAAAACTTTGATTAATCTGACATCAAACATTTAAAATTTTACTTGTAGAGGAAATCCATTCGTTAATAAAGGGCTTTTTAGATAATATGTATTTCCTCACATATAATACATTAACAAATATTTACTTAAAAGGAAATCTTATGAAAAAGTTATGTACATATAATTTAATATAACCAAGTTTCTGAATTATGCAAATCCTATTTGACATATTTCCGACGTCATTATAAATATAGTTATCCAAACACTAAATGTTGTGTGTGGAAATCTCAATGGATTTATTAGAAAATTCCCCGAAATTCCCCGAAATATTAAATCGACATATTATGATCTCGTTATATAATATAATGTGTAGATCATCTATCAATAATTTGGCCTAATATAATAATTCCACATATGTACTCATTGTTTACTTTTATAAAGGAAACAAATTACAACACACATAGGAACACGTTACGTTTGATGAGGATATAAATTATGGGGTTTAGCACAGAACATCAAAAGAGTGGCAATGTATTTTGAAAAAAATAGTAGTCATAACAATCTGAAATGAATTATCTACAATTTTATAATTACATCAATATCAGTCAATTGTTTGGTGACATATCAGCCACTTAATCATATAGCGTTTATCACGCTTTAAAAACCATAATTTTCCAATGTATATATAATTTTCATCGAACCATCTTTAACAGTCTAACAGTTATAATGTTAGTAATAAGTTAACCATAAACTCTCACTGATTCGCCGAAGGTTACTTCTATCTAATTGATTGATATAATTTGCTAATTACTATGTCCTTTGCTATATTATGAATATGGCCATGAAATTAATATTGTATAACAATAATGTATTTTACCCCTCATTAATTGATTGGTGGATTGGCAGTATCGGTAGAGGGTCGGACGCCATGCTTTCCAACATAGTTACGTCCCTTTACGATCTGAGTTCAAATCCCGCCGAGGTTGACTTTGCCTTTCATCCTTACCGGTTCGATAAAATAAAGTACCATTAATGAACTGGGTAATTGCTGGCCTTGTGCCTAAAGTAGAAACAATTAATTGATTGAAAGTAATATTTACACAATTATCAACTCAAAATTGTTGCTGATGAAACAAAATGTAGCACATTGCTGATCCCTCAAATATAATGTGATCTCACTTATTATTATCATTAATAGCTGTGCTACCATTTTATTCCTCATTGTAAAATACAGTATAATTTATATTACTAGTGACCCTTTTGACAATAAAGGAAACTATCATGACATCTGTAACTGACTGATATCAAATTGTTCCAAATAAGTCAGTGTTCATTTTATCAACATATATGTTATTATTATCATAAAATGATGCATCAAATAGCGAATATTATAAATAATTCCGAATTCTTTCTTTATCGGTTTCTCCTATCTATTTAATTTCAATATGTTTGACGGCATCTTATTATGTATGATATGGAACTTCAGAATTGCACAGATATTTTGTGGTTGAAACGAATTAAAATGGGATATAAATCGAGTATTTAAACGTGTAATAGCTACTTCCAACAATTACAATTTTGATAAAATATAAGGAGCATATGTGAGGGGATATTTATCGCAAATCGATTACAATT
>OZ024743.1:17370498-17385498 GCA_964016885.1 Eledone cirrhosa | reverse complement strand
AAGATTGGTTACTCTTGAACTGCGTATACTTGAGCTCCCGTAGTTGAGCTATTTACTGTTAGATGTCACAATCTTGAGCAAGCAGGAACTCAGGATCTCTCTTAAGTCCATACCTATCCCAAACAGGAAGACATACTTCAAACTCCTAATAAAGAATGTCAACTCTTTCATCCGAAGAATAAGATGGAAAGCCTTCCACTTCGACCGTGCGGGTGCTGCTGACGCCGGAAGTACAACAAACAGATATGGATTTACCACCTGCAAGAACCCCCCACACAACATACTGTTGGACCCTTTTTAGAAGGTCTATTCAACTTCGTCAGGAGCATTAAATTCAAAAAGCATTATAGACACAACAATAATTTCCTCACTAAATTAGCAACAAATATAAAACAATTTAAATATAGCCACCTCTTACATGTTATGTCTGACAAAACTAAAAATCTATACACCATGACTCCTGAAACTTACAACTCTTTCCTACTTAAGGAACTTAATAAAAACTATAAAAAACGTACTTAACCGAAAAGCCCAGGCTTTGGTTAAGGACTTGCATCTGGATAGATTTACCCATCCTTATGTACCAGCAACCCCAAGGTTCTCTCTCAAGGATCATAAGCCAAACTTTATAGAGAACCTATCTATTACACTTATAAGCCCAACCACATCCGACCTGGGTCGTATAAGTAAGAACATCCTTGATCGGATCATCCCTGGGCTACGGGATGATATTACCTACAAGTTGTAGTCCAATACCGGCCAAGTCATTATATGGTTGTACAATCTAAGGTCCAAGCAATCTATGAGGTTCATTCAAGTTAACATCGACAGCTATTACGCTTCAATAAACTCGGAACTGCTAAACAAAGCATTAACCCTAGCCAGCTCCAACTCGGACATAACCAATAATGAGATTGACATCATACTTATGGCTAGGCAGACCATGATTGAATTCAACGGAGCACTCTGGACTAGAAAAGACAGAACAGACAACTTTAACATCACGATGGGCTCAAGTGACTGCACAAATCACCGATTTGGTAGGAATTTACCTATTACATAACATCAGAGCTGAAATCCAACCCTTGCAAGGCGTAATATACAGGGACGACGCCCTATCTGCAGTCCACAATTGCACTAATCGGGGCTTTGATTTGCTAATAAAACAATTACATAGATTCTATAAAAATAACGGTCTCTCTATAACCATCGAGCCGAACCATAAAGTAGTAAACTTCCTTAGGTCACCCTGGATCTCAACAATAACTTATATTACCCTTACCATAAACCAGGTGAAATACTCACATATATTAGCCCATACTCTAACCACCCACCGGCAGTCATCAGAGCAGTAATCAAATATATCTCGTATAGGATCTCCATGCTATCAGCAAATGAGATATTTATAAACCATGCACAATATTATAATAAGGCTCTTTCTGAATCTGGTTTTTACAATCCATTTACTACATACCTAAATGCCATAACACAGCAATTCACCATAATAAACTTAAAACTAGAACTAGAAATACTTTAGCATATAGCCAGATTCGCGGGAATTTTAACTGTTACAGCAGCTATACAGGGACCTTTAATGGTGGCAGCGGCCTGCTCCCCACTCCAAGTAGCAAACTAAAAATCAACCCTAGAATAGGAATGAGAAATGGAATGACAAATAACAAATCCACAGGTAATAATAACCCTAGGAGGGCCCCTACCAACTCCACTAGTACCCCCTAAAAGGAATAAACCTAGAAATATCACCTGGCTTAAACCCCATATCATCTAATCTAGCCACTAATAACCCTAAACGCTTCTTCCCTATCCTATCTACCCCCCCCCCCAACCATAGATATTACAAACTCTTTAATAAAAATAACATTAAAATCCCATTCTCCACAACACCTAACCTAGCTAGCCACATCGCTTTCAGTAAACATCATAAACTAAGACAGTATAACTCCCACACCGCGGTACCACCACCCCTACCAAATACACCACGCCACTACACCAATACTTACTCCAGTAGTATACCTTCCCAATCTAATCCTTCTAACACTGACCAACCGCTTAGGTTAAACTACCCTACTCTCACTAACCGCAGAAGCAACTGCAACTGCCGTTACCCTAATGGACACTGCCTGACACCCAACATAGTCTATAGGTGTACGGTTAAAACTGCTTCGAATACCAGCTCCTCTAACCCTTTTTAAGGTACGCTATAACGCGCATTCTTTTCCATCCGAGACCCTAACAACTGATGCTCCACATCTCTAGGTAGGCTCATTAAAAACCTTAAATTAACCAACATTGAACACTAATTAAAATGGGATAATTTTGCTAGGGCCCAACCGTTCAATGGACGAGGAAAATCTTGTGATCTCTGTATTACCGAAGCATATTACATAATTCTATCATGACATCTACCGATTAAATTTAGAACGGAGGTAACTATTAGCTGTCAACATCTAAGGGCTAATTCCTTCGCCAACAGAATATTTGACCAAACATAGTCATCTAGCCCCATTTTTACTTGTAGCTAATAAGTTGTATAGCTATAACTAACTTAGATAATTATAAGTTATCTCACCTACATTGTCTCTCAATTAAAAAATTAAAACATTAGCACTTAACTATAAACTACCCACAATTTCTAAACTCTCGAGTAGTTACTTCCCCTGAAACCACCCTCTACTTAGTAAGATAAATATGTCCATTGGCGGCCATCCTGTTACCAATAGGCAGATCTCACACAATGCAGCCTCGACAGATGAATACTGCTTGATCATGGCTGACAATTGATACACCCAGGACATCATAGTGAAATACCAATATATGGATCATTACATTATGAAACATTCTCTCCTTATCTTAATTTATATTCCTTTGAAGTTCCGATGAGCCGCTCTGGTTTTAAATATGTTAATTATTTTCAACAGAACCAGATCAATAATGATATATAGTCATTTGATCCAGAAATATTATATGGAGTAGCGAAACAATTGTAAACGGACATTATTATTTTTAAAGGGCAGTGGATTGGCAGTATTGGTAGAGGGTCGGATGCCATGCTTTGACGCATAGGGTTACGGCTCTTGCCATTCTGAGTTCAAATCCCGCCGAGGTTAACTTTGCCTTTCATCCTTACAGGGTCGATAAAATAAAGTACCAGTAATACACTGGGTAATTGCTGGCCTTGTGCCTAACAGAGAAACAATTATTATTATTAATATTATTATTACTATTCTTTACATTCCTTACATCAAACTAAAATAGGTTGACAATCTTTTAATAATGTCTTCCTTGTGAAATTTGTGGTCTTGTTTTGCTTAACTAATGAATATTTCCATCTCTGCGCGCCTAACTTTTGCATGAACCCAGCCACCTAGCTCCTTTCTACTGCATATTGCACATTGAGCACATGCCTTTACGCTTTGGATTCTAACAACCTCATCAATCTCACCTCTCCTATCTCTTCTCCTATCTCCATCTCTCTCTTTAAGAATGGTTACTCTTGAACTGTATATATATATATATATAACGAAGGAAAATTGGTAAGGAACCAGGTGGACCATAACGCAAAAAAGTACTCAATACTTAGGGTAGTAGAGTGGGTAATAGGAACGAATAGGACCCCGACGGCTGAGCTCAAGCCGTTTCGACGGCTAATTCTGGATGGCTAATTCAGTCCAGAATTAGCCGTCGAAACGGCTTGAGCTCAGCCGTCGGGGTCCTACTCATTCCTATATATATATATTTATATATATATATATATATATATATATATACTGATGTGAGAAAAACCACAGTCCCTCCATCTCAACTCTATTTTTGAAAAGCGGAAGAAGTGCGAATACGGTAAAGGAAACAAATAAATATATATATATTTTTTTTAAATAAGACTCCAGTTGCATTTTCGATTTCATTTTTTTCTCTTTATACTTTCACTCGTGTAGGACACCTCGGTTATTTTTCATTTTGTAAAAAAACCCTCACTTTCTAATATATATATATATATCAAACATATATATTGGGTTAGAAACTCAATATAGTCTCTTACAATAAAATAGCTCTAGGAAAGAGATTTTTCCGAGCCGTATATTATAATTGAATATAAAAGAAAACGAACACAGATATATACATATATGTGTTCAAATCGTAAGCGACCAGATTTGCTAAGTTGAAAAGAATACTATCTATAGACAATAGGGTTTGCCTGACGCAATTTAAGAATAAAATTAGAAAATAATTACAAACCGGAATGGTGGTAACTACCAATCACCCAGACGGCTTTTGGTAATGCTGTTTCGCAATATTAATTGTGAATGGGAATACACATTCATGCTCATCAGTGGGTGAATAATTAGTATCCTAGAGACTTCTAAGTATATTAAAAAACTGAATAACCTGCTTATATAAATAACGCACATGGTATATGAACTTAGCGCATCTCAGAAACTTACACCACTAAGAATAGCAGCCAGGTTTATTCGACATTTGAATTAGCTCAACAAATTAATGGAGCCGAATATATCAAAGGTCTATATTGAATTAGAGACTCAAAATAGTCTCTTACAATAAAATAGCTTTAGGAAAGTGATTTTTCCGAGCCGTATGTTATAATTGAATATAAAATAGCACATTATTCAGTTTTTTAATATACTTAGAAATATCTAGGATACTAATCCTTCACCCACTGATAAGCATGAATTGTCATACCTATTGACGATTAATATTGCGAAACAACATTACCAAAAGCTGTCGAGGTGATTGGTAGTTAGCACAATTCTGGTTTGTATTTATTTTCTTGGTTTATTCATAAATTGAGTCAGGCAAACCCTATTGTCTATAATTAGCATACTTTTCACCTTAGCGAATCTGTACCCTTACGATTTGAACACATATATGTATATATCTGTGTTCGTTTCTCTTTTATATTCAATTATTATATATATATATATATAGAATTAGGAAAAGCGAAGTAGTTTCAGAAGTTCAAGTCCTTTAATAATAATGCTGTCATATATATTTCAATGACGACACTGGCCACACTGTTCTGTGTGCGAGTGTCGTGTCATCATCAGACAGCTTGTTACATAATAAGGTTGTTTCCGAGGCAATCCAAATTGAATCTACATGGGAACGGATGAAGTTCGTGCTTTTGGGTTTTTCATCCGTTCCCTTGTGAGTACCAATTCACCCCAACGGTCTGCCTGCGCAGACCGGTGGGGGTGAATTAGCGCGTCTCAGAATTTTTAATTGTTTCATTAGCGCGTCTCAGAATTTTTAATTCTTTAATTTATAATTTCTGATATTTGATTTAGGATTTTAATTCTTAATTTTTATTTCCAGCTCTCACTCTTAATTTACAATGTAAAACCATAGTACCTAGATTTATGTTTATTTTCCCTTATGAGTTGATGGTAAGTCTTACTGTCAACGCTTAGTGAAAGGTAATATAAAAACTAACACTCTCCCATCCCCTCTGGTTTTCGGCTGACTGCCATAGTAGTGATGGATAGCAGTAAACTTTGGTAGGGCGTAGGCGGGCCATTGTTTTGGCTGAGAGGGTGAACTGACAGCGAATTTAGTTGTAATCTGCGGTGGCTAATGGTCAACTTCCTTCGGACATGCGCTTGCGCAGACCAGTGGGGGTGAATTGGTACTCACAAGGGAATGGATGAACAGCCAAAAGCACGAACTTCATCCGTTCCATGTCGATTCAATTTGGATTGCCTCGGAAACAACCTTATTATGTAACAAGCTGTCTGATGATGACACGACACTCGCACACAGAACAGTGTTGCCAGTGTCGTCATTAAAATATATATCACAGCATTATTATTAAAGGACTGACTTGAACATCTGAAACTACTTCGCTTTTCCTTATTCGATATTTACTCCGTCACTTCTATGTGGAAAAAGTACGTTGAGTGCTTGAATTGAATTGCATCAATATTTATCCTAATAATATATATATATATATATATATATATATATATATATATATATATATATATATATATATATATATATATATATATATATATATATAAGGTGGCTGCCAACTCGTTTTCGAGTACGGCCCCTACTTTATATCCATGTAGGAGAATCCCTACCGATGCGCTGAACGAGTGTGACTTTTTAGTCCAGTCAGCGACTTGAAAACTCTGGTACAAACACTACACTTGTGACAATTATTGACACATAGTGCTGGGCCCATGGTTCCATGTGACGACAAGTGCAGAGAGATCTCCAGATATAAAGCAATGCCTGTGCCGTTAAGCTTTTATAGTGAGCAAAGGCACTGCACAAAGCCAGTCACACTCTCTTAACCAAGATGATATTTACCAAAAAGAACAAGTCAACATCATTGGATAACAGTACAAGCTGTCCATGGTTGGGTCGTTGGCGACTAAACTGGCAGCCCCACCAAGGTCTCTTGGGGAGAAGGGTGACTTTGGACATCCTGCAGCACTAAAACAAAACCTGTCAAAGGGCAAAGGAGCTCTTAAGAGTCAGTGGCCATCCAAAATCACCGGGAGTGATGACCTCTTAGCCTTTGTCAAGGCAGAATTCTAGGAGAAGGAAAACTCTAATATATATATATATATACATACATACATACATATATCATCATCATCATCATCATCATCATCAGGTTTAGCGTCCGTGTTCCACGCTTGCATGGGTTTGGACGGGGGTTTTCCCACTTGAGGCAAGAGTGGTTGTCTTGCTCGCATAGGACTGTCTGGCGGGTTTTCTACAGTTGGATGCCCTTCCTAACACCAACCACATTTACAGTGTGGGGCTGGGAGGTTTTTACCGTGTTGCCTACACGGCCACATTTACAGCGTGGACTGTGTGTTTTTTGTCGTGACACCTACACGATCTCATTTGTTTCGGCCTGGATGTTGTGGGACCAACATAACTGTACATTATGTTAAATTATGCCCAAAATACGGCGATCTTATCTTAAACCTTACATTCTCGCTTAATTCTGTCATATTTTCATATTCTGTCGTATTTTCATAACAAAAACAAATCACTATTATATATTCCTTTAAATATATTTTGTTAAACTTGCTAAGTTCTACGCAAAACTTCTAGTACCTATTTAAACTCTTAACCTCTGCTCCATCCCATCTTCTACCCCTACCCATACATCATGCTGTTTCCTGCCCCCCCCCCCATCCCTCTCTATACATATATATATATATATTTATATATATATATAAAGAGACGGAGGGAGAGAGAGATAGAGAGAGAAAGAGACAGAGAGAGAGAATGAGTCAGATAGAGAGAGCTTGAGATCTATCACGATAGAGTATACAAGGTAAAACAATAATTTACTTTCTTTCGCTTTTGTTCATTTACCATCATTTACCATTCGTATGTTCGACCGCATTGTATTCGACTAACAGAAATAGGTGTCACTCATTTACTGCACAGATTGTAGTGTAGTGAGAGAGTGAGCTGTGTATTTAAAGCTTTGCTTTTTTATGCTTATTTTTTTAAAGCCAATACCATGCGGTAGAAAATACGGAGGGCAAATGATGGTAAATGGATAAAAAACAAACCAAAGTAAATTATTGTTTCTTCCTGTGTATTCTATCGTGATATTGTTATTTCTATTTGCGTAACTGAACCATTCCGAGATAAACAAAATGAACCATTTGATCGTTCTGCTGTAAGTGGTCGTATCTGTTGCAATATATACGTGCAAGCTGAAATAACAAGAGCGTCTCCTACTTTTCTTGTTTAATATTTATATATGGCTTTAATCGATTAATTAAAATGCATTCATGTCCAGTAATATTAGGGAGGTCTAACACATTGATAGGCATTGAAGAGGAAAATAGGAGAAATCGATGCCTAGTAACCATCAGCGTGAACAATTCATTATCATCTAATTGGAATAACTACTCAATACCATCATTAGTTTCCCAAGTAAATTTACTGTCTCCTATAACTGAGGTCGAAAGACACATTAATCTAATAAACTATTGAACACTTTCTCATTGTTCTTATGGCTGACCGACGGTCAAAAATGATGCAGATACAATATAGACACAAACATATATATAGTTTATCATAAATCTTTCGTTGCACATCTGCAACATCGTCAGTGGTGTTATCGTTTCCTCCTGTTGTATTATATGTCTACGCCATTTTTATTCAGTCTGTCTATATATTTATTTATTTATTTGGTTGTTTGTTTATTTTATTTTGTCTTCTTTGCGCATGCGTTTGCGTGTATGTAGTGTTTTGTTTGCTGTGTGATGGGTGACTAGTGTGTGTTTATGTGCTTGTTGTTATTGTGTTTGTCTATGTATTTATTTAATTATTTATTTATTTATTTTATTTTATTTACTTATTTATACTTCTCTTAGGTCAGTGTTGTTTGTTTGGGTGTTGTTGTTATTCCATTCATTCTTTCTGTTTAGTCTTGGTCTTCTAATTTTTATTTCACTGGCCTCTCTGCTGCTTCATTTCTATGTTTAGATATATTATTCTAATTTCTATGTTGTCTATGTTACCGTCATGTTGTTGTCTAGCATGTTCATATAGTTCTGTCCCGTTGTTTCGTCCTTCTAGTTCCCCCCAGTGTTTGTCTATCCTTTCACCTATGCTACGAGCTGTCTCACCTATGTATGTTGTTGTCATTTTTCTGCAAGTACCCTCTGTACATCTTATGCTATAGACTACGTTTCTAGTTTTACAGTTTATCTGCGGGTTTACCTTACATATGATACACTTCCTATTGGTACAGTGGGTTTTCTAAAAAGGGTAGGTTTTGCTGATCAGGGATTTCATGGTGGTTCCTGGCTTTTCTACCACCTTAGACCCTACCCTGATTCATATTAGACATTTACAAATATAAACAGTGTCAGACATGCACACATTCTCATCATGTAGACATATTTGCAAACCTCTCTATTTTGCTCTGTACATTAAATATATATATACATATAAATATGTGTGTGTGTGTGTGTGTATGTGGGTGTGTGTGTGTGTGCGTGTGTGTGTGTGTTGTGTGTGTGTGTGTGTATGGGTGTGCGTGTGTGTGTATGTGTGTGTGTTTGTGTCTATATACTCAAACATGTGTAGAAATGTTTCTATAATTCATGACTTGTAAACCTAGCAACTCTGATATTCAACAGATATTTCTAAAATTACACCCCACATAATACGTTAATTTTTATTTTCTGTTTACTTTTAGAGCAAACTTAATATATGTTTAAAACCATTCAAATATCCTAAATACAAAATTAATACATATCTTCTATACCCCTTAATACATCTTTTGTTATTATTCAACTTCTACATTTTTATATTTTCTCTTTCTTCGTTTTAAATATGATGTGATACATTACGGGGTTGTGAGGAGGGAACAACTGTCCTAATTATCTGGGTGGTACTCTGTAGCCATTGAACATCAAAAGAAAATATGCTAATAATAACAATTTTAAAATATGAAAATAATAAAGTATATTGATTAATTAATATTAACATTCCATGGGATAACAATGTTTCGCAAAAGAATATGACGAGCTCAGAAAACACAAATAATTGCAGATGGAAATTGGTAAAATAGGACATATCAAGGTGGCACAACAACAATGATTTTAGGATCATGATTAATGATAAAAAAGAAACAGTAAATAATTTTAGAATCGTCTCTGGCTTACCATCACTCCAAGACTTGCAAAACATTCTTTTAAATGTTGCGTCACATGTATTGAAAGGTTACTATTGCAGTGAGAATGATATCAATCTATGTAATTGTTTGAACATGTTTTACATTACATTCCATAATTATGTAAGTTGTAAATGATCGATTCCTCTGATATATCTGTATATCCTTCTGTTGTAAATTTGATTTTTAACATTTGCTGTGCATATCTATGAAGCGAATGATATAGTTGTAAGTGTATTGACGTTGTTGGGGAGAACAATCTGTGATTATTTTTTAGCTTACTAACGTGTGCAGTGAGTTTCTCTTCTCTAAGTGTCGGGAGGATACTCGGCCTGAAATGGACACATATCTAAAGGAAATGTATTGACCTACTTCAAATAATAATGATGATTTTAAATATAGGCACAAGGCCAGCAATTTGGTGGAGGGGAAAGTCAATTAAATCGAACACTGTGCATTCCTGGTGCTTTATTTTATCGACCCGTAAAGATATAAAGCAAACCTAACCTCGGCGGGATTTAAACTCCAATGCCACATAACGTGTTGTCCGATGCTGCCAATCCAATAATAATGAAAAGGAATGAAGTAGCAATAAATGTTTATTTACACGCGACGCGCGTTTTGATATCAATCAGTTTAATGAACTGTCGGTAGTGATAGGGATTTAAGGGTATATACAACCGTGTGACACAGACAATTCCATTCCTTTGTGAATCCTCAACTTTGATGAGCTCATATGTATTTCTTATAATTTAGCTGGGGTTTTCTTACTCCCAGTCTCTCAATTGTGCTGATAGAACCCTCAAAGAGTATCTTTCAGATGATGGTGTGACAGTAAATATCGAAAGAAAATACTGAAGTGAGATAAACGGTGGGCGGGATAGGGAGATCGGGAGTGATTAAGCTTGAGTCTTGTAAGTTATAAATAGTTATAGGGAATTATACGCAAATTGAGATTAGGAAAATTGGAATGTAAACGAAGAAAAATAAATGAAAACCTATATTGAAATAATAGATAGAAAACTGGGAATAAAAGGCAATATGGAAAATAAATAAGACTCCTGTAAACGTAAGAATGAAATGAAAATAAATGTAAGACAAAAAATGATATACAAGTTGTCTGTTTCTTTTAATAACTATGGACAAACCAGAAGATCGATTTACGAGTGACATCTGACAAACAAAATAAAATATGAATATATACGTAAGACATAAAATAATAAATACATTAATGGAATTTGCAAGAAAGAAAATAAATAAACTTGAAATATTATAAACATGATTATATGAATAATTTAACAGAAGATGAACATGTTTGAATTCAACTCAAATGTGAATAACAAGAAACAAAGACAGAAAAAATATAAAATGAAAGCTGTCAGTCAGTGTTTTGTTAATAGAAACATAAATTTGGATATTTAAATGTGAACATAAACAAATAATGGCGGTTATGTATTAGTTACTTTGAGGGCTTTAATGAAAACAAGAACGAATAAAAAACAATATACATGGCAATCAAAAGCGGGATTTTTGATGACTGAAATATTGTATGGAGCAGTGGAATATAAAAATGTGTATTGTGATACTGATGGTTGCGGATTTGGGATATTAGTAATGTTAATGTTTTCTGATGTCTAACACTCTATGGAAATTCAACTGAACACATTGGTGCCTGGTAGAGAGCAATGAACGCCTGGCAACATTCAAGATGCGAGGCACCCAGTATCGGTCTCTTTTTGAACAAGACTCAACTCAGTCATAGATACGAGCTGCATAAATGAATGTCTCACAAACGGCGACCACACATGTTGATCGTTAAGAAAGAATATCTAGAGGTGCCGCAGCCTCGGCGCATTGTTTAGCCTCTTTCGCCACGGCATGCTCAGCCCTCCACGTAGAGGGTGCTGATCAACAAATGAACCGCCTCCCCAACGAAACATTTCCCTTCCACAAAGAGTTGAACAGTAGCCGTTCCAATTTGGTGAAGCGATAACGGAGGTGATGCACGACGGTCAGACGTTAGTAGATGACGGACACAATTAACGCGCGTTCACCCCCCTCATCCAACATTTCAGAGATAGTTTCCTCTCGTCCTATATCTGGAAGATAAAGACTAACCTATTTGAAACCTTGTCACAATTCTCATTCAACTGAATTTTTTTAGGAACAAAAACCCGAGCAGATGTACTGATCCGCCCATTCATCATACGCTGACACATTGAAAGGCAGAGATTTGCCCCTCCATGTGCCGAACTCTAAACCCCTCAACATTTTCAGGTTCAGTTTTGCTCCCGTCAACCTTTCATATGCCTCCAAAAAGAGGCCGATCTATTCGTTTTCCAATGTGTTCGACAGCATATCGGTGATGTCGTCCACATATGCCGGCGAAACTGATACACGTCCAGGTTCGTGTGGGATGGCCTGCAAATGCTCCAGCGTACGCATCAAAGGCTCGAGAATCAGAATCTGAGACAGAAACCAGTGCCTTGTCAACAGCCGATAGGTTTTGATGGTCGACGCTATAGAAAACTTTCGATTGAACTAAATTCATCATAGGCCCGCCGAAGCCAGGAACAATAAATGTATCATTATGATGTTTCGCATGGTGGCCGTCATGTGTAGACAATATCGGGATTGCGAAAGTTTGAACCTCCCCTACACAAACCTCTACAACGAGTACCAAATTGTTCTTTAACACGTTGGCCAAAAGGTAAACATCTCTGTGTGTAGGTGTAGCAGAGGTATGGGGCAGAAATTGTGTTGAGAAAAAACATTTTTCTCGTCTTTCAGTCTTTCTACACACAGGCTCACAGAACTGGTAATACTTCCGTTCTGATTCCATTTAGAGAAGAACGCTTTGAGAATATCGGAAAACCAGAGAGACGTTTCTACGTAAATCTCATATAGCAGACCATCCAATCCGGGTGATTTTTGCCACGTCAAGAGCCGAGGGTAGCCCAAATCTCGACTGATGATATTGTCCTTTAACAACACTCAGGATCGTTTCAGATGAGGTAATTGAAATGTCTATATATATACGATTTAGATGACACTGGTGCACTTGGGATATCTAGGTATTACCTCTCATAGTGTTGGATTGTCTGACCAGGTACGCGAGCATCTTGCTAGCCCCTCTCCTATCACCTATGCCCTACCAGCTTGCGTCTAATATGCCTTTCCAGTTCCTCACAAACAGTATTGTTTGAGGTGTTCCGAGAAAGTCTTCCAGAGGCCTAAATAAATCTGCTCATCGCAAACTGGTACAAGGCCCCAGGCAAGTGGTATACTCACCTCAAGGTCCACCTACTTACCATCCGGGTTCAGAAAGTTCGTCTATACCTCGAGATACAGGCCTTTCCTAAAGTGCACTAAACCCCATCTCCTATTCACTGCCTACCAGGAAATGCGACGATCGGTGCTGTTTCTTTTCGGAACCCGTTTAAAAGGCTGGTCCTGCATTTTACATTCGATCGTCCCACATCACGTGTATAATTCCTATATAGGCACCCAGTGACATTCGTACAATCATTGTGTCTTCCGTTACTCTAAATGTGATGGTGCCAAAACTGTCGCCTTCCTTCTTGATTTCTGAGCTTCGTATACCAAGTAATTTAGGATAATTCGTTTGAGTTACTTAAACGTTCGTACGTAAACGTATCTATGTTATTTGAGTAGCACGTTTTAAAGTGATTTCTCGCAATCTAACGTGTGTTCTTTCATAGTCTCCATCAATTCTAACATTAGCCTTACACACTGTTGCTCTGGGGGATCATGTGTAAACAACAGCTCACCTTATCTAATTTTTTACTTGGAATAATTTAGCTCTGATATTGTATTGTTGGTATGCATGGTTACTAAAGTTAGGTGCGACATTTGGAAACTTACTATCATAAAGCAACTGTAGGCTAATGTTATACTTATTCGTATTTAGTAAATTGTCGAACCGCAGGAGCTGAGGAAATGCCTTCCTGCAAGTCTCTTTTCAGTCATTAAGTGAATAGTAAAACTCTATTTCGGTATTTAGTATTTATCTTCAAGTCTTTCAATAATTGTTTCTACTTTAGGCACAAGGCCAGCAATTACCCAGTTCATTACTGGTACTTTATTTTATCGACCCCGTAAGGATGAAAGGCAAAGTAAACCTCGGCGGGATTTGAACTCAGATCGTAAAGGGACGTAACTATGCTGGAAAGCATGGCGTCCGACCCTCTACCGATACTGCCAATCCACCGCCCTAGTCTTTCAATAATAATAAAAAAAAACTTATATATATATATATGTATATATATATATGTAGGAGGTTAGTTTTATTGTAGCACAATAAAGCAATGCAAATATCGGATAAGTAGCACTTATCCTGTCTCCCTATGTTATCTGATGAAAACGTAAATATCATCCCATGAGGATATTTGTTTTTGAAATGCGCATAATAAAATATATGGAACTCTTTTAACTATCTTTTGAGTTTATATTATGCATATATATATATATATATATAAAAACAAATAACGAAACGAAATTAAATTTCGTTTCGTTTGTAACTCACTTTTGTATGACTGACGCTTAAACAATTAAGTTAAAAATGTACATCTACATATGCATACTCACAGCTGGATACTCACAGTAAAGTAACCAGTGAAAGACTTGGTACATGTACATATGTATACGTGTGTGTATTCATATGCATACTAGTATTTCAGTATGCATATGTAGATGTACATTTTTAACTTAATTGTTTAAGCGTCAGTCATACAAAAGTGAGTTACAAACGAAACGAAATTTAATTTCGTTTCGTTATTTGTTTGTATCGTCTCCGTTGAACCGGTACGTACTCACACTCTATGCAAATTAGTCTGCCCACTACTAATTTTCATAGAAAAAGCATATAACAATATGTGCTTTTACGATTCTCCAGAAAGGTCGGTAGATAGGTAAATATTGCTGATGAGTTGTAACAACAACGAAACTAGTTCAATATTCCTTGTCTGGCTTTCTGGAGAATAGAGGAAAGGTGTTTCCTCAAAAATCAGTATGACTCTAAAAACCGGTTTGTCTGTGTGTTTACATACAGAATAGCTGGATACTCACAGTAAAGTAACCAGTGAAAGACTTGGTACATCTACATATGTATACGTGTGTGTATTCATATGCATACTAGTATTTCAGTATGCATATGTAGATGTACATTTTTAACTTAATTGTTTAAGCGTCAGTCATACAAAAGTGAGTTACAAACGAAACGAAATTTAATTTCGTTTCGTTATTTGTTTTTATCGTCTCCGTTGAACCGGTACGTACTC
>OZ024743.1:17325498-17365498 GCA_964016885.1 Eledone cirrhosa | reverse complement strand
GGGGTGTTATCATCAAAACAACACCCTCAAAAACCCTCTTTCTTCTCTTGTCATGCCATTGGCTTTTTTTTTCTCCACGTCATCACAAGTTCTGGTTAGTATCTGCTGCCACACGGTTCATCAACCATTTTACGTCCGACACATTTCAAAGGAGTCATGCTGGGTTCAGTACCTCACACGTCTGCTCACACTTCAGAGTAAGCACCCACATATACTAGAATAAACACATAATAACACACACATATTCATACACATACCTATCTATGCATTCACACCCGTACGCCTACATGCGCAGACACACCCACCCCCACATGCATACATCGCAGTATATATACTCACACACCCTCTCTGCTTCACATCCACGGACCCAGTCACACCCACTTGTTGATACATATCGCCACAAGCCTTGATACGGTTGTTTACTTCGCGCTCTGTATCAATTAGGTTATATCCTATTCAAACGTGCACATATATACATGCATACATACGCGCGCACACCCACACATACGCCCAACCTTCTATACATTTAAATATATATATAAATCTCTCTATATATATATGCACACTCATACACACAGACACACACACACACACACACACACACACACATATATATATATATATATATATATATATATATATATATACGCACACATACATACACTCACATATATACACAAATGTATACTCACACATATCCACACATTCATACGAATACACATACTTACATAAACATTACCTACACACGTACATACACACACACACACACACACACACATATATATATATATATATTTATATATATATATATATATATATATACCCCACTCTCGAGAGCGTGAAATTAATAAACCTTTGTTCGTACTGCCTCTCTGTTTTGTTCCTGTTCAATTTTTCACTATATATATATATACATATATACACACAAGAGAAAAGGACAACTTAACATGCATACGCACACCCACACATATACATTCACATACCCACGCATAGGCCGATATACCATCATCTACACATGCATACGCATACATGTTGCCACATGAATACACCTGCACGCATGCACATCTGCCTACACACACAAAAGTGCCACCACATATACATATATAAACACACCTGTAGTGAACAGTTAAACATACATTATGCAATAAAAATGGTAAATTATCGTAACATAAACAAATATACAATGTAAAATAATATAAAATATGATATATATATACACATATATACATCTCTGTCCCCTATTATACAAATATACACATATACATATATATATATACGCATATATATATATACGCACACACATACACACACACCCACGTACACGGACTCATACATATACGGATATATACGGATATATATAGAGGATATGTGATAAAATAATACAACAAGAATAATAGTAATGATAAAAAAAAACATATATAGTCCATATATAATCAAATGCACACATTCCCATGAGATGCGCATAAATACATACTTGCATGCACAAATACATATACACACATATAGACGCCCGCAAATGCATGCACCTGCACCCACATACACACACATATATATACGCACTCTTAACTACCCGGACACACACACACCTACTCATACGTGGCTATACGTACATACTCACACATACACATATATACATATATAAATATATATATATATATATATATATATGCTCATATATAGACACACATATACACAGACCCACACACACATACACCCACATTCCGCCACATGTATATATATGCATATGTCGGCACATACAGGCGCGTATAAGCTCGTGCACACACGCACCCATGCCCATACACATACCCCAACACCCACCCACGTATATATATATATATATATATACATACATACGCACATACACACACACACACATGTCCACACATAAAAATTCGTGGACATAAACACAATATGATAATAAAATAAAATACATAAATGAATTTACAATATTTTAGGGTACATTAAAATCTGTATGTAACTGCATAAATAGGTACAAGAAAAGAAGGGGTAAAATAAAGAAGGGGTAAAATAAAAAAAAAAACGGGAGGTCGGGAGGTACAGGAGAAGGTGCGTGCGTCCATGCGATATACTACACACAGATACTGTGAGATGCAAACTTGTGTCCGTGTATAGAACAGGTAACAGTACCAGAACAATGATATAACAATATTAACAATCACTGTTCCAAAGTGGAACAGGTGTAGAGTATATAGTCACGATTGACTGTGTACACATTCAATGTGATGCCCGCCACGGTCGCCATGGGGCATTGAACCGTGTCTGAGGTGTGCTGTTCTAAACGTTTAGTGCACAGGTCCGGGTGGCTGTGGGCCCCGTGTACCATGCGGTGTATCATCCAATGTTGCGTGCCCGGTCACGTGTGCACCCAGTTTACATATGATTGCGCCACGGGTCGGACATCGTCATCATGGTATGTCGTTAGGTCCCCTAATCCCGCTAGGCCAATCGGGTCTGTGCGTTCTCATTCCCATGCCCCCTGGCTGCGTCCCCCGGCGGATTCCATGCAGCAAAAGTGCATCTTCTCTGGTGTCTGGATGTCATGATAATTTCAGACTTCAGGTTGACGGCGTCATCCTTCAGTCTGACTATCTCCATGGTCTCATGTAGGTACAATCGGCACTTCCTACTTCCGGCGGAATATGCTCGCGCGTGGCGAACGATACTCCATTCCAGGGCGTATGGAGTGCCGTGGTCTTTCATGTCCCACACGAGGTCCGCTAACCTAGTGGAGTGCCTTTTGCTCCGGTCCCTGAAGGAATTAGTGTGATTATACATCCGCCATTTAAAGGTCGGGGATGTGGCGCCGTTATAGGTTCGATGCGCATTCTGGGTTTTAACTACACACTTGTATACTAACTCTTTCATTAAGCATTTTCCCGCTCTAGAGTTGCAAGTTCTACAGTCATTTCTTGTGCTAACGATATCCAGGGCCCGATCTGTTATGGCCTTCTCAGGGTTCTCGGTGTGTTGCACAGCCGACGCATTGGTCCCCCCGCATGCCACTAATTTCCTCTCGGTGTTGGACCATATCGCCCTCGGCGGGCTCTCTGGTCGCCTCGGGGGCCGGGTTGTCATTTGAAGGCAGGTCCCTGGTTCTCCGCGCTCCGAAACATGGTCACTCAGTAGCCGCGGTTGACGGCCAGTGTGCGCCATCTTCACTGCGTTACTTCTAGCCATGTAGTCGGCCATATTCGGCGCCGTGGAGAAGGAAAATTTCACCGTGTGGCTGTTGAAGATTTTGTGGTACTTCTTTGTCGTCGGAAAGCACCCATGCAGCTCTCGGAAGAAAAGTCTTGGACGTTGGTGCGTACATGTTTAGAGTAAGGCGCATTGAACAAGTTAACTGCCTTAGATCTGTTTCTTGGTGTGCGTGGATTCATGTTGTTGTATCCAGGCCTCGGTGTCCGTCCAGTGCTCTGCCCAACCACAATTTCGTCTCGTGTGTTGTCCCTGTCTATTTGCCCGCAACGTTCGTCGTGGTTATGTTCTACAGTTATACATTTACGTCGTTCTATGTGGTCATCTATACGTCTATTCCTTTTAGGTCTATCTGATGCTATTGTCGGTGCTGTGGCACTAGAACTAGGCTGGACGTGCTCCGTGGCGTGTGCCCCGTTCTTACTTGTCGAAGACCTGTCCAAGGTCCCAGTTGCCACTGAGTATGCAGTGTGCGTGCCAGGCCTATGCTTCCGCACACTGGGTGGTCTGGCTCCCATGGGTGCCTTAGTCCTTCTAGGGTCGGTTCCGTATCATTAAAGTTAGTAGTGCTGTTATTGGTGTTCTTGGCTACTGCTACCGGGTCAATTCTTCTATCTAAGAGGGCGCCCCCTTAGATAGAAGAATTTCTGCACGTCATATCATTAGGCTCTATTCTATCCGGGGTATATATTATGGTGTCTTTGTAATCGGCTCTGCACAGTGCCTCATTATAATATTCGGCGTGCTGTTTAAACATTTCTGCGTTCGACGACAGGGTGGATACGCGTTTTGACATCGCTTTAACTATGGCTTCTATGACTGACTTGGGGTGATTCTATTGCCTGTTCACATATTGCAGGTTTTCGTTGGGCTTATGGTACGGTCTGTGGGTGTCCGTATTCATTTCCAAGGTAACGTCCAGGAAATTGACAGTCTTAGTGCTAGTGTCAATTGTCACGGATAAGCCGTATTGTTTAATAAAATGCGATATGCGCTTCCTCATGCGCTCCATCTGACTGGGGCTAAGGGAACGGAAGGTGAAAAGGGCGTCGTTTCTGTATATTCCACCTCCGATCCCCGAGATCTCCTCCGTCAGCCAATGGATGAGATATATCCCCACCAGGTCGGTCACCTGTGCCGAGTCACTTGACCCCATGGGGATATCGAGACTGTCGGGTCTGTTCCTCCTCTCCCATAACTTGTCTTCGAAACTCATTAGCGTCTTTCTGGCTGCTACTATGAGGTTTGTCTCACCCTAGTGAGGCTAGATCCGGCCATGGCGCTTATTAGGGCCCTATTGACTAGTATCGGAGATACCGACGCGTAATAGCTCTCTATGTCTAACAGGATGAAATTTACTTGGTGTTTGTCATCTATTGCTGAGAACCAGTCAATTACCTCCTTAGTGAAGGACCATAGGCTAACCTTAGTTTTGTTTCTAAGTACCGGTATTATCCTATCTATAATATTCTTACTGGACCTTCCTAGGTCGGATTTAGAGGGTGCTATTAACCTAACCATTAGTTTAGTTTTAAAGTCTAATTTGTGGTCCTTAATAGATATCCGTGTTTTTCTAGGTACATATATATCTGGCGTATCCTCTAGTCCTAGCCCCGTCAGTATAAATTTTGCCGTGGCGTTAATACCACCTAAATGTGCCTGTCCAGTGGTCCTATAGTTTTTCCTAATCTCCTTCCCGAGGCAGTCATTATATGTAAAATTGTCAACCATGTATACGTTACCAGTCTTGACCGAGGGCAGGAGTATATCCTGGCAGTTCTCCATGCTTTTGATGGTGGATCCGTGACATTTGAGATATTTTGTTCGTCGCGCAGTATTCCTATGGAACATGATGTTACAACTATGTTGACAATACGGTTTTCAAATTCCTCCAGTTGTGCGTTGTGTGGTGGGTGTCTTCTCGAAATAAATATCCGCTTTAGGTTGTCCCGAGGGGCGTCCGACCCTAGTTGTTGTGTCCGCCTGTCGTGGTGAAATGCGCGCAACCTCATGCGTCAGATGAAAGAGTTGGTGTGGTATAACAGCAGGCCTATGTACGTGTTATCTGACGGGAACGGTATGACTTTCATGGAAGAAGTGTAGTTGAATTTGTCCATGGCGAATCGCTGTAAGCGCTCTAATTGTGGAGGAGCCTGGTCTATTCGATTTTTTATATAGTTAATTATGCTAATTGGGAGAGGAAATGGTATATATTTTATCTGGTGATTCTGTAGACATGTTTTATGATATATAGCTCTGATTATTTAATTTATTAACTTTTCATTGAGCCACAAAGTGACCCGTTGCAAAACACGTATATGTATGTATGTATATATATATATATATATATATATATATATATATATATATATATATATATATATATATATATATATATATATATATATATATATATACATATATTTATTAAAATAACAGATTAAAGTTTAAGCAAAGAATCGCTGCTTTCACCCTTAACGGGATCTTCTGAAACTAACAAAGTCAATCTGTAAACGCAGGACTGGATATTTCAAAAAACGTTGCAACCGGAGGAAGACAGGAAGACGATACTTTGGTTCGTGGAAACGTTCGCTGGCTAAGAACGGGAAAAAACGAATAATACGACATTAATAGGAGCGGTGAAAAACAATTACGTGCAAAGACAGAACCACGTTTATGGTATAATAGAGGCCGAAGACTAATGTTCTCTTATGTGGTTCATAGAGACGTTCTCTGGCAATGAACGAAAAAAACGAAGATAATACGTCATATGTGGAGCGTGGAGAACAATAGCACGCAAAGACAAAACCACGTAAAAGCTAAAGCAGAAGTTGTAGACTAAAATTCTAACTAGGAGACCAAATGAATCTCCGCTACAGAGTTAAGAACAAAGTAAATAAATACAATATATAAAAGACGTAAAATAAGAAAATTTAAAACAAATTAAAAAGTTAACTTACTAAAATGTTCACTCCAACTAATTAGTTTCTGCAATGGGATAAAGACAGTTACGTAATCTAACTGTCGAGAATTCATTGCGTCATCAGGGAGTCTATTCTCAGCTAACTCTCCAGGCAATGCACGGACACTGGGGACTCATATAAAAATAATAATAATTCGTTAGATGGAACAGCTGCATGGAATCCAGTCCCCGCTAGCTGTTCCATCTACCGAATTATTATTATTTTTATATGAGTCCCCAGTGTCCGCGCATTGCCTGGAGACTTAGCTGAGAATAGACTCCCTGATGACGCAATGAATTCTCGACAGTTAGATTACGTAACTGTCTTTATCCCATTGCAGAAACTAATTAGTTGGAGTGAAAATTTTAGCAAGTTAATTTTTAAAACTTTTTAAAATTTTCTTATTTTACGTCTTTTATATTATTGTTCTGCATCCTCCTGCATTGAACCACCTAGGTACTATGACATAACCTGTGTATTTGCTAGCATTAGCGTACATCTGTACGCATATGTTAGTAGATATACTAAATTCTCTATATTTAACTCCAAATTACTTATTTGTCGAGCAAACCTGCCAAAACCACTACTAATTTATTGGTGTGATAGTAGGCTTCTGTCATCTTACCATCCCACTCCTACCGACTAGCCTCAGTGTCACGTGATTGATTATTTAGGATTTGCCATTTGACCAGTGACAGCGAGCTTTTCAGTGCATGGAATCCAGTCCCCGCTAGCTGTTCCATCTACCGAATTATTATTATTTTTATATGAGTCCCCAGTGTCCGCGCATTGCCTGGAGACTTAGCTGAGAATAGACTCCCTGATGACGCAATGAATTATCGACAGTTAGATTACGTAACTGTCTTTATCCCATTGCAGAAACTAATTAGTTGGAGTGAACATTTTAGTAAGTAAGTTAATTTTTTTAATTTTTTAAAATTTTCTTATTTTACGTCTTTTATATTATTGTTCTGCATCCTCCTGCATTGAACCACCTAGGTACTATGACATAACCTGTGTATTTGCTAGCATTAGCGTACATCTGTACGCATATGTTAGTAGATATACTAAATTCTTTCTTTCTCTCTCTCTCTCTCTATATATATATATTTTTTTTTTTTTTGAAGATGAAATTAATAATCTGTCAACCTGGGAATATTCTGTGAAACACTAATGTTAAATATAGAGATGTATATTATGTTGAAATATAGTTAGGGTTTATCTTTGCATAAAAAAGCACACGTGTCACCGGATGAAATAATATAACTTCAAATCACTGAATATTTCCTTCTTAGAACAGAGTTAAAGTTAAGGCAATCTAAATAGTGTTTCTATATTATTTTTCATATTGTGTATTTTGTTTTGCTCAAAAAAATCATTCATTAATGAACTTTCGGATGACAAAATGTATCATTCACATTAGCCAAGAATAATATAACTAATGGAACCACGTGCAGTGTATTTTAGATATATGGAAGTTTCCAAACAACCGAAACAATTATAAATCAGCAACTTAAAAAATCTCAACCAAATCGAAATTAGGGTGGTTTGCAGACAACAAGGGATACTGCATAATTCCAGAAATATTCCTTTGAAATATCCAATACAACGGAAGTTGAATTCAATAGTTCTATTTCAGCGTACGAGTACGATAATTTTCCATTTCCTGTGCATTTATTTCTCATTTGGATCTTTTCATGTTTTATTTCGATTTCATTATTATTTATTTAGCAAGATTGGTTGTAATATATTGTTTTTAGTTTGTTTATGATGTATATATGTTTTATTCATTCGGTTTCATAAAGACGCGCATACACATGTGACTCGTTTACATTCATACAAGGTTACCTACACACATACACTGAAACACACGCGCTCTCTCACACACACACTCATATATATATATATGTTTGGTGTGTGCATGTGTGTGTGCGAGTGATGGGTGCGTGCCTTCGTGTGTGTGTCTTTTTATGTATGCGTACATTTGTATTTTATAAACATTGCATATATTTTATAATGATTTAGACGATGTTATTCAAGTGAATGGATGTGAACAGAAATGGTGCCCCCTGCTTCCAAAACTCAAATGCATGCACTCGACAGATTAATTGTTACACATTGAACTCAATCATAAAACTAGCTTAGTCATAATGCGTGTCAGATCCGTATGTAGTATTTATATATGAATGTATTATGGAAGATTTTTCACATTTAAATCGAAATTATTTTTACATAATTCAGGAAAAACATTGTTATATAAGGTTTTCTATCCGTTTTTAATGTTTTATTCTTCTTTATAGCGATATACATATATAAATGTTGCCGAAACTTTATTCCAAACTGAAAGTAAATAAAGAATTCATTTTTTTTAATGTTTCGAATTCCAGTCTGGGTCAGAGATTCTGACATGACTACAGTAGTGAAGTCGCAGTACGATGTCCACGTTTATAAGGCCATATCAATACAAGACATATTAACTAAGATATTTTAGCATTTCACATACATTGGTTCAGCGCCAACTGGTTATGATTAACCGCAATAATCAGATCATTTAAAATGTCTCTGCCATTACTTGAATGTAATGCTCCTACGTTAAGAGAGGAATCATTATCATGTATCATCATCTTAATATGCAGGATCACCCTCAGTATCAATAATACATTATTGGTGTAACAACTTCATAATAATGAGAAGAAGAAGAAGAAGAAGAAGAAGAAGAAGAAGAAGAAGAAGAAGAAGAAGAAGAAGAAGAAGAAGAAGAAGAAGAAAAAACTGTTTACGTATGCATTATGTATACACACACACACACATATATATCCCTGTGTGTATATACATTTATAGAAATATATATAGAGAGATAGATACACACACACACATATAGATACATTTATATATATATATATATATATATATATATATATATATATATATATATATATATATATATATATATATATATATATATATATATATATATATATATATATATATATATATATGTATTTTTATATATATATATTTTTATATAAATATATATATATATGTAAGAATATTTTCGAAACAGCGAGTGGGTGGTTTCAAATTATTAGAAATGAAAGCTATCGCCGTATTTTGACTGAAGGAATTAAATACATTATTTAGCCTGATAGTGGGGTTAAGAAACCTCGGAGAAATGGAAAACGATGAGTATTGACGTACATGGGAGTACGTAATGAACATTACGAGATCAGGATCCGCTAAGGTGAAACAATTGTTCCCGGTATGGTGAACTAACTTTTGTGTAACAACTTCTGGTTGAGTGCTTAATTCGGTTTGTCTAACGGAATTTCATTCTTTTGTCCCAAATTTCGATTTGACCATCAAAACGGCGGTCACTTCCATTTGGGAAAACCACGTGTCTATAGCGAAAATTACTGCTAGAAAACACACCCGCCGAGGCTATAGAACGCAAGATTTGTTGACGAAGTAAATCCTTTGTCCTATCGTCAAAGGCCATTAAGTTGCAGACCCCTGCAAGCGGAATTTATCGAACTCGGATTTACAGAAACCTAGCGTGGATGTTGTATGTTATATGTGATATATATGTATGCTATACGTTATGCGTTATGTGTAGCATTCGATGTCCATGCAGTGGTCCAGGTCAGTCAAAATCTTTTCCTGAGTTCAGTTTTTTTCATTGCTATGGCAATGTGGCCAGACTGTCGGTCGCTATATTTGATTTGCCAAGCTGTCTAAACGTATTGTTATAACTCTGGGGTAATATTCTCCATCGAGTGGTAAGCTGCATCCCGAATCTGCATTCGTTAGCTTGGCCGCAGTCAAAGCTTCGTTGATGCTGTACTAATATATATATATATATATATAAATATGTGTGTGTGTGTATGTGTGTATGTGTGTGTGTATATATATATATATAAATATATATATATATATGTATATATATATATATATATATATATATATATATATATATATATATATATATATATATATATATATATATATATATATATATATATATTGGTAAACGGAATATATATATATATATATATATATATATATATATACGGGTAACAAATTATTGTTATAAGTAGTCCACTTAGGTGTAGTCCAGTTATGGTACTCCGGGTAGTGGATGATATCAACGCTTGGCTAAGTTTGACCCAAAAGGCATTTCCATAGTGATGCTGCGAGTACGCTATAATTCCTATGTTGCAAACACTTGTTGTAATAATAAATCAGGAAATAAGAGTGACATGGTTTGCTATACAAAAATGGTTTTTAATCTCATTGCTGACAATTGTTTCTCTGAACTGGTAGGTCTATTCGCTTATTTTCACGTTACTCGATCGCCAATACAAAGTTATAACCAGTCAGTTCATCGGAGCTTGCGAGAATGAAAATAATATACAGGCATGAACAGAATATACATGCTACTATATTTAGTAGTAATGGCAATCGGCCCCACCTATGCGCAACATTGCACTAAATTATAAGCATAAACACATCACAGTATCACAACCGCAAGCACATACAAGCGCGCAGCAGCAACACCCCAACGGGCATGTGTACATGTGTACGGTCAACTCAGACAACGCCACTTGGCATTACAAAAAAAAGATGGTATGTGCACAGTTACTCGATGAAAAACCGTGCACTTATGGGTTCTACAACCCTCGCCAAAAAAATATGGGAAGTGAAGGACAGCAAAACTAGGTACAGTATCAAATGGTCTATGATTGTCGGCCGCTAAAACCTACAGTACATGTATGTCCCACTTTAGGCTATGTGATCTAAAACTACTCTATATCCTTAGAAATGTAAAAAGGCTACTTAACAATAAGTTAGAAGATCTATCTTCTGCAGACACAGGATCGCCACTAAATTCATAAGATTTAAACCTTCGTAAATCGAACCGACGTGACATAGCTTTCAACTAGAATACCCACTACTCTGCACGAACCACCACAGATATATAATCATTAAGTACATTCTAGCCTTCTTAGTTCTATACCACACTAATGTCTGTAAGTACCTCATCAACCCATAAACATATCTCTTCTTAGTTGCTGTCAGCACTTGATCCTAAATCCAAGAACATTTCAAAATACTACTACAACAGAACTGTACCTTCCTCCTGCTATAATTATAATCTGCATGTTTTCTCTTTATATGTATGTGTGTGTGTATATATATATATATGTTTGTGTGCATGTGTGTATATATATATTGCCTCCTTACCTCTGTATTAACTTACCCATTATTTAGCTTCTTTGTTAGCGTTGTCTTATACATGTATGTTATTGATGATGAGAAAGCTAGACGGCCATCTCATCGAATATAGACCACCCAAATCCACTACAGTGATAAATCCTTCATCTGTCAGATAAAAACCGAATATTACAGCCACCTGACCTACATTGTTTAAAGACACCAGCTTATCTTTACACTAGATATAATACACCCTACGACAGTTTTTACATGTCAATTTTATACATCTGCCTGATGTCAGCTAGTTTTACACGCTAAAATCGTAGGTATACTATACTTCCCACCTAGATTGATGTTGTGATTATTTTAAATAATTTATTGATAGCATTGTTGATATTGTTGTTACTGTTCTGACTGAATGCCATTACTACTAAATATAGTAGCCTGTATATTCTTTTCATGCATGTATATTCTTTTCATTCTCGCAAGCTCCGATGAACTGACTGGTTATAACTTTGTATTGACGATCGAGTAACGTGAACATAAGCAGATAGCGATCTCTAGACCTACCAGTTCAGAGAAACAATTGTCAGCAATGAGATTAAAAACGTTTTTTGTATAGCAAACCATGTCACTCTTCTGTCCTGATTTATATATATATATATATATATATATATATATATATATATATACAAATGGATATATGATAGGGATAAACACTAATACAAGTTTATAAGTGTTTGTTTTGCAAGTGACCAAGCTAGCTAGATTGAAAAATACTAATTAAAATAATACAGTTTGCCTGTCTCGATTTAAAATAATAAATCAATAAAAAGAAACCTATATTGGCAATGGCCGTGATACCTGGACAAATTTAAATTTCAAATTTTAAATTTGATCCGCAACAATTAAGTGACATTTCCTATTCCTGTGCTCATCTGCAGGTATCCAGAAATTGGTAAGGTTCACTTCAAAATACTTAGGAAGAATGAGATAACTGTGTTGTTGAACGCACATGTATCCCAGCGTCTAGCGCGTCCTATACTTGTGCCGCTAAACATAGCAGCCGTTTTTATGGGACTAGAAATTAGCTCAACGCATGGAGCCGAGAATATTATATATAGAGTTATAAACTCAAATATTCTTTTACAATTAAATAGCTCAGAGAAAGGGATATTTCTATCTAGCTTGTTCATTTGCAATACAAACACTTATATGCTTGTATTAGTGTTTATCCCTATCATATATTCATTTGTATTACACGGCTCAGAAATATCCCTTTCTTTGAGCTATTTAATTGTAAAAGACTATTTGACTTTATAACTCTCTATATAATATATATATATATATATATATATATATATATACATATATAAATATATATATATGCATATATTGATATCGATTGTTATATACGTATAGACATATATACATACATAGATGCACACATATATGTATTATGTTTATGTTGAGAGTGGAAGTGAGAGAAGAGAAAAGCGATAATAAATTATGTTAGAAATGACGACATGTAGGTGGATATATATTTATTTAAATTTGTAAAAACACTCATACGGACGATGTTGGATATCTACTTTGGATTCACACACACATATATACAACCACCTACAATGTGTGTGTCATTATTTGTATGTTCTAATAAATATATGTGTACAGTTGGGTGTGTTTGTCTATGTGGAAGTATAGATGATGTTTTTCATTGCATATTTCTATGATATACCGAAATGTTATTATCGTTAATTGCATTCGTTCATATATATTATCAATTGTGTACACAAAAGTATTGAAAACATATCAACCATCACAAAATCCGTGTTTTAAATTGTATATATGTCCCTATCCTGAATATAAATTTTGAGTGGTTACACACGCACACACACACACACATATATATATATATATATATATATATATATATATATATACATATATATATATATATATTATATATATATATATATATATATATATATATATATATATATATATATATATATATATATATATATATATATATATATATATATATATATATATATATATATTAAGAGAGTAAAACAAAGAATCCTTTAATACATCAAAAGTTTTTATTAGCCGACAATGTTTCGTCCTATTAAGGACTCATCAGGGCAATCAAAACAACAAGAGGTAATATCGGCAGATACAAGCCGGAAACTCTGAAGAATATGGAGTGTACATACACTAATGTCTTACAAAAATATATGATAATAAAAATGAAAATAAAAATGAAAATAATAAAAATAAAAATAATAAAAATATATAATAAGAATAACTAAGGATGTAGATAACATTAAGAACCATATTACAAATATAGTCCAAAGCAACTAACCTAAATCTAAACAAATTTGGTTATATAGAGCAGGAATTATATATAACACAATATAATACATTATAATAATAATATACTTTTACCAACATTAAAATTACAAATTAAAAATCAAAAGGTACAATATATACATGTATATATGTGCGCACACACACACACACACACACACACACACACATATATATAACAACACACACATCTATGTTCCACTACACAAAATTAAGCCCTATTAGAAGTTTGAATATAAAAATAAGCATGATAAGAGTGAAAATAATACTAATACATATACCCAATATACATGAGGCAATAATACGATATAATTACAAGAAACACATATAACAAATAATAAACAACAAAATAATATAATTCAATATAATATAATAAAATAAAATAAAATAGATAATCCCCGGTTAATTTACAGAAACAATATAGATGTCACAATAAAATACAATGATAATACGTTAACAGTGTACTAACATTTACCATAAACAATAAATACAAATCGATTCATACTGGGTTACAGAATAAATGAGGAAAAATAAATTATATAATACTCAAAAAAACACTATAATGGTACAGGGAAAAATTATGATGTTACAGAAAAAATATACAGACATCTTACATGATATGTAAAGTCTAAATATCATAATGTTACATATAATGAACAGTAAGTAATAAGGATCAATATTACAATATTACAAAAATCCAGACATCTTACATGATATATAAAGTTTAAATATCATAATGTTACATATAATGAACAGTAAGTAATAAGGATCAATATTACAATACAATATAATATAATATATTATAAATTGGCATAAAATATATAAATACTTATAATTACAAGGTTAGTAGACAGACATATGTGGATGAGTAAGCAAAGCCAGACAGTGAATAGCAAATAGAATATAGAATAAAATAAATAAATACAATCAACCGGAAATTACAAAACAAAAGCAAATATATATATATATATATATATATATATATATAGTTAAAAGAATAGAGGTGTAACACACAAGTTATTATATATTGGTAAACAGAATAGAAAATGCTGACAAATTGTTCACAGTTGAAAAATGGTTTAATTAGGAATAAAAGAGTATTAGTGATTGTATGGGTTAGTGTTCAGTTGTGGTTTTAAGTTTTTAAGTTTTTACCGGTTGCGCATTTCTAAATGCTTTTCAAAAATAATTTTGAGATAGAGTGTCCGTGCTGTTTGCTCTGATCTGATTAGTTTTGGGAATTCTACCTGTTTTTATGTTAAAAAACAACAAAAACTGAAGGCTCCAAGGTAGAGAAGATCTCCAAATTATGGAAAGGGGACTGCAACAGAGAAGAACTGAAATCCCTTCAACGCTGGGAAAAAAGTGCCGCTTGGTTCCTACACTATGAATCGACTTTTCAAACGGATTACACCTCCAATAACCCGTTCATAAAAATAGGAAAACCCATAACTGAACCGCACAACAACTTCTCAAACCCCCAAGCCTCTAACAAACGAAGAAGGAAGCACCACACCGAAGATGAACTTCCCAACCTCGCTACCATAAGAAGGAACACAAATCCAAGAAATCATCTCCCCCAGAATGACATTTACAACTTTCCCCCTTCAAGGAGACACCATACCAAATCACTCAACTACTACGCGGATGCCACATCGTCAAACATAGGGAAAAGATACCACCGCCATGATAGATGTAACAACTTCCCCGCTTCAAGGGGACAGCATGGTAATTACCATTTTCTCAACTCTCGCTTCCACAATACACAACAAACCCACACCACACGATACAACCAACAACGTAGGCCACTTATAACACCACAATACAACATGGCACATAGGAACACACACCCATACTCGCAGTACAGGAACACCCCATTCAATCTACAACCACCAACCCGAACCACATTTTACAACAACAAGGAATATAACAAACACAGGAGACCACTTAACATCAGCAGACAACCCCTCTACCCCAACCATTTTTTAGACACAGCACACAGATACAGGCAAACAAAATAACACAAGACAGGGAGGAGAAACCGATAGTAATAAAAATTATCAATCTTACTAGTGCAGAACCAACACCCAACCTTATGAACTTACTCTCCAAAGGTCTTAAATTCACACCGACCCCACTACGTCCTAACTACTATGAAATGAAGGAAGACATAACAGACTTCTGTAGAAAGTTACGACTTAGTGAACAACTATTCGACCAGTACAATGAGGATGAATCATTAGCCAGAAATAGAAGCAATTACACCCCTTCAAAAGGTAGAAATAAAATCCTGGACGAATTTTGTGAACACATCACAAACTTCCCTTACCAACACTTGCACAGACAAAAACACAAGCCAAACCTCAACAAGAAAGAATGGGAAGAATTAAATAGATTAAAAACCGACAGAACCATTACAATTAAAGAGGCTGATAAAGGGAGTACAGTAGTCCTAATGGAGACAGAATTCTATATCAACTTAGCGCTCTCCACTTTGGAAAACGAAACATACTACGAAAAGGCTGAACACTACAATCAACAGAAAATTATGAGAAACCTAAAAACTATAATCAACCAATACAAAGAAGGACTCACTAACAAGGAATTCAGCTTCATCACAGACTTCACAAGTAAATCCAGCCTTTTCTACGGTATCCCTAAAGTACATAAAAGCGAATCAATAAGTAAGGCATGCAAGGAAGCCACAGACATAGTCATCAATGTCCCCTCACCCAATGATCTCAAATTAAGACCTATAATAGCAGGCCCCGCTTGCGAAACGCACCGTCTTAGCAACTTCATTGATACCCTTCTCAAACCCTTCCTCAAGCACATCAAAAGCTATATAAGGGACGACCTAGATATGCTCAATCACCTCCCTAATATGCCACTTTCTGAACAAACCCTACTAGTGACGTTCGATGTAGTCAACCTATACTCCAACATCCCCCACAGCCTAGGAATAGAAGCTATCCAATTCTGGCTGGATAATTTCCACAATGAACTCCCACAACGCATCAAAAAAGAATTCGTGATAGAGGGACTCAAATTTATCTTGGAGAACAATTACTTCGTTTTCAATAACAAACCCTACAGGCAGAAATCTGGGACCGCTATGGGAACGAAAACAGCCCCCACTTATGCCAACCTCGTCATGGGATACCTGGAAATCACCCTCTACACTAAAGTCCTAAACAAATTTGGAAACACCCTCCACTTACACATTGAAAGGAACTGGAAGCAATATCTAGACGACTGCTTCATCCTATGGCCCGAAAATATCGAACAACTTAAAGAATTTCACATCCTTATAAATGGGCTCAATACAAATATTAACTTCACGATGGAATACAGCCATCAACAACTCCCCTTCCTCGACATCCTCATTAAGATCCATAACAAAAAAATAGAAACAGACATATACTACAAGCCCACAGACTCCAAGCAATATCTCCCCTTCAACTCTTGCTACCCTAGACACGTTAAAATTAGTATTCCCTACAACTTAGCCAAGAGAATATGTACTATAGTCTCCAATAAAAACATCTGCTACTTACGGCTACAAGAACTAAAGGACACACTCATAGGCAGGGACTACCCTGCATCACTAATTGACAATGGAATCCAACGTGCCCTAAAACTCTGTATCCAGGACCTTAGACACCCTAAAGTAAATCAACCAAAACTAAAAGCTCTTCCATACATCTCCACACGCAACCCCTTCAACAATGAGGCCTTTGACACCATCCTCCAGAACATCCCTGTATTGAAAAATGACTATAGAATGAACCAAATTCTACGAACACACGACATCATAAAGAGCAAAATACAATCCAAGTCAATGAAAAACATCTTAACACATGCCAAAGTACTGCTAACCACAACAACGAAACCCACAGTAAAAAAATGCGATAGACCCAACTGTGGCATTTGCATCAACCTAATAGAGGGTTCGGAATTCTATTTCAAAGATGGACAACGTTTTATAGTAAAACACAATTTGACATGTGTATCGGAAAATCTAATATATGTATTAACTTGTTCAGGTTGTCGAGAACAATACATAGGCCAGACCAAAAACAGCCTCCACCAACGCATGACTGTCCATAGATCCCAAATCAAAATACGGGAATACAGGAAAATACCACTGAGTGAACACATTGATACCTGTGCCGCCCAAAATCATCCCAACTTCAGAATCTCTCCCCTCTACAAATTTAAAGATAATGCCACCCACACCCAGCGCATCAGCAAGGAATCTTACTTCATTAATAAATACGGACCCCGTCTAAACACTTCTCCCTAAGACGAACCCACAACATACACACGTCAACATACATCTCTACATCAGCACACATCTCTATCCACATATAATCACAATGACATACGTAAACACACATGCTCTATGGTGCAACACAAGAAAATATATGTGCACATATATATATGTATATATATGTATATATGTATATATATATATATATATATATATATATATATATATATATATATATATATATATATATATATAGTGAAAAAGTCGAATAATGTACACCATTTTACCAGGGGGAAAAACAAAAATACTGCTCCACCCACACACACATACACACACACACATATATACACACACACATACACACGCGTACATCAACATACAAAGAGACTTATATATACACACACACACACACACACGCACTTCTCCGTATAAGACAAAAGCTGAAAAATATCTTTTGACATGCTAAAATACCCCCCATTGCTTTCAAACACACTCTTACTCACCATCCCTGCCACCACGAATTACTCTGCTATACACACACACACACACACACACACACACACACACACACACACACACACACACTTATCTTAATAGCCATTTGAGACACATCGCTGCTAACCATTATCACAACATCGAACTCCTTACTACTACTACTACACACACACACACACACACACACACACACACACACACACACACACACACACACATATTTGTTGTGAAAGAGTCATTTCTCAATCTTGGCGCAAAACCAATTTTTTATTCACATGACCTCTACCGACCAATCAAAATTATTTTGACCACAAGGATTTTTGCTGGAGCCACTTTTTTTACATAAAAACAGTCTTGGCGCAAAATCAATTTTTTACATTCACATGACCTCTACCGACCAATCAAAATTGTTTTGACCACAAGAATTTTTGCAAATTGGAGCCAGTTTTTTAACATAAAAACAGGTAGAATTCCCAAAACTAATCAGATCAGAGCAAACAGCACGGACACTCTATCTCAAAATTATTTTTGAAAAGCATTTAGAAATGCGCAACCGGTAAAAACTTAAAAACTTAAAACCACAACTGAACACTAACCCATACAATCACTAATACTCTTTTATTCCTAATTAAACCATTTTTCAACTGTGAACAATTTGTCAGCATTTTCTATTCCGTTTACCAATATATATATATATATATATATATATATATATATATATATATATATATATATATATATATATATATATATATATATATATATATATATATATATATAAATATATATATATGTATATATACATATATGTGTGTGTGTGTGTATGTGTAACCACTCAAAATTTATATTCAGGATAGTGACATATATAAAATTTAAAACACGGAGATTGTGATGGTTGATATGTTTTCAATATATATACATATATATATATATAAACTTATGTGTATGACTAGTAATCAATAATTGTCATGATTTACTATTGACACGTGTAAGAGAATTTAGGTTGAAATGCTTTCTTAATAGCAATGTTAATTGATGGGAACATTGATCCAATTTTCTTATATTCAATGGAAATCGAATCATACAAATAGTATTTTAGACATATTTGTTACGGAAACTAGTTGAAAAAAGTGAATACTATATATAAATATAATAACAAAGCAATATAAATGCAAAATAGGGAAATATATATTTTCAATGTTTCTGAATTTCAGTGATTCCGTACGTTTTCATTCACTTATTTATGTATTTGTCTATATACGTATTAGCTTTTGGTTGTGCGGATGTGGCGGGGGAAATGTTCATGAATATTTCAGTCTATAGATATGATTTTGCCTTATCTGGAACAGCTGGGAAATATATTTTACTATGTGTATTTCTCTCTTTATTATTGTAAATTTAAAATGATAGTGCTGCATTTATTGTTTTGTGCGAAATATTGAACATTATTGATTGGAATTATTTTGTAATTATTGTGTAGATATTTCTATGTTCTTGTCTAAAACATCTTTTCAAACTCATTTCCTCATTGATATTGTAGTTGTTATGGTATGTTTTATTTAGTTGCTGGTTTTCATGAATGTCTTAGTATTGTTAAGATATTGATTATGTTACTTTCTCTGATCGATTGCAACACCTGTAGCTTCTGTCCTGGTGTGTTGGCATATGTATATATATAATTCTTTATAGGATTGTGTTGGTGTATTATGGTTTAAATTTTGAATCTGATCAATTGTTGACGGTAGGCGTTAGCTAATTTGCGATGTGAGAGATTTATATAGTTTATGCTGCTGCATTTCAGGAAATATTAATTTCATGGATTAATTTCATGGATTTATCTTTTCCATTGCTTGTTAATAAATGTGTCTCACCCTAAACATCATTGTGTAATTTTAGATAATATAGAAAAAAAAATTGTTTGAGTGGATAAAACGTTGAAAGAACTTAATACAAATAGGTCTAACTCCTACTCGTCTACGTAAAATACTATTATCGCGTGAATACTATTATCGCGAAGAGAAGACATATTAAGAGATGGTAAAATGGAATATTGATATGAATGTTATGAAAGACTATAGAGGTTAAAGGCCAGGTAGAAATGGGAAACGTTTTGGATAAACGCCACTGATTAAGAATATATGAAATAAGTATTCATCAATAAACCAATATGCGATTTGTGTGATACACAGTTTCTGTTCTGGCATGTTATATGATGAGTTGTAATACTATTAAGAGAGATCACGAACGAATTACACACATACACGTTAATCGTCTGCTTTATAATTATATTCTAACTGACGCTTCATTCATTGTATTTCGGTTTTTCTATGTCATCTCCACTTGTTTAGTGTATGTAAACTACACGTTGTTTCTCACTAATTGATATATCACAATCAGATATTAAACAAGAAGAAACATTACAAGGGAAAGGAAGTGATTGAGAGTAGAAAGAGAAGCAAACTGTCAAAATATTACAGACAAATAGAGGAAGATTGACACAATTACAACAAGTCGAATATTGTCCATCGTCTCCTCAACAAATCCGCGGTAACACGGAAGACAAAATATAAGCTGCTTCAGAAGTTTAGTACGAATATATCGGTGTATATGAAATATTTATTTGTTTAAGACCCCGTAATATACACACACAAACACACATATACACACACACACACATACGCATACACACACACAAACACATACGCACTCGCACAGACATCAGCCCGCAAAACTATTGGCACATCTGTAACTCTCTCTGTCTCTCTACACACTGCATACTCTTTTTATCGTTTTCTCCCACCACCTCTCTCTCTCTCTCTCTATATATATATATATATATATATATATATACCATATACCTCCGGTTGGTGCGAGCAACGGCTAAAAAAAGTCGTTGGGACACGTAAATAAAGGGGACGCGAGGGTAAACAAACAAAATGGTGAGGCAACAGAAGGTGAGGAAGAAGGAGACAAGTCCCAGATTTCTATGAATTTAAGTTCGGTGAAATCGTGAACGAGAGAATAAAGACCATCAAACCTGGTTGAAATGTGAGCAAGGAGGGAATTTCGCACAGGTCTAACGGGAGGAAAAAGGGGTCTGGTCTGCGAATTCGGTAAACATAAGTTCTGTGAAATCGTAGAAGAGAGAGAAAAAATTCCGACCAGCTTGGCCGAGAATGTGAGAGAAAAGAGTTACTCACAGGTCAAACGGGAAGAAAGAGGAGGAGGAGGAGAGGTATTGACAGAGAATGAGTGAGTGAAGGGTGAGGTGAGGAAGAGGCTAACAGAGAGAGAGACTGCTAGAAAGGGTAAAGATACATAGAACGAAAAAGACGGTGTAGCAGCGGAGGAAAAAATATGTGTAAATAAGGGCGCTGCGGAGTTGCAAATGGGTTACATATGAAATTTGCAACTCCGCAGCGCCCTTATCATATTTACACATATTTTTTCCTCTGCTGCTACACCGTCTTTTTCGTTCTATGTATCTTTACCCTTTCTAGCAGTCTCTCTCTCTGTTAGCCTCTTCCTTACCTCACCCTGGGACTTGTCTCCTTCTTCCTCACCTTCTGTTGCCTCACCATTTTGTTTGTTTACCCTCGCGTCCCCTTTATTTACGTGTCCAAACGACTTTTTTTAGCCGTTGCTCGCACCAACCGGAGGTATATGGTCTTTAAAGCGATGAATTACCTATGATAGTTGGAAGATCACTGATGAAGGACAAACTTTTTTCATAGGTAACCCATTTGCAACTCCGCAGCGCCCTTATTATTATATATATATATATATATATATATATATATATATATATATATATATATATATAATATATATATATATGCGTGTGGTGTGAGTGTGAGTGTATGTATGTGTGTGTTCAAATAATAAGGGATACTATCAAGGTGAAGAATATATTACCTAAAGTTAGTACGAACTCAATTAAAAGGATAAGGGGTCGGAATTCTTTGCGCGAGCAAATTTTAATATAAGGGAGTATTATGAGTTATTAACTCAACATAATACATATATATATACATATACGTGTGTATAATGGTAGCTATGGTGCTTCCATAGGCGGTATGCCAAAATTAGCACTCAATATTCATACAGAGCAGAGTGTGGATAGTATCAAAACCAAAGATCAGTGATGCATCTGGACTCAGTTTATTGCATGTTACAATTGTTTCGCCGGCAGATAGCTCGAGACATGATCACTGTATGGATCTGGCTGTTAGATGTATGCATATTCATCAGGTCTACGAATGTCAAAGCATTGTCGTTATTTACTTTAAACAACATATTATAATACATTGGTGAAGTACGAGGTGTGTTGTCATGTCTCAAAAAAACATTAGCAGTGCTCTGAAGTTTTCGTACACAATATTGTAATGCGTTGTCGAATCTATTTAGAAGTTGGTTCAATCGAAATTTAAATGAACTCTTGGAAAATAATTTTGCTCTCTTTGCCTGTATAATGTGTAATCTAAAATATGGTTTCAGTATTGCCTCTATTCATGGAATCAAGTGTTAGAATATATGTAGTACTTGTAAAATACATATATATACACACGCCGTAACACACACATATACTCACTCACACCCAGCAATGAACACACACACACACACATATATATATTTATAAATATGTATGTATGTGAGTATGTGCGTTTATGCATGTATCGTTCTGCCTATATATATATGTTATAATTATATGCATATTATCTTCCATTCCTTATAATCAAAAGGAGCATTGTGGTTTACCTTACTTGAGAATTTGTATTTTTACTTTAAAGTCACATATGTATGTACATATGCTGTTATATGAAACAGTTAATCAGGCAACTGAGAATAGAAATTAAAGTCTGAAATAATGCATTGAATGAGAGTTGAACAGATTCCAGCTTTTCAAATAATTTCTTTTTTATGTAGATTGTGGTCTATATACGAAGTTGCGGTTGCACACAACGTGGTTATTTCTAGTGAATTTCATAATCGAATCTCAATTATAGTTTTCCTTTTTTCAAATATAGAACAAGGAAATATTACTAGTATTTTGGTTACTTCTATTTATTCAAATGTACGATGGATGTGTCCTCTCTTCAAGGCGATAGTACTGGTTATTGTTTTCAAACAATGATAGTGCTTATTAACATGTCTGGAAATACATAATACAGAGGTAAGAAACAATCACACTTTAAACTCAATCGGATGTGCATTTAAATGAACAGGAACTGATATTTCATAATATCATTTATAAGATATCACTTGTAAATCACCATTCAATTTTCATTTACGAGGAATATTCTTTAGGAAAATATAAATGTCTATTGTGTAATATATGTAATTCCTGATGACTCGAAGATATATGCATTCGCAATTATATCGGTATAATGTATTCACATGAATAAAAGTCAGAGCTATAATATGAACAATGGAAACCTTTGAATTATAAAGAAGTGCATGTGTTCTATCATCTGCATTAGCGTAATATACTAATACATGTACTCCTTTCTTCACTTACATATAAAGATAAATAGAAAGCACATCATTCCAAATGCTATTCCCATTATATTAGGTTCAATAGGTAGGCAACATCCAAAAATATTGTATCAAATCCCTTTTTCCTATACTCTTATTAAAGAGTGAAGGGTGTTAAACTATGATTCGACATCGCATGGGGACATATTGCAAGTATATTATTACCGATACATTGTATAGCCTTAACGCAAACATTATAATAACATGTTTCTACAAATATTGGAACAGTTTTGGATATACTCTTATTTGTAGCCAAAAACTTACTGTCTATGTACAAAGTGGGGAAGGAAAAACAAAGAACGCCTACCGTGAAGAAATACAAACTTTCCGTTTATATGAGTGGTTACGGCAGGTAAATTGTTTTAATTAATTACCTAATAGGTGGATTTAGAAATGTTTTCTAGAGGAAGTTTGATGGAAATCTCCAATACAATTTCTACAATGATTCCCAATGGAAAATAATATATATCTAGAAAATAAGAGAATATAATAATATAAAGTAATCCCAAAAGAAATATCACAACGCTATAAATGATTATAGCACAGCAACTACAAATCACTTATGTCATAATTAAGCATATCAGTCGATAGTGTGTACGTAGCAATTCAAATACGGAATTTAGAAAGCACTTAGAAATAATAAAATGTTTATTTTTCGTTCAGAAACTTTCACACAGCTGAAAATGAATGTGATTTGAAGACGACAACGTAAATAAATATGATGAGGATGTTGGTGGCATTGTTAGTGTTATTACTGTTTCATAACTTAGGTGAATGTGAAATGTTTATGCGGATTTGAGAATAAATTAGCGATTCAATTAGAGCAAAACCATTTTTTCACAGGTACTTTATTATATGGTATCCGTAAAGTTTCAACTTTGAACGTACACTCCTAAACTGATATTTAATAGATGTTTTTCAACGCTCTAACGACTCTCTCCATGATTTTAATATTAGTTGTAAAAATAACAACATAAAAAAATACAATAACAACATCAACAAGCGGTTGATTGGCAGTATCGGTAGAGGGTCGGACGCCATACTTTCCAGCATAGAATTACGTCCCTTTACGATCTGAGTTAAAATCCCGCCGAGGTTGACTTTGCCTTTCATCCTTACGGGGTCGATAAAATAAAGTACCAGTAATGCACTAGGTAATTGCTGGCCTTGTGCCAAAAGTAGAAACAATTATTTATTTATTGTTCATTAGTGGACGTAATACAAAGGACGATTTAACAGAACAATGTAGTTTGGTTTTACATGTGTCTCACACCAACTTCCATATCTGTAGACATTGTTTTTAACTTACAGTGCGCCCTGGTAGCACTGTCATGCCAGAGATTTCTGGAGGTTATCCATTTGCCTTGGAAAGTAATTCCTTCGGAACAAACTGGCTAGTTCCATCTTGTCGATGCCCAGTGTCTTCCCAAATACGTCGTCAATTCGCCCACGACTAGTTTTGTATAGGTCACTTTTTTGTAATTTCTACTGACTGAATTTCCCGATCAGTAGAGCGTGTGAGAGCCTGAAAAGACGAGTTGCAGAAACACGTGCCTCATACAAGGAACATATTTTCACAGCTTAGGAATATCTAGCCTTAACGTGAGTGTCTGTTGCATATCATCAGCCATGGCAAGCCCATCCATCCACGCAAAATGTGTTGGCAGCAAATGGAATGCTTGACTAGTGGAAAATGTCCCTTTTACACAACATGTAAATGCTGGCCCTCCAATGTTGTGAGTCAATGATTGGGTTAAGGAAAATATGACAAGTGGTAATATATGCTGGAAGAGACGCCTGCGTTTGCACATTTCAGCCGACCTCGCAGATATAGATTTACGTCGATTTCTCGGTAGCAGTGATTTCTTTACTTGTAACGTCGTCTCTTTTCAATTACCAGTAGGTTCGGACTGCATCAGACCCCAATAAATTGACCGGATCCTCCGTCAAGGCTCTGACAACACTATTGAAAGTCATGGTATTGCCTCTCCAAGTACTGAACTGAAAATGCACCGACTTATCCGGTTTAATTTTGCCTCTTCACCGTTTCATATACTTCTATATAGTTGCCGACCACCGCGATTCCGAAGTGTTCGACATCAAGTTGAAGTCGTCCGCATAAGACAAGACAGCCCTTCCATAACACAATACGTCCTGGATACAGTACTAGCTACAGCTCATGGAGTAATGGCTTGAGAATCAGCAAATAAAGAAGGAGGAGCTCTGGCAACCTTGTCGTGCTGATTATCTGATCTGTAACAGTTCCGAAGGTGGCCATTTCTTCTGACTACTAAATTTCTGAGGCTGCATATTCATTAGGATATCATTTTAGGTTAAATTATATCAATGATTGAGATATCAATTTCATAACAATAATGAAAATAATAATGATTTTTTTTCATTTGTCATAATAAATATCAATAATGGTAATGTGTCTTTTTTTAAACGTATTACAAAAACATTTATATAGATGAAAAAGAATTGCTATTCAGTGCTATTGAACCAGGAACCAGAATGTTCATTTTGTAAAGCTATTAGCTGTTTGCTATTTAAGTTATGATGATATAGAAATCACAAATAGATCTAGCAATAATTATTTCTACTTTTGGCACAAGGCCATCAATTATCCCAGTGCATTACTGGTACTTTATTTTATCGACCCCGTAAGGATGAAAGGCAAAGTTAACCTCGGCGGGATTTGAACTCAGGTCATAAAGGGAGGTAACTATATGCTTCAAAGCACGGCGCCCGACCTTCTACCGATACTGCCAATCCACCACCCTAGCAATAATTGTTTCTACTTTTGGCACAGGGCCAGCAATTATCCAGTACATTACTGGTACTTTATTTTATCGACCCCGTAAGGATGAAAGGCAAAGTCAACCTCGGCGGGATTTGAACTCACCACCCTAGCAATAATACCACCAATTCCAAAACATAGCAAAGCCACAATGCAAGTGGTTTCAGTTTTCCAGAATAACAAAAACAAAACTTTCAATAAATTGATTTATATTTTAAAATCAACTGGGATTGATATACATTAGAAAAATGTTAGCTGAGACAAATGTATTTCACACATTGTAAACAGAACACATATTGCAATAATTGTTTCTAATTTTTGGCACAAGGCCAGCATTTATCCCAGTACATTACTGGTACTTTATTTTATCGACCCCGTAAGGATGAAAGGCAAAGTTAACCTCGGCGGGAATTGAACTCAGATCGTAAAGGGAGGTAACTAAGCTAGAAAGCATAATCCAACCCTCCACCAATACTTCCAATTCACCGCCCACATATTGCAATAATTGTTTCTACTTTAGGCACAAAGCCAGCAAATACCCAGAGCATTACTGGTACTTTATTTTATCGACCCCGTAAGGATGAAAGGCAAAGTTAACCTCGGCGGGATTTGAACTCAGATCATAAAGGGACGTAACTATATGCTAATAATAAAAGCTACAAAGATTATCTCCATTCTGACACACAATAAAGCATAATTATTATTCACATACATATTTTTTTTATGATTTTCAGAAAATATTTCTAAACGGAAATTAATTTTGCATAAAACAAAGAATGTTCCACATGTCCAGTGCACTGTGTGGCTTTCCTTGTAAGGAGTAATGTCAGTTTTCGTACCACGGATTTTCACTCCAACCATGAAGTACACGGCATCAAACCAATGAAGTGCAAGTCCGAAACAAGTTCTGTCACGTTAAGTAACACGATATCGTCTGTAAAATCAGTCTGAATAATCTTACACATGTCAGTCGTGATATCACTTCCAATCGACCATAGCGTGTCAGTATTGTCCATGAAAATAATAAACAGGAGAGGTAACAATATGTACCTCTGACAGAATATAAAGTAATGCATTTATCATGTAATATATCCTAGTCAACACAATTTACTGATGTGGATACGCAATGACATTCGAGTTGCACTTTCCTGAGGTAGTATTAAGGTTGTATTGCTTTAGAAATATATTTCACATTGTATATATTGTTGGCGTTTCCATTTGATTCATATTGCTTTTTGTTTGGATTTTTTAATCATTTTATCATATTCCTTTATCACTTTATCATATTCTTTCATCCTGTTAGCATATATATTCACAAGTTGAAAATGATATTTATACATTAATGTACAAGCGACAAAACAGCATTTCATCTGAACGCCTTTGATAATGAATAAGAGAGCAATTTGTAATTCGAGGTGCTATGTGTATTTTAAAGTAAAGATTATTTCATTATTATTATTATTATTGTTATTTTTATTTTATTTTATTATTGTTTCTGAGATATATGCCGAGTGTCTTCCTGGCACCTAGGGCAAGTAAATTCACAGTGTGCATTGGTATTGTCCTGCACTGTCCTTAATGTCTACTTCATGTAAACCCTTGTGGTTAATAAAGAAATCATTATTATTATTATCATTGAGGTGAAGCCACGCTTCTTATCGCTTCCAATTTTTTTTTTCAAGTTTACTTCGTTTTCAACCGTTCTGAACGTTTTATTCAAGTTTTAAACTTGATAAAAGTTTAGAAGAAGTAACCCACCTAATACAGGGGTTCACTCGTAAATAATACGGCACCCCTTTACGGGGTGTCGTATTTTGTAAAAATATTATTTGTAAAACATTTCTTTCAACATGGATAACGCAAAAAAGAGAGAGAGCGCTGTCAGACAACACAGAGAGAGACTTTGTCAACATATCAACGAGACAGCGTTCAAGCGAAGGGAAATATAAATTAAAATAAAAGGAAAAGCGGAACGATATCATTTTTAATGATAATGTTACAGATTTAAAATTACCAAACATTTCTAACACAAACAACACCAAGAATAACACCAACAACAACAACATCAATAACAACAGCAACAACAATAATAACAGCAGTAAGGTCTAGAACGACAATAACAATGACAATAACAACAGCCACAACAACAATAATAGTAGGAACAGTATCAACAAAAACAACAATAATAACAACAACCACAATAACAGTAACAACAGCAACAGTATCAACGAAAGCAACAAAAACAACAGCAACAACAGTACCAACGAAAACATCAACAATGACATCAATACCTGTAACAGCGATCTCAGCACTACTAGCATGTGCAGTAGCGGCAGCAATAGTGTTGCCGCTGAAAAAGGGACCACTTCGTTTGCAGGTGTCGCCCGAAATATCGAAACGGTGTTAGTCACAGAAGAGGAGATGGCAGTCGCAAAGGCCATGGTGGCAAGAAACGTCAATAGAGTTTCCTTGAAACCTCCAACCGATTGTTTTCAAGGACCAGCAGCTACGGACGGTGGTTTACCGCACTGTAAGCAAAATGTCACATCGGGTGGAGAGAGCCACGGCGGCTCAAATCTGAAAGGCCCTGGGGTGCGTCTGGGCGCGCAGAACCCACATCACCTGAGGCAGAAAGTACGCTTTGTTTTTTCATCTTCACTCCAGATAAGTGAGTGATGACTTTAGCCGATGCATAATAGAGATGATTTAAATCAGTAATGTTTAGTTTGTTTGTGATGATAATGTTTTTGAGAATTATGTTAGTCTTGTGTATTATCTTTTGGTCCTGTTTGGAGTTCTGGATCTTAGGGAGGGTGTCTCGTTGCCCCATGTCAGATTCTTTCATTTTCATCCATTCGATCATAATTTCATCCTTCAAGTTGGCAAGTTCATTCTCATTCATTTCTTTATCTTTTACGATCTCATTATTTTCATTTGGAGTTTCATCCTGAGCATGCACTCCCTCCACTTTTTCGATCCTTTCTTTAATTTGTTCTGTTGCCAGTGATTCCGCCCCAACCCTGGGATTCGAAGTGTTACAGTTTACCTCGTTTTCACTGACACATGTTTCATTTTCCCTTCGCTGACTTTGTGCTAATAGCTTGATCTGATCAATCTATTATTATTATTATTATTGTTATTATTCCTTGAATCTCAGTCATTGATGTTGGTTAACTGGAAAGTCCGTTGGAATGAATATCAAGCCACTACCTGCAGCCTCAGATATTAAGGACGTATCGGAGGGTTCTTGCTGTTCCAAGCAAGCATGCCTTTTGAAGCGTTCCAAAAAGCGTGACGGGGCCGATTTTCTTTAACCATCCCTGGAAACCTTTGGAGATAGTCCCCAGTGCGCCTATGACAATCGGGATCACTTTGACTTCATGGCAGTTCCAAATCCTTTTCGCCTCCCACTTTAGGTCCTGGTATCGGTTAATTTTCTCCCTCTCCTTCTCTTGCACTCTCGTGTCGAAAGGGCAGGCCACATCCACGATCAGACACGATCTTTTTTCTTTGTCCACAACCACCAGGTCAGGTCTATTGTGTTCCAGTTTTTTGTCCGTCTGTATCCTAAAATTCCACAGCACCTTCACCTGATTGTTCTCCATCACCGTCTCTGGCCTATGCTCATACCATTTCTAAGAGTGTGGTAAATTGTTTACTTTGCACAGGTACCAGTGGATCACCCTGCCCATCACATCGTGTCTCCAGCCCTTATAGTGGGTCTGGGCTAGGTGTTTACACTCGGACACAATGTGAGCCACAGTCTCCTCTCTCTCTCCACAGATCCTGCACAGTGGGCTAGCCTCCTCATTGTAAATATGGTGCTTCAACCACTTCGTTTTGAGGGCCTGCTCCTGCGCAGCCATTAGCATTCCTTCTGTAGCCTTTTTGAGGTCTCCTCTTCTCAACCAGTTCCATGTCTGTGGATCTCTAAATTCAGTTTTCTCAAAGAAGGTACTATGAAGGGATTTTCCCTTAAGGCTGCTCTTCCTCCTTGATGTTATTTCCTCTTTGGACATCCCCTGGCCTACTGTCCCCTCCTTCAGTACAGTTCTGAGCATTGGCTCCTTAATATCAGTCATGTATGTGTGTAGATTGTTTTTCTCCATCTGAATACAGTCCTCTATGCTGATAACACCTCTTCCACCTTCAAATCTCCTTAAGTAGAGTCTAACGACATCACTCCTCTTGTGGAACATTTTGTAGATAGTCAATAGCTTCCTAGTCTTCCTATCCATTTCTGTTTGTTCAGCAACATTCCATCTCAGAATTCCCGCAGTGTTCCTAATAATAGACACAGCTCGGGAATTTACTGCACTTATGGCATTCCTACTGTTCAGATGTGACTTTAATACGCTCCCTACTCTTCGAATGTATTCAGATCTTATCAATTCCTTCAATTGTTTGTTCTTGATGTCATCAGCCTCCAGAACACCTGAATATTTGTATCCTTCTTCAGTATCAATTTCCTTTATCATCTCACCTGTTGGTACCTGGATTCTGTTGCTTCTGCTCAATTTACCACTCTTCATCACAATGACTCCACACTTACTAATACCAAGTTGCATACATATATCATTGCTGAAAATACGGACAGTTTCAACAAGCATACCCAACTCTTTCTCACTCTTCCCGAAGAGCTTAAGATCGTCCATGTAGAGGAGGTGAATGATGGTAAGCTCTCCCTTTCCAAACTTGTATCCTGCTCTCACTTTTCGCAGTATAATGGTCAGGGTGATCAGTGAAAGGACAAACAACAGAGAGGACAAAATCTCCCTGGAAGATACCTCTCTTGATCTTCACGCCTCCCAAGGATTCTCCGACCCATGTTAACTCTGTTTTCCAGGACTTCATACTTTTGCTCAACAACTGTCTGATGTTATCTGCCACCTTGGAGATCTAGGCTTTTGGTTATCCAAGAATGAGGTACCATGTCGAATGCCTTTTTGTAGTCTATCCATCCCGGGGGAAGACCAGTGTGCCTCCTCCTGCACTTCCTCATTACCATATTATCATTAAGTAACTGGTCCTTTGTACCACGGGACTTCTTTCAGCATCATTTCTGTTCGTCCGGTAACAAGTTTTGTTTATGTGGAGGTGATGGTAGATTTCCTCAGACACAATGCTTGTTAACATTTTCCACATTACGGACAGACATGTGATAGGTCTATAGTTGGTAACATCATGACCCTTGGTTCGGTCTTTCATTACCAGAACTGTGGTACGTTTTGTCAACCACTCCGGTACCTCAGTTGACATCAAGCAGTCATTGAATATGGTTGTCAGTTTCGGGGGGAGGGATGTTATATTTTTAATCCAATACCCCTGCACACCTTCTGGGCCTGTTGATTTCCAGTTGGTTAGTTTTCTGCCCTGCCCCTTAAGAGTTTCAAGTGTGATGCTCAAATATGTTTGTTGGTGTGCCAGTTCACTAAACTCCTTTTGTACTGTCTCAATCCACACTGCCTGATCATTAAGTTTAAAAACCTTCTCCCATATTCCTCTCCAGAATGTCTTAGTTTGTTCCGCCTCAGGGATCAAGTCGGTGCCTTCTTTCCCTTCAGGTTGTCCAAACAACATCTTGTTTTAAATACGTAAAAATTAAAAACTTACGGGAGCGATTCCATAACACTATATCCACCATGTGCGTCTACTTCCCTTTATTATGATTAATATTATTATTATTATTGTCATTATTATTATTATTAATATTAATTCCACGTAATGGAACGGCTAGAGCTTGGGCTAGGTCAAGCAAGAACTTTAAGTTTTAATCGCAACGTAAATACTATACTACGCAAATAATTATTAAATCAATATCAAAGATTCCAAACTCAAACTTCTAGAATTTAATTGAACTCAGAATCAAACAAACGAGTGATATTAAGTATTGCAATCGAAGGCTACACATAATTGCTACCTTCAAATGTTTAAATGTGTCTAACAAACACACACGGGGTGTCGAGACAAATAGAAAACTAAATTAATTCGATAATTAATGAATAAAATCTTTCATTAGTATTGCCATTATATAACCTCTGAGTTAGGCAGTTTAAGTGTTGTAATTAACATGATACTAGACTTATCACAATGTATTCAAACGGTATACAATATAAATAAAATGCTAAGAGATTTTAAATGTAACACACTTCTTTTATTAGATTTTAGTTCAATAGTTAGTCCCATATAAATAATAAACGCCTAATTTGATACAATATATATGCTGGGGAGTATAGACACAATATGATGCACACGTACACAACAATAAGGTACGTACGCATATAAGTAACACATTCATCAATCAATAGAGATATGATTAATAATATAATTGAATGAATCAAATCGTAAAAGTATTTGTAAGTTATATGAATTGATAATGCGCTTCTCACGACATGGACTGTACCAGTTACCCATGTCTTATTTATCGCTCTATGGGATAGCTTTCCGGGTATCCGATCGAAATATTTTTTTCAGTTTTATATCATTCACAGTTCACCGCTAAACGCTATTAAGTTAAAGTATTTAAGATGCCACCTCTCCTCAATTTCAAGTGATGGTTCGTTGCTTTTTCTGAGCCTCGGAGTTCTTTCGATTGATTCTGAATGGATTCAGAATCTAATGGATTCAGATAATTGTTTTTGTATATGTCGGGTCTAACCCTTGAGAGAAACAGCCGCTGGCCGCATTGGCTATTTATAAGAAGTCTTAACCAGATAACCGTAATATCAAAGCAATTTATATCAAGAGAGACTTCTGCAGGCTACTGGTAACACGTTTTCCAATAGAAAGAGTGTAATGCTTAAATGGTCGGTGAATAAATCTAGTGTTGAGAGTAAAAGAGACGTAAAATCACAACACCAGGATTTAACTCCTTAGTGACAATTGATATCCACACATACTATGGGTGAGTTTGGCAAAACCCATGACATGAGGAAAACCAAACAGAAGGTGGTGGAGATCTTCAAGGGAGGGCTCCTCCCAACAGGGGCTTGAGTGCTTTGAATCGTCTGAGTTTGCAGGATTTCAAGATATATGCATATATATATATATATATATATATATATTTTTTTATTTTTTCAAATTTTAAGAAAGCCAAGGATAAAAATATATTATTTATTAATACATCTCTATGAACGCATGAATTCGGCCAGAATATCGCATCCATTTTCAGAGCAACTGGTATGTATTAGGTAACAATTATCTCAGTTATTGTGCGCTATCTCAAGCGTAACTCTTCGGGAAATAGACAGAATAAAATAACAATAATTCATGCCATAAAACTATGTCAGGTTAATGAGAGAATTCAAAATATGGAGCTTTTTAGGACGGCAGTTAGATTTTAAGTGCATATTATGCACTTACAGTCCATCAGTGCATAAGCTTTAATAGGCTTTTTTCTTTTTTGAACGTGCAAGTTTATAAGTTTTTTCTGTTTCTTTCAGGATAAAAATATGTTATAACTAAAAATGATTTACACTAGGGGCTGTTAAATATTTTCTTTATGAAGTTAAAGTAGTTTGTTCAGTTAATCATAAGAGAAAGGTTTGAACGTATTTAGTAGATATGTGTTTCGTTGTTTAACCTCAATTTCATGTATAGAAGAAATTGTATATATAAAGCGAAAAATATTCTCACACATTAGATGTATATAATTACCTGAAAAATACACAGGCATTTTCATATCGTAATATATTTGCCGTTATACGTTGGGGATAACACAATAAAGATGTAAAGAACAACATATATTCTTCAATCTCAAAAGTATCTCTTTACAGGAACATGGACAATTCATTCCATGAAATCACAAAGGAAATCGCTGATGTAAATTGAAATAATATATCAATTTTGTCGTGAACTTTGCAGCTTAAAAAGAAATAAAGCATACATGCTGCATGTTAAACGAGACTCAAGGACGTTTATATAAATATACTGACGGAGTATATGGACGGGTAAGAATGGTAATCAGAATTTCTTTGAAAAACACTCGGATATTCTCTCATGGTTTCGACCATTATTTTGAATTCAGCAGAGGAAATCAATGAAACAAAACATGCACGAACATATATGGAACCGATGGCTTTTTATAGACTAAGGAATGTAGTACCGTGCGGGAAATGGTGGTATTAACTTTTATGTTAAAAGTGCACATGTATATATTTCGTATTAGTATGAAATAAATTGTGGACAACGCTGTCGACATGTATGATGAATGAAATATATTTAGATATATCGTGTAGAAGATTAATAAAGACAGCGTAAATGCCGAAGAGAATGTGCACATTTATTATATGGATCTGTACATTTTCAGAAGCCTCTATTTTCCTCTACATTGAAAGCAAATAGTGAACATCTTTAATTGACCCTCGTCACTTAAAGATGTCTCACTTCTACGATTCCGTGTACGTATTCATAACATATTGATTGTTATGACATATTTTATTTTTTATTCAGTAAACATGCAGTCAAAGGCGATTGGTGATATTATAATATATATTTGAATGATAATAACAATTAGTCAATATTTCATCTATATCCTAAACAAATTTACGGTGTTTGTCATCATCAAATTTTGTGGATACTATTATATGAATGAACATGCAGATATTAATATAATATCCTTACATTATCAAGGTCAATTAAGCACACATACACACACAAACACACAATCACAGAAAGACACATACAAACATTCACACACACGCACACACTTACGCAAACACACACACACACACACACACACACACACACATATATATATATATATATATATATATATATATACATACAATATATTAATAAATGGAAACTATATTTATAAAACCATAATCATTTTATTATATATATTTCAAGGGCAACCAAGGCAAATTTTGGTGCGCTTTCATCAGATACAATACAAAATTTGTTTTATAAATGTTGATATACCCGCAGAAAAACAACCTTGGCGGTTGAAGGATCTCTGGATAGTGGAAACAATTTATTTAGGGTAATTCAAAGTTATGTATGAGTATGCAAATGAATGTCAGAAAGAGTTGAAAAACCAACGGTTTATTTAATTTATACTGTTGGAAAAAGAGAGAGAAAAACAGGAAAAAGAGAAAGAGAAAGAGAAAGAGAGAAGAAAAAAAGAGAGAAGAAAAAAGAAAAAAAAGAAAGAAAAAGAAAGAGGAAAGAGGAAAAAGGGGAGAAAGAAAGAGAGAAAAATTATAGTGAAAAAAAGTTAAGGAAGAACGAGCGAAGAAATAAGCTTATCAAGGTATGAGTACGTAGATCGTAAATGTATCGTTCTTTTATGCTATATTTATATTAAAAATAATGATAAATGAAAACTTTTGATAAATTGAAAATAATATTAAATTATACAATATATTATAATAAAGATGTGTTTACAATATATTAAAGTATTTTAATAATAATATATGAGTATAGATGGGTATGTCATGTTATACATAATAGTTTTACATTGGGAAAATATTGAGAATCCAGTTTTGTTTATTTATTAGTTATTATGGGATAAGTTTGACAAAAATATATTTAGCTAGAATTTATTATCGGTTGTAAGTCAAATAATAAATAGTTAGAAAAAATAGAAAGATTACGACAAATTACGAGAGTTTACAAAAGATTAAATACTTAATTAAAAGTATATATTAAAACCATTTAAAATTTCAGACTATAAAAATTAAGACTATAACAATTAAGATTATAAACAACTATAAAGAAGTTTTAAGGGATTTTTTAGAAATCTCAAAAAGACTCCCAAGATACACAAACATCTTTTAAAAAGCTTATAAACTATTCATAAATTATAATTAACATCTAAAAGTATTCAAAATATAAAGAAGTATTCAGAAATATTTGAAAATACTTAAACACTTAAAATATTAAAATATTTAAAAGTGTTTAAATATTGGAACATATAAAATCCAAAAAATATTAAAATATTAGTTGACCAAAAGAAATATTTTTTTTAGATAATTTTCTAAAATATAAAAGAAAAAATGTTTAAAACATTTTAAAATTTTCAAAAAGTTATAAAGAGATTTTTAAAAGTTTCAAGTAATCATTCCGAAAGGATTATGAGATATTTTTGGAAGTAAGATAGATAAAGGTAAAAATATATTTATGAGGTAGAAATATTAGAAAGTAAAGGTTTTAAGAAATAAATTAGAGTTTTAAGAAATGTATTATATATATTTACGAAGTAAACGATATTAAAATTAGAATTAGATTAAATTTCTGAACATATATGAATATAATTTAAGAAATTAGTTTATAGGTGTTTGGATAGAGTAAACAATATGTAGAGGAGATATAAATATAACTTTTGTATATATATATATATATATATAGCGGCGATGAATTAGTTTTGCGAGGTTTTTTATATGAAATCGTGTGTCGAAACAGATATTGTTATATTTGGGGAGGGTCATATTTGCGTAATATTGCCAGAATTAATAACAGAACACACTCAAAAGCTAAACAGAAAGAATGAGTGGAACAACAACAACACCCAAACAAACAACACTGACCTAAGAGAAGTATAAATAAGTAAATAAAAATAAAATTAAATAAAATAAGATAAATAAATACATACACAAGCACATAAACACACACTAGTCACCCAGCAGACACAACACTATACACACTAGTCACACATCACACATAACACTATACACACACGCAAACGCATGCGCAAAGAAGACAAAATAAAATAAGATAAACAAACAAGCAAATAAATAAATAAATATATAGACAGACTGAACAAAAAAATGGCGTAGACATACAACACAACAGGAGGAACAATGAATATAACACCACTGACGATGTTGCAGATGTGCAACGAAAGATTTATGTAAATTATGTAAACTATATATATGTGTTTGTCTATATTGTATCTGTATTATTTTTGACCGCCGGTCAGTCAATGGCAACATTGAGGACCGAGTAAGTTAGATCGCAGATATATATATATAAAAGACAGCGAGAAGCGAAAACCAACCAAACAGTGAGTGTGTTCAGTTATTAATTCTGGCAATATTACGCAAATATGACCCTCCCCAAATATAACAATATATATATATATATATATATAAATTTCGTATTTCTCAAGAAATACGGTTTTAGGAAGCCGTAGCTATGCAACCAACGGGGCTAACGCGCTATGCAGAAGCAAGTGAATCCAAGTGGAGAAAGACTAGGTATTGAGGATCTGATAATTAATTGTATCAGAACATTCCGGTACCAATAGTGATGGATTAACACCAGGCAGGTGATGTCACCTCATTGAAAGCCTGTGACGTGAGATATGAGTATAATCTAGGAATTTTTATGTTCAGATACTACATTTGTATTACGCAAAACATATGCCTTCCACTTCAATTAAGCAGTTTCATATAGGGGTAATATCTACATGTTGATATAGACTTGTCAAGAGAGATGAGTTATAGGGCTCCTTGTACAATCTAAAGAATGTAGAGATGCAACAAATGTCACAGGATCAAGATATCCAAAGAGACATGTCAAATTTGAAAAGCGACAGAGTGAATGATATGAATAGAGTAGGCGCAGATTTTTACACGCATAAAATGCAGAGCGAGTAGTTTTTCCGTCTTACCTTTTTCAGTTAAAGTCAAATGGGGAGTATGTTGAATGATGCAACTCCCATACCTTTGATGTCAATTGTATAGACGTTAAATTTTTAGGAATAACAATAGGCTCCTTCAAATATGCGACTTCGAAGAAAAACCTAATTTTTTGTCATTTTTTAGTAGAAATTAGATGATGTACGATATTATGAAAATTGGAGAGAGCTGAACACTCTGGACTGCAAATGCATTTTAATCCAATTTTTTGAGTCTCAAGGTCCAAGAACAAGATACGACTGTTGTTTGTGCCCCCCCCCCCCAAAAAAAAAGATAACATATTTTAAATACAACTCCTCACTGGATGCAAACACGCACACACAGAGACATACACATACTCACTTAGGCACACATTCACACACACATAAACGCGCACACAGACTCTACTAACATGTCGCAGATTAAAGCACACACAAGCGCAACATCAAACGCCGGAGACATCATCAAACTGTCTACACACAAAATCATACACATGAATATATAATACACCCAGTACTATCCACACTATCACTAACGTACAGCCCAATGCAAGCAGACCCATACGTAAACTAAATTTAAAAAAAACGGCACGCACGAAAGTATAATGCATCTGAACAATACAGGCAAAAGGGTTGCAAAAGTTAGTCCCGGATGCCCTTCACACAAAGGGAGGCCAGAGCCCCATGCATATCTACTTACTACATCTTATTAAACCTTTTATGTTTTTATTTCCTGTGTTCCAAACTCCTTTGTTAACACTTTAGAGAAAATGGACTAGGACCTTATAAGACATTTCTTTTCCTCTTTCACATACAAGTTAAAACATGTAAAGGTTATTTTTTATTGTAATTCGGGAATTGCCTATTTTATTCAGCTATATATATATATATATATATATATATATATATATATATATAATTCAATTCAACACGAGGTTTGTCTAGCCTGGTTTAAATTCCCCTCTGGCATATTTTAGCTGTGGTTCTTAGTTAAAATATTGAGCACCACTGAGGAACGGTTCCAAACATGATTAACCCCACTAAAAGGTTTAGTGAAATAGGCTTTTTAAGACTATATAGTGCATTTGTAGGTTTTCCAAATTGACGGATAAGTATTTACTCTTAATTTTATTTTGAGTTAAGATTCTATTGGTTTTTTTCCCCGGATTACAGACAATCTGTGGATAAAATTTTTGGTCTTGAGTTGTTTTGAATTGGGATTAAATTGTTTTCCCATATCTTACGTTAAATACTTTTCGTCTTGTCGTAATATCACTTATATGTCTGAATTACTGTTGGATTCTTGCTTACATTGATTTCTCTCGTTTCATTTATATATATATATATATATATATATATATATACATATATATATATATATATATATATATATATATATATATATATATATATATATATATATATATATATATATACATATATACATATAAGTTATTCCGGGTTGAATCAGAGGTAACCACAGTAAGTAATGTACTCAATACATAGCAGAG
>OZ024743.1:17222998-17322998 GCA_964016885.1 Eledone cirrhosa | reverse complement strand
CAGTTATTGGGGAAGATATAGTAGAAAAGGAAGAGAGAAAGAAGGGGAAGGGGAGGTAGGGAGTAGCAGAGAGAGATGTAGGGGTTGGAGAAATGGGCGAGAGTGGTTTGAAGAATACCGATAGCTTAATCTAAATGTTGTGATAGAGGTCCAACGGGTGGTTTTATTATACTCCTTATTCTCAAAGTTTTAACTTAGGCATTGTGTTGATATTGTCAAGTTTGGAATTATTTATTGCCACAGAGATCAGGTTGATAGATGTGGAGAAGTAGGGAGATAGAGAGAGGGCGAAAGAGAGAGAGAGAGGGAGACAGAGAGGGAACAGAAAAAAGCTAAGCGAAGGGGAATGAAAGGTGGTATACACCGAGTTTGTAGTTGTAGATTGTTGATCGAACTTAAGTATCCATTTATGACGATAAGCAAGGTACTGATTTGTAGTGTGTGTGTGTGTGGGGGGGGGGGGTATAGTTAGGAAGTAGTTATTGAGTGAAATTAGTTAGCGAGAAAGTGGTGTAGAAGTCTCGGGTTCATATTATTTTAAGTTAGTTTATAGGGAGAAAATTTAGCCTTCAGTTTGTGGTTGCAGTATAACGATCATTCGATTCTGTCATTTAGTAACTTGTTTTTATATTTCAAGATGTAAAAGAGATCAAGGTTGCACTAGCGCTGGATAATTTATCCCATTTTAAGGTGGACTGCCGGCTGTATTAACGGAGTTGCCAGGTCTTGTTGGCGAGCGTGGTTACATAACGGTGTTCAGGATGTTTAATTCGAAAATCGATGACGATACCAGCGTGATTTAATGGAGGTAGTGGTAGACTCGACGTAATACCATTTCTGGTCGTTTGATTCAACAGTGCATTGATAAACAATGTTGGACTCCAAGCATTTATTCTTTCGGGAAGGTGGCAGTTGCAGTTTTTGTTGGTTAACAGCTGTACCATGGAGATATTGGGATATATTTGCTCACTTTAAATGTAACTTTACATAATATGAATCCGAGATTACGACACCACTCTCACGCTAACTAATTTCACGCAATAACTACTTCCTAACTATACCCCCCCCCCCTCCCACACACACACACACATTATAAGTCAGTACCTTGCTTATCGTAATAAATGGATACTTAAGTGCGATCAGCAAACTACAACTACAAACTCGGTGTATATCACCTTCCCTTCCCTTTCTCTTAGCTTTTTTCGGTCGCCCCTCTCTCTCCCTTTCTCTCTCTCTAACTCTCTCTCTCACCCTCTGTCTATCTCCGTAATTCCTCACATCTTTCAACCTGATCTCTGTGGCAATACATAATTCCAAACTTGACAATATCAACACAATGCCTAAGCTGTCACTTTGAGAATAAGCAGTATAATAAAACCACTCGTTGGCCCTCTATCACAACATTTAGATTAAGCTATCTGTATTCTTCAAACCAGTCTCTCCCATTTCTCCGACCCCAACATCTCTCTCTCTCTCTCTCTCTCTATCTCTATCTCTCTCTATCTCTATCTATCTCTCTCCCATTTCTACTCTATCTTCTATCTCTATTCCTTTTCTACTCTATCTTCCCCTATAACTCCCTTTAAGAAATACAAGGGAATTTACACTTTAGCCATTTGCTCTGAAGACATAGTAGAATAAACAGCATTTGAAAATTGAGTATCTGCAAATAAATAACTACCAATTTGCACATGGCATGACTAGGCTGTATAACTACTCGGAATAAATTACCTTTTTATGGTGTCTACATGTTTTATAATTCATTCTTTATCTACACTCCGGAATACAGAAGAATCGGAAACCGAGTCTCTTTAACTGTTCCCTCACAACTCGTTGAGTAACCCCTCAACGTACATAGACTCTATCTGGTGTAGTAAATAACCATTACCGCATTCAGGATAATTCTAAGCATGTCTTGCATAACCTAATATATATATATATATATATATATATATATATATATATATATATATATATATATATATATATATATATATATATATATATATAAGGATTTAAATACTGGAGCGTGTTGGAGTTAAACACCCTCTTCGTATTATAGAAATGACAGTAAAAGGTATAGCTCAATGTAATTAAACAGAGCCGAAGAATTATGAAAATAAAACAAAGAAGCCTTCAATACATCAAAAGTCTTTATTAGCCAACAATGTTTCGTCCTATTAAGGACTCATCAGGGCAATTAAAACTACAAGAAGCACTATCGGCCAATACAAGCCGAACACTCAGAAGAATATGGAGTGTACATACACTCAAGTATTGGAAGATTATGGGTAAAAATATATAATAAAAATCACTAAGGAGGTGGATAACATTTTGAACCATATTACAAATATAGTCCAAAGCAAAAAACTAGAGCTAAACAAAGGTGGTTATATAGAGCGGGAATATAGTACTATATGTAATACAATATAATATAATATAATATAATATACTTGTAACAATAATAAAATTAAAATTAAAATTGAAAGGCACAATATACATATGTATATATATACACACACGTACGCACATATACATATACATCAATACACATTTCCATCATCAACAGCACAAACTAAACCTTATTAAGAGTGTAAATATAAATAAGCATAATAGGAATAAAAATAAAAATAATACCTATATATAATATACAGTATAACATGAAGTAATGAAATGATTAAAAGTAACACATATAATATATAATAAACTATATAATTATATAATATATAATATAATATAATAGATAATCTCCGGTTAATTTACACAAACAATATAGATGTCACAATAACACTATAATAATAATATAATAATATATAATGGCATGTAAGTTAACAAATAAATTCATATAGAGTTACAGAGCAGGTGAGAAAAAATATATATTGTACAATACCAAAATTATGATGGTACAAAAATATAAACATCTTACAGAATATATAAAATTTAACATATCATAATGGTACATAAAATCATCGGTAAGTAATAAGGATCAATAGTACATTTACAAAGAGTTGAATAACAACTTCAATATAAAATAATGAACATAATATAATATATAATTACTTATAATTACAAGGTTGGTAAACAGACACATATGTGAATGAGTGAATAAGGGCCAAACAGAAAATACTATGCACAGTAGTATTAATAAATAAATAAATAAAATCGACAGGAAATCAAAAAACAAAAACAAAAGTATTTACTTAGGTCTCACATGCAGTTAAGTAAAAACTTAGGAAACAACCCGGATAAATGACTAGAAAACCTTACTTGATAAATTAATATTGAAAATATTTAAAATACTTAATAAGGCAATACAATATTAGCTATGGTTTAAATAATCAAAATCCCTAAACATTAAGATATCACTATAAATATATATAGAAAGGAATGAAATATTCTACTATCATTTACATAACGTTATCTAATAAACTGATTTTAAGCAGAATTATGGTAGGCTAATGTGGACAGAAAAAAAGAAATGTATGTAGGATACAAAGGAGCATAAAATCATAATCAATATACTGTATTTTATAATAGAAAGGAGCATAAAAAAGGGGATTAAATATAATCATAATATATTTGAAGAGGGTAGCAATAAGTTTATGTGTGCATGGGGGGAGAGGGGGGTAGTTATCCAAAGAAGGATCCAAATAAAATAAAATAAAATGAAATAAAATAATATAAAATATATAATCAGATATATACTCATAAGGTGTTAATAGTCAAAATTTAATGTGTAAGAAGATAGATATGGTATATTAGCCAAAAGATTATGAGAGCTAGAATAAAAAGTTGCCAAAAACCAATGATAATAATGATGATAATAATGGTGGTAAACGAAATGAACCTAAACTAAAAAAATAAGTAATGGAATTTATCAGCTAATGGATACAATTTACACTACTAGAACCTTTAGGTTTATAATAAAAGTAAGAATTAGAAATAGCGTGGGGGCAAGAAGAGAATATCTCAGACTTTCTAATAAGTAAGGATTCACTAATGCCCTAGCTAATTCCGGTTACTCTAGTAAAATACATTATTATAATAGTAACCTTAGAAAGTCTCCGCTTACTTATAATAAACCATAGCTAATAGCACTTAAACCATAGCTAATATTGTATTGCCTTATTAAGTATTTTAAATATTTTCAATATTAATTTATCAAATAGGGTTTTCTAGTCATTTATCCGGGTTGTTTCCTAAGTTTTTACTTAACTGCATGTGAGACCTAAGTAAATACTTTTGTTTTTGTTTTTTTGATTTCCGGTCGATTTTATTTATTTATTTATTAATACTACTGTGCATAGTATTTTCTGTTTGGCCCTTATTCACTCATTCACATATGTGTCTGTTTACCAACCTTGTAATTATAAGTAATTATATATTATATTATGTTCATTATTTTATATTGAAGTTGTTATTCAACTCTTTGTAAATGTACTATTGATCCTTATTACTTACCGATGATTTTATGTACCATTATGATATGTGAATTGGCAGTATCGGTAGAGGGTTGGACACCATGCTTTCTAGCATAGTTACGTCCCTTTACAGTCTGAGTTCAAATCCCGCCGAGGTTAACTTTGCCTTTCATCCTTACGGGGTCGATAAAATAAAGTACCAGTAATGTACTGGGTAATTTGCTGGCCTTGTGCCTAAAGTAGAAACAATTATGATATGTTAAATTTTATATATTCTGTAAGATGTTTATATTTTTGTACCATCATAATTTTGGTATTGTACAATATATATTTTTTCTCACCTGCTCTGTAACTCTATATGAATTGATTTGTTAACTTATATGCCATTATATATTATTATATTATTATTATAGTGTTATTGTGACATCTATATTGTTTGTGTAAATTAACCGGAGATTATCTATTATATTATATGAAATATTATATAATTATATAGTTTATTATATATTATGTGTTACTTTTAATCAAATCATTACTTCATGTTATACTGTATATTATATATACGTATTATTTTAATTGTTATTCCTATTATGCTTATTTATATTTAAACTCCTAATAAGGTTTATTTTGTGCTGTTAATGATGGAAATGTGTATTGCTGTACATGTATATGTGCTGTACATGTATATTGTGCTTTTCAATTTTAATTTTAATTTTATTATTGTTACAAGTATATTATATTATATTATATTGTATTACATGTATTACTATAATTCCCGCTCTATATAGCCACCTTTGTTTAGCTCTAGTTTTTTGCTTTGGACTATATTTGTAATATGGTTCAAAATGTTATCCACCTCAATAGTGATTTTATTATATATTTTTACCCATAATCTTCCAATACTTTAGTGTATGTACACTCCATATTCTTCTGAGTTTTCGGCTTGTATTGGCCGATAGTGCTTCTTGTAGTTTTAATTTCCCTGATGAGTCCTTAATAGGACGAAACATTGTTGGCTAATAAAGACTTTTGATGTATTGAAGGCTTCTTTGTTTTATTTTCATAATATATATATATATATACATATATAGATATATATGCATATATGTACTCCCATGTACGGCAACACTCATCTTTTTCCATTTCTCCGAGGGTTATAAACTCCACTATCAGGCTAAAAATGTCTCTAGTCTAAAATACGGTGAGTGCTTATAATTTCTAATTTCAAACTCGCGCACCGTTCAAAAACATACTTACATGTTTATAATTTGCTTGTATATATATATATATATATATATATATATATATATATATATATATAGTAATAAAAATAAATGGGAAAACTAAAATCCAAAGAGGGCTCGATAAGGATATATATATATCAAATATATAAGACCCCTAGAGCAAATATTCATTAAGACAAGAGATTAAAGTTTAAGCACCGATTCTTTGCTTAAATTTTAATCTGTTATTTTAATAAATATATACATATATAAATGGAATAAAATGAAACGAAATTTCATTTCTCACTCTTAGTACGGCACTTACTTAAATCTAAGTATGTATGTATACGTACATACATATATGCATACAGACGTACAGTAGTATGTGTATATATATATATACATACATGCACACACATATATATATGCAGGTATCGATTTACCGAACATTTAGTATAATGCTCGGTTTGCTTGTAAACAAACAAACAGCCCGAATTACACCGTACAGTGTTTAGACAACCGCGTCACCTTTTTGTTCAACACTGACACAGGAACGATATACTAGCTTCAGGCTTATTAGCTATCGTCAGCACCGTATATCTTCCTGCCAGATGGTTGAACGTCTGAAAGTATATACTTTCCTTATACATATTAACGGCTGAGCTGCCTAATTTGCATATCGAGTTAGTTTAGTAGGCCGGGCGCACCAAAAACGATAAATGGAATAGAATGAAATGACATTTCATTTCTCACTCTTAGTACGGCAGTTACTTAAATTTAAGTATGTATGTATGTATACGCACATACATATATGTATACAGACGTACAGTAGTATGTATATATATCCATACATGCACACACATATATATGCACGTATCGATTTACCGAACATTTATTATAATGAAACGAAATTTCGTTTCTCACGGCCGACTAAACTCATTTATATGCAAATTAGGCTGCTCAACCGTTAATATGCATAAGGAAAGTATATACTTTCAGACGTTCAACCATCTGGCAGGAAGGTATACGATGCTGACGATAGTTTATAAGCTTGAAACTAGTACATAATTCCTGTGTCAGCGTTGAACAAAAAGGTGACGTGATTGCCTAAACACTGTACGGCGTAATTCGTGCTGTTTGTTTGTTTACAAACAAACAAACCGAGCATTATAATAAATGTTCTGTAAATCGATACGTGCATATATATATATATGTGTGCATGTATGTATATATATACATACTACTGTACGTCTGTATTCATATATGTATGTACGTATACCTACATACTTACATATATCTATCTATCTATCTATATATATATATATATATATATATATATATATATATATATATATATATATATATATATATATATATAAATGTAAGTATGTATGTATACGTACATACATATATGTATACAGACGTACAGTAGCATGCATATATATATACATATATATATATATATATATATACACATATATACATATATGCTCACAGGTACACATACATATATGCACGCATCAGTTTAGCCGACGTTTATTATAACGCAGCTTTGTTCGTTTGTTTGTCAACAAACAGAACAGCCTGAATTTATACCATACGGTGTTAAGGCAACCACGTCACCTTTTTGTTCAACACTGACACAGGAACGATGTACTAGTTGCAAGCTTGTTAGCTATCATCAGCACCGTTTACCCATCTGCCAGATAGTTGAACGTTCGAAAGTATATACTTTCCTTATGAAAATTAACGGCTGAGCAGCCTAATTTGCATATTGAGTGAGTTAAATCGGTCAGGCATACCGAAAACGATAAGTTGAAAAAAATGAAAACGAAATTTCATTTCTCACTCTTAGTATGGCACTTACTTAAATGTAAGTATGTATGTATACGTACATACATATATGTATACAGACGTACAGTAGCATGCATATATATATACATATATATATATATATATATATATATATATACACATATATACATATATGCACACAGGTACACATACATATATGCACGCATCAGTTTAGCCCACGTTTATTATAACGCAGCTTTGTTCGTTTGTTTGTCAACAAACATATATATATGCATCCTACTGTACGTCTGTATACATATATGTATGTACGTATACATACATACTTACATTTAAGTAAGTGCCATACTAAGAGTGAGAAATGAAATTTCGTTTTCATTTTTTTCAACTTATATATATATATATATATATATATATATATATATATATGCTTGTATCTTAATTATATGAATAAGAAAATTAATTGGAAATTGGAGTTACAACTAAAATACGTTTATATATACATGCAAATTTTCTGTGAACAATTTAAAGGTATATTCATCAAAAATAAATGATATTATTTTTAAAGCAATTTTTTGTCGGAATGGAAATTTGAGAATGCTTAAGAAATTATTTTTCTAAAGTCTTCATTCAAATGAGGATAACTTTTAAATTATTTATTTTGCTCGTAACATTATAAATTTGTCTGTGTACTGTTATCTATAAACATAACGTGACACTACACATAATAAAAAAATTAAATAGGCATTAGATTATTTCTATCCACCCTTTTCTCAAAAGTAATATAATCTATCTGCATTCATAACCGTAATGGTTCTTCTATTCATCTGCATATATATATATAAATAGCATGCCTTCTACATAATTATTTAATGTTTTAAATTAACAATTCATTCTCTCTCTCTTTCTCTCTTTCTCTCTTTCTCTCTTCCTCTCTCTCTCTCTATATATATATATATATATACATATATATATATATATATATACATATATATATATATATATCAATATATATATATATGAAGAAGAAGTTTATGAAACGGAAATGCGGGTATAAAGAATTTACTAGGTAACAATTGTGTCTATAGTGTGTGGGTTACCTATACCTCGCTATTTGTATAATATAAAAATATTATCATAAATGGTAGGTACACTGTAAGAGAACACACCATGTCGTCAGACCTTTATGGTAGAATGATAGGAGAATATTTTATACACTAGATATGTGAGAAAGTATGAGGTAGGAAGGGAAGAGGAAGAGGGAAGCGAGTAAGGGGGAGGTAGTCTAGGATTCAAGACTGTCAGAGTAGTAGAGATTGTATAGAAGAAAATGTTTTGGCAGCAGTTAGCTAAATGAGGCGTGTTAGGGTTGGCGGGGGAGTAAATTCTTCTAGTGGTGTTGTTTGGACAAAATTTAGTTAAAGGGGTCAATGTAGTACAGAATTATAGACAAGTTATTGGGGCTATTATAGTAGCAGGATATTTCTAAAGGGGTCTAAAAAACAGTGTTTAGTGCTATTATTATAAAAAGCGATATCGTGTGTATAAACATATAAAAATATGAAATAAAAATAATAAAAATATACAAATGGTGGTGTAAAAAGATAACATTACATGGATTTAAAAAAAGAAAAAGTCGCTTTTAAACGATGGTTACAGTAAAGTGATCGTTCAATTTTGCTGTTCAAAAGTTTGTTTTCCGACGTTAAAATGCAGTATATCTCCATATTGCATAATTTACAAAATCGGTGATTTTGCTTATATGCTGGCGCATATGCAATAATTTATCAATCAAGGGAGAATGCTTCATTGTTCTTCCGAATTTGCCAGGCTTTATCGTCGAGGGTTGTTACGGAGCGCATTTTCTCATGCTTGATCGAAGATCGATGTTGGTATAGGCGAGCTTTGAAAGATGTTGCGGTACATCCGACGTAATACCATTTGTTGGTTCCGGAATTTATTGTACATCGGTAAACAATATTGCGTGTTAGGCATTGGTTATTCAATGGGCACGAACCTGGTTTAGTGCAGTTACAGTTATTTTTATGTTTTGCAGTAGTATCCTGGATACTTTGGTGGGGTTGTAGCTGCGTTTTAGTGCGTTGTATGTCGCTATGCTGGTGTGCTGTGTCATTAGGGATGTACTTATTTAGTATTGTTGAGTTGAGTTTTTTAATTAGTTGTTCTATGTTAGGTGCAGTGGAGTATGAGAGTCTAATGGTGCGCGAGTTTAAGATTTTATAGTATTTCATAGTGCATCATCACGGTAGTTCCCGCCGTGGAGGTCAATAAATTCGTTCTGGAGTCTGTGAGCTGCACTCCTATTAGTCAAAAATATGAACACACAAAACCTAGAAAGGCGACGTAAAAACATTAGGAAACTTTTCTTAGAACTAGGACTTAGTATTACCTTCGAACACAATCTTAAAGTGGTCAATTTATTGGATGTCACCTTCAACCTTACTAACGGTAATATAAAGCCATTTCACAAACTTAATGAAAATCTCAAATACGTTAATGTAAGATCGAACCATCCCCATTCCATTATTAGATCTATCCCTAAAAATATATCCATATGGATCTCCCGACTATCGTCTAATTTGCAGACATTCTACGAGCATGCTGAGTATTATAATGACGCACTTAGAAAAGCTGGTTACTGCGACAAAATAGAATATCTAGAAGATAACCACATAGGTACTATGAATAAATCACATCTAAGTCGAACTAGTATTGCACCACACATACACATTAATAGGCATAATAATAGGTCCAAACCAACAAATAGAGTTAGACGCAGAGAGTACATATGGTATAACCCCGTGTACAATATTTCTATTAGCACTAAGATTATCTCACGATTCTAAACACTGATCAATAAACACTTTACAACTTCACATACATACTATAAAATCTTAAACTCCCGCACCATTAGACTCTCATACTCCACTGCACCTAACATAGAACAACTAATTAAAAAACTCAACTCAACAAAACTAAGTACATCCCTAATGACAAAGCGCACCAGCATAGCGACATACAACGCACTAAAACGCAGCTACAACCCCACCAAACTATCCAGGATAATACTGCAAAGCATAAAAATAACTGTAACTGCACTAAACCAGGTTCGTGCCCATTGAATAACCAATGCCTAGCACGCAATATTGTCTACCGATGTACAATAAATTCCGGAACCAACAAATGGTATTACGTCGGATGTACCGCAACATCTTTCAAAGCTCGCCTATACCAACATCGATCTTCGATCAAGCATGAGAAAATGCGCTCCGTAACAACCCTCGCCGATAAAGCCTGGCAGCTTCGGAAGAACAATCAAGCATTCTCCCTTGATTGATAAATTATTGCGTATGCGCCAGCATATATGCAAAATCACCGATTTTGTAAATTATGCAATATGGAGATATACTGCATTTTAACGTCGGAAAACAAACTTTTGAACAGCAAAATTGAACGTTCACTTTACTGTAACCATCGTTTAAAAACGACTTTTTCTTTTTTTAAATGCATGTAATGTTATCTTTTTACACCACCATTTGCAGATTGTTATTATTTTTTTTCATATTTTTATATGTTTATACACACGATATCGCTTTTTATAATAATAGCACAAAACACTGTTTTTTGAGACCCCTTTAGAAATATTCTGCTACTATAATAGCCCCAATAACTTGTCTATAATTCTGTACTACATTGACCCCTTTAACTAAATTTTGTCCAAACAACACCACTAGAAGAATTTACTCCCCCGCCAACCCTAACACGCCTCATTTAGCTAACTGCTACCAAAACATTTTCTTCTATACAATCTCTACTACTCTGACAGTCTTGAATCCTAAGACTACCTCCCCCTTACTCGCCTCCCTCTTCCTCTTCCCTTCCCACCTCCTACTTTCTCACATATCTAGTGTATAAAATATTCTCCTATCATTCTACCTAAAAGGTCTGACGACATGGTGTGTTCTCTTACAGTGTACCTACGATTTATGATAATATTTTTATATTATACAAATAGCGAGGTATAGGTAACCCACACACTATAGAAACAATTGTTACCTAGTAAATTCTTTATACCCGCATTTCCGTTTCATAAACTTCTTCTTCATATTTTCTCCGGATTTTAAAGCATATTTTATTATATTTTATTATACGTTGAGAAATCTCCGACGTCGGTTGACTCCACCCAATGCAACTACCTAGTAACATTGGAGTACAGATTTATTAATTCCCTCTCTCTCTCTCTCTCTCTCTCTATATATATATATATATATATATATATATATATATATATATATATATATTAATATGGCTTCGATCTGTTTGTTTTTATAACGAGTCAGATCATTTATCTTCTTTTCTATTCGTATTTATTTTTAGTCTAGTTCTCCACCGGCCAATATCTGGCTAACTATTCAAATGCCATTGTTTATTTGGAAACAATTTCAATGAGCTCCTTTGAGGATCATTTTCCAGACGTTTCTATGGTAGGAGTTAATTTGAGAGTGATTTCCCTTCTATTTCGTTTGTAATCAGGATAAGAAATCTGGGAATAACAAACAAATCTTATACTCCTATTGCGATTTAGACAATGAGAATATACAACATACAACCATATATGTGACGACATCGATGTTTTCCATTCCATTCCCCTCCTCCTATCTGTTATGTTCAGCATTTTGTATTTTATATTTATTTATTTTTTTATATAGTAGATCATGATTTTGGCACGATATTGAATGAATTTATCATATATCAAATAATTGCTTCTAATGTCGGCACAAAGACAGCACTTACTCAATACATTGCTGGTATTTTATTTTATCGACCTCTTAAATATGAAAGGCAAAGTTAAGCTCGACGGGATTTGAACTCAGAACGTAAAGAGATGTAACTATGCTGGAAAGCATGGCGTCCGACCCTCTACCATTACTCCCAATACAAATAATTTAATATTGGGGGCATATCCCGATATCATTTTAAACGCAAATCACATTTTTAAGAAATCTCCTAATATAATTAAGTAATATCTGTTCTGTGCTAGGCTAGTATGCAATTGTACATAAAACCACATATCACGAAGTTATTCTTTAGGTTTAAGAACATCTTGAATAAATACGGATGAAATTCTTAATTTACGTATTGTTAAATCTAGTCCAATTTATATAAATTTGTTGAAAAACTCATGTTATTGTAATTTAAATATAGAAAATCTATTAACATGAAAGCATTATCATACTGATAAGCTCTCGAGTATACTTTGGTGAAACAGAGATAACTATGTCTAAACAATATTTCAAGAATAATACATAATATCAGATGATATACAAATTAAAAGAAATAATTACAATTATACGGCAAAATGATGATATATCATTCAAAATGATTTGTTATACAGGGACAATATGGAAGTATGTATGCACATAATATCACGTTATACCATATTCGAAGGAATTCAAATTCTGATATATGTGATCGTATTTCCAAATAATTACCTTTCAATACATGGTATTGGCGAAACAGGCTATACCGAAATTATTAAATACACATGAATCTCAAAATCATGTTTTGTTTCCATTGGTTCCTCGTAATTCTACTCATGGTTTCTATCGTACACAATAAATATAATACGATACATCGCACAAGGGAATATATAATGAGTTCCATTCATCTGCATATTTTTCCACGAAATTGATAAATAGAACTTTAATATTCCAAACATATCTTACAAATTATTTGATGAAATATGAGAAAATGTGATATATAATCAACAACATCATTAAAATAAGATACAATAACTTCAGAATAAAAAAATTATCTCGATATTCTTTTCACGTGCGTAATTTATATGGCAAATATAAGACAGAAACCATACAGACACGCTGGTAATTCTAACACTAGATAGGGTAATGGATTACGATTGAAATAATGCTCCTGATGAAGTGTTTAAGATATGGTTGGGAAAAATTTACAATAAGATGGTATGTTTAATAATCAATTTTAGAATGTAATTCTAAACAAAAAGAGATAATAACTGTGTTGTTATAAGCAAATACCCTAACATAGAACACTATGTATCAAATGGTGAAAACAATCAATTGTAGGCGAATAGATATTTGTTCGGAAAGTATTATTTTTATCTTTAGGTCCCGGAACGCCAACCTATGCTCGTGAATAAAACGTGGCACTAGTCGAATTTCACTAATTGAAATACAACACTACGTTTTAGACATCCCGATTTCAATATTGTTAGTCGCATTTAAATAACTATTTCTCTTATCTATTACATCGTTGAGACATGAGTATAGATGCCTAAAGACAATTCAACCAGAGCGGATTAACCATCAATTAAGAATGTGTCTAATCTTTGCACTAGAAACTGAGAAAGCGTCAGATAACTTGCCGGGTATATTTCTATGACTCTAAAAGCGGAATTGAAAACAGCATATGCTAGGAAGTCGAAAATTGTTACCCATCGAAAGAACGACACTGACGATATATGTTCAAATGTAAGAGTAATTGACAAATACATATACAAATGTTCCATTAAATATTGATATAAGAAATTTATTTGCCATTCAGTAATGACAGTGTGATGTATTGAAATTCAGAAAATAATCTATACAAAAAATTTAAAACAACAATACATGGTCTTCCAAATTTAAACAGAAATATACATAATTAAATGAACGAGGTCTACCAATACTCCGAAATAGTATAAATATATACATATTTCTCGTTTCACAAACAAATATTAATATACTAAGAAAAAGCTTCATAGGAAATAGCACAGTAGAGTCACAAACCTACAACCAACTTAAATAGCTACGCAGACGTGCGCGTTTAATCGCGTAGACGCACATCAATATATTACATTTCACTGTACATAATATTAGCACTCATATTGGGAGTTAATTATGATATATATTTGAGATACAACATGTCAATTCACAGGGGAATATTTCGTAACACGAGAATTAACTATCAACAACATCGGTAATAAATTGCAATTCATTATGTTCATGTCACGTTAATATACCCATGTGGATGCTTGATAATAAACAATCCAATTAATGAGAACACGTATTTTACCCGAATTAATTACCAACTATTATCGTTATGTTTATATTTGTTTTTTCAAAGAAAATACTAAAATTCCGAATTAAATATAGGCAAAATGTGTTCATATTTGGATGATCTTCTGATTTCCATATAAAAATTGAAGCTAAACGGAAAAGAAAAAAGAACATTGTTTAAATTGAATAGAAAATACCAATTGTTACAAACGTCAGCTAGGATATAAGCTTGACATTATTTGCTGAATTGAGGGTTGCAGGTATTTTGAAAAATAAGTCAGCATTCTCGCGTGGATATTCTTGGTATATTCATTCAGATTACCAGCCAAGCCTTTTCATAAACCACATTTGATAGTCTAAATGTTATCAGTAAACAACGGTTACATTTCCTTCTACATATATTTCAATTGTCGCATATTTATTAGCTTTTGTTTTCACTTGATAGTAATATTTGTATTCAAAGAAAATAAGAGAAATATATATAGAAGCTATTAAATCCGATTTGTGCAAACAGTTATCTTCTTTCTCCTTCAGAATATTAAACAAAAACACAACTTAAATATAAGTTGAAAGCAGTAAGAGGAAATCATATAAACTGTTTGGTTGTATATATATATATATATATATATATATATATATATATATATATATATATATATATATATATATATATATATATATGAAAGACGTAAAATAAGAAAATTATAAAATTAACTTACTTACTAAAATTTCACTCCAACTAATTAGTTTTCTGAAAGGGAATAAACATAGTTTCCGAAGAAACGTACAGAGAAGCCTTTCGTCATCAGGGAAATATATTCTCAGCTAAGTTTCCAGGCAATACGTGGACACAGGGAACTTATACAAAAATAATTCAGTGGATGGAAAAAAGCAAAGCGTGGACTAAATTCCAAGCCATTGAAAAAATCACTGCCTACTGCGTCGGTGGCAAATTCAAAAGAATCAGTCACGTGACATCGAGGTCAATCAGTGAAGAGTGGTTTGTTAAGAAGACAACAGCCGGACCGTTACTATAGTAGCAGTTTCGGCCAATTTTTGCTCGACAAAATAATTTGGAGTTAATTATAAAGAATTAGTATATCTAGTAACATATATATACACAGATGCATACCTATGCTAGCAAATATATAGGTTTTGTCTTAGTAACTTTGTGGTTCAATGCATGGGGATGCAGAACAATAATATGAGAGACGTAAAATAAGAAAATTATTAGTTGGAGTGAAATTTTAGTAAGTAAGTTAATTTTATAATTTTCTTATTTTACGTCTCTCATATTATTGTTCTGCATCCCACTACTCCTCCTGTTTGCTAAAATCATGGATGTTTGGTTCTTATAGAATTCTAGTAAATAATCAGGAACTGATTATACAGAGCGGCTGCCGGTCAAGCAGAAATTGAAAATTAGAATTGGTGCTCTGAAATAGCTATATATATATATAAATGTATATATGGTGTATTTTCCAATACACTGTATGCTTAATTAAAAGCATTTCGAAGACCTTATTCTATTGGTTTAGAGTAGTGACAGACTTAAAGTAAGTGAGTCTGTCACTACTCTAAAACAATAGCATAAGGTCTTCGAAATGCTTTTAATTAAGCATACAGTGTATTGCGAAATACACTATATATACATTCATATATATATAGCTATTTCAGAGCACCAATTCTAATTTTCAATTTGTGCTTGACCGGCAGCCGCTCTGTATAATCAGTTCCTGATTATTTACTAGAATTCTATAAGAACCAAACATCCATGATTTCAGCAAACAGGAGGAGTAGTTGGCTTTGATAAGCATCAATAAATGCGAAACAAGGCCTTGTCAGCTTTATCTCCCCCTGTTTGCTGAAAATTAAAGTAAGTGAGTCTGTCACTACTCTAAAACAATAGCATACGGTCTTCGAAATGCTTTTAATTAAGCATACAGTGTATTGCAAAATACACTATATATACATTCATATATATATATAGCTATTTCAGAGCACCAATTCTAATATATATATGGAAAGAATGAATGGAATGACAACAACATATATATAGAAATAATGAATGGAATAACAACAACACCCAAACAACCAACACTGACCTAAGAGAAGTATAAATAAATAAATAGATAAATAAATAAATAAATACATATGCAAGCACAATAACAACAGACACATATAAACACACACCAGTAAAGGTAGAATATATTAACCAATGCACAGTCACCCAATCACGAACACACATCAAACAAAACACTATACACACACGCAAACGCATGCGCAAAGGAGACAAAATAAAATAAACAAATAAATAAATATATAAACAGACTAAATAAAGATGGCGTAGAAAATACAATGTAACGGGAGGAAACAATAGCACCACTGACGATGTTGCAGATGTGCAACGAAAGAACTTTGATAAACTATATATATGTGTTTGTGTCTATATTGTACGTGTATTATTTTTGACCGTTGGTCAGTCAATGGCAACATTGAGGACGGAATAAATTAGATTACCAATATAAAAGACACAGAAGCGAAAAGCGAAAACCAACCAAACAGTGAGTGTGTTCTGTTATTAATTCTGGCAATATTACACAAATATGACCCTCCCCAATTATAACAATATTTGTTTCGACACACGATTTCATATCAAAAACCTCGCGAAACTAATTCATCGCCGTTATATATATATATATATATATATATATATATATATATATATATATATATATATATATACATATATATATACTGTATATATATATAAAGAAAATATGGAGTATAGAAATAGCTGTGTAGTTGCATATTAAGTTAACTTAAAATGCAGTGTGAATAAGAAGAAAGCAAGAACGGGGAGGAGGGGAATTTTCCTCAACAGTTGTCTACTGCAGATCTCGGATATTTCTACGAGATTTTATATATATCCGAGATATTTTATAGTATTGTAGTGACCTACATTCCGCGGGCTCAGATACTTTCTCTGTGCGTGATTTGGCTCAGCTCAGTCAATCAGCGCCAGTAGAAGAGGATGTATCCCTACGCGTTCTGAGGGAGAAATAGCCCGCAAAGATTTGAGGACGCTATTACTTCCAGCTAGACCGTGCTAAGGTAAACACGACTTGTTCTTTTGCTCCGTAAGCACAAACAATATGTAACGACAAAACATTACTACGAGCTGGCTAAACGCTTCAGCCAGTCGACCGTGTGTTCTCTTGTAATCTTAATTGAATTATTTCATTTCTCTTGGCATGCCAGCCTAATTCACAGCTCAACCTCTGTTAATAAATACTTCTCCGCTAAATTGGTGACAACATACCTACCAAAGTATACTTTACTTCTTGATGAAAGCCACCAAATATTTTCCTGTGTACACCAAATACAAATAAATGTTAGTATCATTTTATCCTTTTACTAACTCGCCAGTGTTGGGTTTGGTGTTCACAATGTGTAAAAGTTTTACTAAAATCCTTTGATAAATAAGACCTGTTTTTACTAGTGTGTAGCTTTCTAGAATCGTTTAGAAGGTAATTTAAATAATCTTCTCCTCGTAATATTCAATATAATCCTAACAATAGTTAAGTAAAGGGTGGTTATTATTATTTCATCATTGTCTCGTACTCCATAATTCATTGCGTTTGATGGACTGCAATGTTATCAATTATTTTTTTTAATTTGTATTTGGGTTAAGAATGGAAGCAGCGACTATATATCTTATAGTTACAACACTTTATTAGGAGTAATCCTATCGGCATTATATTGCCACAAGTCTGGTGTACTGTGTTGGATTGCATTAATTTTAATGAAGATGTAGGGTAATTTGTAACATTTAATTTTAACTAAATCTTATCGGTTTTGAACCAAATTTATGAATCCCTAATTGGCTCCGCCGAAATAGCTAGGCTGTTGTTTCTATTTTTTTAGAAGCGGTTTCCTAGAAAGAAAATTTTAATAACATATATATTAGTGTGAAACGTATTTCATGACATTTGAAAAAAAACCATCCAATGAAGAGTGCATAGCATCCAATACTCATTGTGCCGCTTTGCGTATACGTTGTTGTTTAACTCATTTAAACGAAACACATATATTTCATATAAAAAATAGATTTTTGTTCGCTTCACTTTTTATTTGGTTTCAATTTTCCGCAAATTTAATTTTGCTTTCGTTGCATGCAATTTGGTTCCTATTCTTGTTTACAAGGTGAACAATATTTCGTTTTATATGTTTTCAGCAATGTTTACTCTAAACTTAAATGAATAATTTTCTGCTCGTGATTTCGTGTATGCAAAATATATGTTAAGGGGAAAAACGTTACTTGTAAATCTGAAAATGGCATGTATAATAACAAGAAAACATTGACACTGAAGGCGCTAAACACTGCATTTAAGAACATATTTTCAGGTCTACTCTTCGTTTGACATAACAATTTGATAAATAAGACCGCAATTCGAAAACAGAAGAAATTATTTAAAATCTCTTCGAGGATTTGTAGCTTACTTTCTATATATTGATGCCTATAAATATCAGAGCTCTGTGTCTTAAATTTAGATTCGCTCCGACCGATCGTATTGATGTACACCATTCATATATATATATATATATATATATATATATATATATATATATATATATATAACGAAGGAGGTGTGGTAAAATATCTGATGAACCATACGCACCAGAGTACTCAATACTTAGTGTAGTAGAATGTGTAATAGGAAAATGTTTGACCCCGACGGCAGAGCTCAAGCCGTTTTGACGGCTATTCCTGGACTAAATTAGAATGTTTAGCGTGGTAAATAAATAGTCGAACTTTTCAAGGGGTAATTCCTTATATGCGAATATTGTAGTTGTCAAAAGGATTGGTCAACATTTCTTTTAAACACAATTAAGTCGTTCATGGCAGCAAATTCAAAGGAGTGTGTATGAAAATAGGCTAGATAGGAAGCAGGCGAAAAAGGATTCTGGAGAAAATAGAGACGGGACGTTGTAGAATTGCTTAATAAATTGAGATTAGAAGATAATAAATAAATGTTTAAAAAATATAAAATTATAAAATTGGATAGTAAGAAGTAATAAAAGAAATTCTCTAGAATCTAAAACAGCTGTTATATTTCGGCCAATACTATAGAATAGGTTAATAAATTGAGATTAGAAGATACTACATAAAGAAAAAAAAAAAAAATTATAGAATTGGATAGTAAAAAGTAATAAAAAATCTATAGGGTCTAAAACAGCTGCATGTTGTTGGTATTGCGTTTTCGGCCAATTCTATATATAATTTACCGGGGTGGGGGTACTGAGGCTACAAAAGCCCGTCGGGCTGCTTCGGGGATGGCGAAAGGGGAAAAAAGAAAAGGAAGAGGATAGGGAGTGGAATAGAGTGATAGGAAGAGATAAAGCGAAGAATAAAACAAAATGGAAAAGAAGAGAAGTACATCTACCTATGTTGGCTGGGGTTTCCCCCATATTGTTCAGAAAGTGGGGGAAAGGACGATGTTGCAGCCACTGTCTACCCACCCGGGTTATTGAGGGGGTTTGAGGGCGAGATAAGTCCTACGCAATCGGTGCTTGCATGCAGTTACAATTTGTCTTTTTTGTTTAGGGGTTGGTCATTCGTAAACAGCCTTTGTAATGTTTTCTCCCAGCATACTTTACACGGATGGCGTCCTCCCGTGTAGGAGTTGGCCCTGGACAGTAAGCTTCAAGTAAGATTTTATGTTATGTTATTATCTTGGAGGTCCCATATGTGGCCAAAGAGTGTAGTGGCATGTCGCCGAGCCGGGTTTCGTAACGTAAGTCGGTGTTGGTAGAGCCGGGTTTTAAAGTCACAAGCTGTTAAATCTATATAGGCTTTGTATAGGTAAGTATATCTCGCCCGTATGTTTGCTTGTAAGTATATCTTACCCGTATGTTTGCATATTTGCTTGTATTTGTTATAGGTGTATATATTATATTATATATACTGGTACATGTGTATATGTGTATTTTTTGTTTCTGTTTCTTTGCGTGTTTGCACGTATGTAATGTGTGTATATATGTGTACTTTGTGTTTTGGTTGACGTACGTTTAGTGAATATATATGTGTGCGTGCATTATATACGAATTTATGTGTGTATATTTATATACGTTTATATAATTATATGTATATATATATACACACACACACATATATTTTTTATGTGTATTTGGTGTATACGTTTGTTTGTGTGCGGGTACAGGTGTCACGCGGGTTTATGTATGTGTGCACGTGTTTATATGTACATGCTTGTATATGCATGCATGGCGGTTGTTTTCGCGTATGCATGTGTATGTACGTATATGGGATGCGTGTATGTATATATTTAATTATGATTGATTTTAATAATCTGTGTCATTTTCGTTCTACTATTTTATTTACATTATTCTTAACTCTGAAGCCAAGAATCATTCTGTTTCCTAAATAGAACATTAGCCTACGACTTCATTTATACTAAAAACGTGGTTTTGTCTCTGCTTGTCTTTGTTCTCATCGCACCATATAATGACCTATTATCTTCGCTTTTTTCCGTTCATTGCCAGAGAACGTCTTCACGAACCAAACTATCGTCTTCCTGTTTTCCTTCGGTTGCAACGTTTTTCGAAATATTTACTTCTGCGTTCACAGATTGACTTTTTTTAGTTTCAGAAGATCCCGTTAAGGGTGAAAGCAGCGATTATTGGCTTAAACTTTAATGCCCTATTTGAATAAATATTTGCCCTAGGGTTCTTATATATTTGATATATATTTATCCTTATCGAGCTATTTTGGGAATTTAGTCTTCAAATATATTATTATTACTATAATAGTATATATTATCCTTTTGAATACACATTTAATAATATTTGGAAGTTTAGCAATATGCATGACTATATATATATATATATATATATATATATATATATATATATGTGTGTGTGTGTGTGTGTGTGTGTGTGTGTGTGTGTATGTGTGTGTGTGTGTGTGTGTGTGTGTGTGTGTATGTGTGTGTATACATATATCTACTTATATATATAACCAGCAATTTCTCTGTCTGTCTGTCCGACAGCGGAAACACGTGCGTAAAGAGAGAGTGAGAGTGAAAGAAAGAGACATACTACGAGAGGGGGATAGCGGGAGGGAGAGAGGGAGAGAGAGAGTGAATAGACGCTAAAACACGTGCTACAGAAACATTACTTTCCCCTCTCCACTGACTTTGGTCACTGAGGCCGAGGGAATCGCGCTGAGCCCGTCATAATGACGTAATGCAGACAGCTAGACATACAGACAGATATTATAAGGGCGCAACGTTATATCTATGTATCTATCTAAAAAGAAAGACTAAGACTTATATAGAGAGAACGCTAAATCGCCTAATGCGGTCCCTAGGGCATTGAAAATTTGAAATAATCTTTGCTCAAAACACTCACAGGACAATAAGTATTACATGTCTAAAGTTTGAAAACAATCGGTTGGATGGTTCTCAAGTTTTAGTGAGCTGACAGACAGACTGACAGACATTCTCTGTTTTAGATATATGGACTAGCAGAAACCGCCCACGGGTGGTTTTCTGCTAGTCTACTTATATATATAACCAGCAATTTCTCTGTCTGTCTGTCCGACAATGGAAACACGTGCGTAGAGAGAGAGTGAGAGTGAAAGAAAGAGACAGACTACGAGAGGGGGATAGCAGGAGGGAGAGAGGGAGAGAGAGAGAGTGAATAGACGCTAAAACATGTGCTACAGAAACATTACCTTCCCCTCTCCACTAACTTTGGTCACTGAGGCCGAGGGAATCGCGCTGAGCGCGTCATAATGACGTAATGCAGACATCCAGACATACAGATAGATATTATAAGGGCGCAACGTTATATCTATGTATCTATCTAAAAAGAAAGACTAATAATTATAGAGAGAGAACGCTAAATCGCCTAATGCGGTCCCTAGGGCATTGAAAATTTGAAATAATCTTTGCTCAAAACACTCACAGGACGATAAGTATTACATGTCTAAAGTTTGAAAACAATCGGTTGGATGGTTCTCAAGTTTTAGTGAGCTGACAGACAGACAGACATTCTCTGTTTTAGATATATAGACTAGCAGAAACCGCCCACGGGTGGTTTTCTGCTAGTCTATATATATAAAACAGAGGATGTATGTATGTGTGTTTTTCCCTAAAACTCGAGAAATACCCAACATTTCTTTTTCAAACTTTACACATGTAACCCGTATGGCCCCGGAGGTGTTTTGGACAAACACAAATTCCAAATTATTCTGACCTAGGGACCGTATTAGGCGATTTAGCGATCTCTTTCTCTTTCTATTAGTTTTTCTCTTTTTAGATAGATACATAGATATGACGTCGCGCCTTCATACTAGCTGTATGTATGCCTGGCTGTCTGCATTACGACATTATGACGCGATCAGTGTGTGTGTATATATATAGATATATTGTGTGTGTGTATATATATATATTCTTATGCCAAAGAGCGTATTCACGAACCAACGTATCGTCTGCCTGTTTTCCTTCGGTTGCAACGTTTTTCGATATATTTACATCATTGTTCACAGATTGATTCTTTTAGTTTCAGAAGATCCCGTTAAGGTTGAAAGCAGCGATTCTTTGCTTAAACATTAATATATTATTTTAATATAGATATTCGTGTACAGATATTTTTGCATACACAAAAACAAAATATAAACAAACTAGGCCAACGATTACATCAGTTAGTCTTAGTGTACTTCATACTGCTTTTAGGTAGAAGATTCCGTTAAGGGAGAGAGCAGCGATTCATTTTCTGCGTTCACAGATTGATTTTTTTAGTTTCAGAAGATCCCGTTAAGTGTGAAACCAGTGATTCTTTGCTTAAATTTTATTATGTTATTTTAATATATATATATATATATATAGAGAGAGAGATATAATTATATATTCATGTACAGATATTTTTGCATACACAATAACAACATATAAACAAACGTATTTGTTTCACGAGGCTCGATAAGGATAAATATATATCAAATATATAAGAATCCTAGAGCAAATCCCGAGCAACGCCGGGCCATTATGGTAGTAATATATATATAAATATAAATATATATATATATATAAATATATATATATATACACATATATATATATATATATATATATATATATATATATATATATATATATATATATATATATATATATATATATATATATATATTAGAAAGTGAGGTGTCCTACACGAGTGAAAGTATAAAGAAAAAGAGATGAAATCGAAAATGCAACTGGAGTCATATTTTTTAACAAAATAAGACTCCAGTTGCATTTTCGATTTCATCTCTTTTTCTATATATATATTCTGAAAGTTAGCGGAAATTACAATATCTCCTTTGTCTAACACATTGAATGACCCACCAAAAACCGCGGGTTATTTCCCTTTTGGGAAACAACACGTGACATCTAAAAATCTGATTCACTGCTGCTAGCCTCAACATTTAGTATGTCGCCCTGTTCTCTGGAAGAACGAAATCCTGTTGATGAAATGAATCATCTGTTCGATCATGAATACCACGAGCTTGCCAGTTACGTAAGTCTGATATTTAATTTCGGATGTTATAGAAACACTTTAAACGTATAACGTTTGATTTGTCCAGGTGTATTTTTTCTTAACCTGTCAGTTCTTTTGTTACTTTTGTATTGTGTGTTAGATTTTATCTACCACAATGTTCAATTTGTCAAGCTATTTAAACGTATGTTATTACTCAAAGGACCTACATTGTCGAATGCTTTGCTAACTCATTCATATAGTAGGTCGAATTTGCTTGCACACCGCCAATGATTCGATTTTACTAAGCCTCCAATTATATTATTTTCTCCTAGACTTATTAATTAACTAATTAATTTAATTAGATAATTCTGTCCATTATTTAATTATTTGTGTTTGTTTAATAACATCCGGTCGAGAGCTTATTCTGAAAGTTAGCGGAAATTATAATATTTCCTGTCTAACACTTTGAATGACCCGCCAAAAACCGCGGGCTATTTCCGTTGTTGGAAATAACATGTGACAACTAAAAATCGGATTCGCTGCTTCTAGCTGCAACATTTAGTATGTCGCCCTGTTCTTTGGTAGAACGAAAACCTGTTGATGAAATGAATCCTCTGTTCGATCATGAATACCAGGAGCTTGCCAGTTACGTAAGTCTGACATTTGATTTCGGATTCATAGAAACACTTTAAACGTATAACGTTTGATTTGTTCAGGTGTATTTTTTCTCAAACTGTTAGTTCTTTCGTTACTTTTGTATTGTGTGTTAGATTTTGCCTACCACAATGTTCAATTTGTCAAGCTATATAAACGTATGTTATTACTCTAAGGACCTACCTTGTCGAGTGCTTTGCTAACTCGTTCATATAGTAGGTCGAATTTGCTTGCACACCGCCCAAGATTCGATTTTACTAAGCCCCCAATTATATATATATATATATATATATATATATATACATATATACATATTTATATATATATATATATATATATATATATATAAACGGAAAAGATGAAACGAAATTTCATTTCCCACTCCTAGTACGGCTGTTACTTAAATATAAGTATGTACAGGTACATACATATATGTATACAGACGTACAGTCGTATGTATATATATATATACATACATGCACACATATATATATATGTACGTATGGATTCATATATGTGTGCATGTACGTATATATATATACATACTACTGTACGTCTGTATACATATATGTATGTACGTGTACACACACACACACATATATATATATATATATATATATATATATATATATATATATATATATATATATATATATATATATATATATATATATATATTTATATATACAGGGTTGGGCATGATTCCTGTTACAAAGTTTTAAATCAATTTTAAAAATACATTATGTTGGTAATATAACTCATATATGTGTATCAAATCCATGCACTATAACCACATTAACTATCTTTCAGAACATTACTCCATTAACAATTTGCAATGTCCATAGAATTGAAAAGAAAGTTCATAATAGAGAAGCATGAAAAAGGCCTGACTCCACCCGAGATATTTAAACTGGGGAAAATTCTTAAAATCAATAGAGTGTTGTTCAAAAGGACAATCGATCGATTTAAGGAAACTTACTCGACCAAAGACAAATCTCGATCCAGACGCCCTCGCACCTCAAGAACACCAACACTCGTTAAAAGTGTGAAGGAAAAAATAAGGCGTAATCCAAGAAGGTTCATGAGAAAAAAAGGCAGAAGAAGCAGAAACATGGACGAGAACTATGCGGTGGATTTGTCGACATGATCTGGGGATGTCACCCTATAAGTTCCAAAAGAGACAGTTTCTTTCTGCAGCCACAATTGAAAAGAGGCTGTCCAGAAGTAAACTGTTATTGAACCGTATCAAGGATGGCATGCTGCAAAACTTCATCTTGACAGATAAGAAGTGATTCACTGTGCAGAAGTCTCACAACCCTCAAAATGATCGAGTACTTGCAAAAAGTCTCAAATCAATTCCTTCAAGTGTAGGAAAAGTGTTCAGAACACAGAAACCAGCATTAGTAATGGTTTGGGCAGCCATTTGTGAAAGAGGGATGTCTCCTCTGATTTTTGTGCCTCAAAGAGTTAAAATTAACAAAGAACTTTACATAAAGGATATTTTGGAAGGAGCACTGATGCCATGGTGCATATCTGTTTATGGCGATGACTTTTGGACTCTCCAACAAGATGGAGTGACGAGCCACACTCCTCGCGTAACACAATAGTGGTGTAGAGACCATTGTCCTGCATGGATCAGTAAGGAAGAGTGGCCTCCCACATCACCAGATCTCAACCCTCTCGATTTTTCTTTATGGTCAGTTCTTGAGAGTGAAGCCTTCTCTACTCCTAGCCAAAATATTGAAACTCTGAAATCAAAACTGAATAAAGTATGGGAGAAAATACCCATGGAAACTGTTCGTGCAGTCATCGAAGACTTTCCTAGAAGACTTCGTGCGGTAGTGAGAGCTAGGGGAAAGCATTTTGAATAAATGTTTGTGCAGTTGTTTAATAGTATATTACTTACTATTTGTTGAAGTCAGATCTTGAAATATATGTTTTTTCCAAGAACTATTTGCATTTTATTTTGTAACAGTTTTTATGCCCCGACCTGTATATATATATAAATATATATATATATATATATATATATATATATATATATATATATATATATATATATATATATATATATATATATATATATATATATATACATATATACATATTTATATATATATATATATATATATAAACGGAAAAGATGAAACGAAATTTCATTTCCCACTCCTAGTACGGCTGTTACTTAAATATAAGTATGTACAGGTACATACATATATGTATACAGACGTACAGTAGTATGTATATATATATACATACATGCACACATATATATATATGTACGTATGGATTCATATATGTGTGCATGTACGTATATATATATACATACTACTGTACGTCTGTATACATATATGTATGTACGTGTACACACACACACATATATATATATATATATATATATATATATATATATATATATATATATATATATATATTTATATATACAGGGTTGGGCATGATTCCTGTTACAAAGTTTTAAATCAATTTTAAAAATACATTATGTTGGTAATATAACTCATATATGTGTATCAAATCCATGCACTATAACCACATTAACTATCTTTCAGAACATTACTCCATTAACAATTTGCAATGTCCATAGAATTGAAAAGAAAGTTCATAATAGAGAAGCATGAAAAAGGCCTGACTCCACCCGAGATATTTAAACTGGGGAAAATTCTTTAAATCAATAGAGTGTTGTTCAAAAGGACAATCGATCGATTTAAGGAAACTTACTCGACCAAAGACAAATCTCGATCCAGACGCCCTCGCACCTCAAGAACACCAACACTCGTTAAAAGTGTGAAGGAAAAAATAAGGCGTAATCCAAGAAGGTTCATGAGAAAAAAAGGCAGAAGAAGCAGAAACATGGACGAGAACTATGCGGAGGATTTGTCGACATGATCTGGGGATGTCACCCTATAAGTTCCAAAAGAGACAGTTTCTTTCTGCAGCCACAATTGAAAAGAGGCTGTCCAGAAGTAAACTGTTATTGAACCGTATCAAGGATGGCATGCTGCAAAACTTCATCTTGACAGATAAGAAGTGATTCACTGTGCAGAAGTCTCACAACCCTCAAAATGATCGAGTACTTGCAAAAAGTCTCAAATCAATTCCTTCAAGTGTAGGAAAAGTGTTCAGAACACAGAAACCAGCATTAGTAATGGTTTGGGCAGCCATTTGTGAAAGAGGGATGTCTCCTCTGATTTTTGTGCCTCAAAGAGTTAAAATTAACAAAGAACTTTACATAAAGGATATTTTGGAAGGAGCACTGATGCCATGGTGCATATCTGTTTATGGCGATGACTTTTGGACTCTCCAACAAGATGGAGTGACGAGCCACACTCCTCGCGTAACGCAATAGTGGTGTAGAGACCATTGTCCTGCATGGATCAGTAAGGAAGAGTGGCCTCCCACATCACCAGATCTCAACTCTCTCGATTTTTCTTTATGGTCAGTTCTTGAGAGTGAAGCCTTCTCTACTCCTAGCCAAAATATTGAAACTCTGAAATCAAAACTGAATAAAGTATGGGAGAAAATACCCATGGAAACTGTTCGTGCAGTCATCGAAGACTCTCCTAGAAGACTTCGTGCGGTAGTGAGAGCTAGGGGAAAGCATTTTGAATAAATGTTTGTGCAGTTGTTTAATAGTATATTACTTACTATTTGTTGAAGTCAGATCTTGAAATATATGTTTTTTCCAAGAACTATTTGCATTTTATTTTGTAACAGTTTTTATGCCCCGCCCTGTATATATATATAAATATATATATATATATATATATATATATATATATATATATATATATATATATAGTAAAATAATAAATTTGAAGACTAAAATCCAAAGAGGACTCGATAAGGATAAATATATATCAAATATATAAGAACCGTAGAGCAAATATTTATTAAAATAACAGATTAAAGTTTAAGCAAAGAATCGCTGCTTTCACCCTTAACGGGATCTTCTGAAACTAACAAAGTCAATCTGTAAACGCAGAAGTGGATATTTAAAAAAACGTTGCAATATATAGTCATGCATGTTGCTAAACTTCGAAATATTATTAAATGTGTATTCAATAGCATAATTATTACTAGTTATTCATGTGCATTTTGTGTCAGGGTGAACGTGAATTCATGTGTGCATTTATGGCTGCTGAAAAAATATATATAGTCGTTGCATTGTTGCACAAAGCCAGTAGTTATTCCAATGTATTAATGGTACTTTATATTATCGACCCCGTAAGGATGAAAGGCAAAGTTAATGATCCCTTGGAATTATCATACAAATATATGTGTAAGGAGATTCGGGTCACATTCATTCTATGTTTCTGCAAATATCAATTCCCCCTCAACCTTGACCTCACTCGCTGTTCCCATTCCAATACAGGAGCAAGCAGGAAGGGCTCATTCTACTGACATCGCTTAAAAGAGGCTGTTTGCATAATAGCAAACGAATCGAATAGTATTCTTAATATTCGAAAGAGTCAGATTACATCTATATATATAAAAGCAAGTTTGTGTGTGTGTGTGTGTGTGTGTGTGTGTGGACAGCTTTGGACACCTAAGGCTTTTACAATTCTCGAATTTGACCATATTTTCTGGTAACGTTACACCTGTCGCTAATTTTTTCAAATCGACCCAGGTTGAGCAATAACAAATCGATATCAATATTATCTATATATATAAAAGCGAGGATGTGTGTGTACAGAGTATGAAATTCCACGGGTGTCAGAATCATGGTAGAAGAAAGACTGAGAGAATGAGAAAGCGAGCGAGAAAGAGAGAGAGAGAATATATGGTAGATAGGGAGAGGGGGAGATATAGTACAGATGGAGAAAGATGAGATATGTTACAGAGAGAGAGAGAGAGAGAGGTGATATGGTAAGGGAGAGAGGGAGAGATAGGATATGGTGAGGAGGGAGAGAGAGAGATGAGATATGGTATAAAGTGAGAGAGAGGAGATATGCTATAAAGAAAGTGAGAGAGGGGAGATATGGTACAGAGAGAGTCAGAAGGAGAGAGAGGAGATATGGTACAAAGAGAGAAAGAGCGAGGAGGAGCGAGATGAGATATGGTACAGAGAGAGAGAAGGGGGAGATATTATAGAAAGAGAGAGAGCGTGAGAGCGAGAGAAGAGATATGGCATAAAAAGAGACAGAGAGGGAGTTAAGATATAAAGCGAGAGAAAGAAGGAGATATGATACAAAGAGAGACAGAAATAGAGGAGTAATACAAAAGAGTGAGAGCGGAAAGCAATCATTAATAGAGAGAGGGGGGATGAAATATAAAGAGAGGGAAATAGAGATAGAGAGAGAAAGAGAAAGAGAAAGAGATTAGAAATGACACAAACAAAGACAGATAGGGAAAATAAGATATAAAAAGAGAGAACGAGAGAGAGAAAATACCAGAAAGATTAAGTAAGAGTGGCGGAACGAGGTAGGGAGATACGTTGAAGGGGAGGAGAAAAAAGTAGAGGAGTGGGGAGATGAAAAAATTATGGAAGCCAGTTAGGACAAATAATTGTGTATTGTATACAAATCTGGGTTGAACAGTTATTTGGCTGACTCTGAAGGCGTGATGCTAGAGCTGCGAAATCTCTCTATATAAAAGCGAGGATATGTGTGTGTGTGTGTGTGTGTGTGTGTGTGTGTGTGTGTGTGTGTGTGTGTGTGTGTGTGTGTGTGTGTGGACAACTTTGGACAGCTAAGGCTTCTACAATTCCCAACCGAATTTGACCAAATTTGCTGTGCACGTGGCACCTGTCGCTAGGATGGTCACAACGTAAACATTTTTCAAATCGACCCACGTTGAGCAATAAAAAATTGATAGCAACATTATTTGTTCTAAAGTGCATGATGTAAGGTAGAAATCAATCAAAACAAAATCCTTATGGGACGTTCCATTCAAACTGTTTGGACCTACAACTTTTCAGCTGTAGCTTGCACATTTTTGGTGTCACTCGCGACCAAATTGTAGGTGTTTATTCTCTGAACTATAAGGTTCTTAAGCGAGCATCAATTTTCTTCTAAGTCACATGCCTGTGTCAGCAAACCCCCAAAAATTAAATCCTTATGGCATTTTCCATTCAATTTACTTCCTAGCTGTAGATTCTTAGCATAATTTCAAATCCCGGGAAACGCCGGGTAAATGTGCTAGTTTATATATATATATATATATATATATATATGTGTGTGTGTGTGTGTGTGGGTGTGTGCGTGTGTGTGTGTATGTGCGTATATATATATATATATATATATATATATATATATATATATATATATATATATTTATATACAGATATGTAGGTACGATTGCTTGTATGTCTGCGAATGTGTTTAAACATCCATATAATATTAGATCAAAGAATATGCATAAACAAATTATCATTAATTTAATGATCACCCTGATTGATGGAATAATAGACATATCGACCGATCATTCACTTAATGTCATAAAATATCCAATATCGAAGGAAAGAAATTGTAATATAACATGACAATTAATTTTTAACTTACTGGAGGATCACTTACTCAGTGCTGTGACGAATAATTTAATAAATGAACCTATTAACATTATTGATGTTCTTGGTTAATATATTCTTCCTAATACATTTCCTAAATATTGTTTTTCTATATAGCTTGAAATTATAGATGGTGAGAATGGATAATTTCAAATATGCACCTCTTTATGTAAGACATTCCGGTAATCTGAGACTACGTCGATGATGTTATTTAACGAACGGAGGTGCCTATTGAAAAAGAATGTGGTGAGGATAATTAATCAGGTATGTACTACGTTCATCATAGTCTAGCACACAACAAACATTCGTGCCGAATAGGTATATGGAGGAAGCAGATGTGTCAAAATATAATCCTCCAATGCAAACTACATTGCGCTGGATTTCTCTCTTATAGATTATATAAAATAGTAGCGCTTGATAGATGACGATTCCTGTTGCCATATTGATTTCTCTCCAGGAAACGGAACGAACTTAGGATGACATAATGCCTCACCTGATGGCTTTTTGTCTGAGTGTGTGACATCTACTGCTCACCTTACTTCAGAATGTGGAATTTAAATGTGACAGAGACACGTTGTAATGGCATCTGCTAGTGGATAGTATATTCACCTTGAAAACAATGATACGCACATTAACATGACTCACGAGTACACCCAACTCAAATATAATCATCGTGGTAAATGCATTCATTTCAATCTTTCGGTGGAATATATTTGATATCCATTTCAACATGCAATATGGTAAATACATTCAGTGACAATGTACGATACGTGACTGAATATTTAATGGGTCATATAAATACGTTCAAAACTAACGGTTGTAATATGTGAGAAGGAATTATTCGATGGAGATCCCCTATTAAAATATAACATACCCCACATTTATAAATGCGTTTATCGTAGTGTTAGTTACAGCCATAACGTATTTATGTTATTTCATATTAAAAGGCGGTGGATTGACAGTATCGGTAGAGGGTCGGACGCCATGCTTTCCAGCATAGTTACGTCCCTTTACGATCTGAGTTCAAATCCCGCCGAGGTTGACTTTGCCTTTCATCCTTACGGGGTCGATGCACTGGTCTTGTGCCTAAAGTAGAAACAGTTATTTCATATTAAAGAAATAAATGAAACAAATGTCAAATTTTAAAACACAATATTCGTGACGCAGTTAATTTTAGTGATTAGTATTGTTCTGATAAACTTGTGATATACATATGAATGAATTTGAGGTGTTAATTTGATGCAGACAAATATATTATACAATTATTTGTAAATCATAATTTTTTTATTTTCGAAATGTACAACTATGTGGTTATTGTTTAGATTTCTTTCATAAGAATCATATACTTGAATCCAATTAAGAAATATACTCCATGACTTATGGAATACACCATCGTATTCAATGAATCATATGATTCTAACTCTTTACGCGAGATGGAAATATTAACATTTAGTATTATATATATATATATATATAGTTGACTGTTGTGTATGTTGTGTATATAGTATAAAGAAAACGAAAAATCAGTGATGCATCTGGACTCAATCTATTGCGTGTTACAATTGTTTCGCCGGCAGGTAGCTCGAGACATGATCGCTGTATGGATCTGGCTGATTCTACGGCGGCTGCAGATTCCTTCAGACACGCGTAGTTCGTTCGGAGCAAATGTTATCACCATAGCTACCATTATACACAAGTATATATATATATATATATATATATATATATATATAGTTTGAATGTTTTAGGTAAATAATTTATTATTTTCTAGGTATCGTAATCAGATGCATAATGCCGTTACTGACTCAATATAATATATTTACTTATATCCCTTAATATTGTATTAAATTATATGCTGCTTCGTGCTGCTTCTTTTTTATTTAGTTGATCGTAAAGTAATTTTGACGAATGCGTATGCATAACTGTACGATCTCTCTTTCCATTCCTTTTAACAAATATTCTCTAAATTAAGGCTCTATTGTAAATCTATTTTATTGTATTACATGTAGTTTCATTTGTAGCCGCATGGTTCTTCATTATCATCAATACGATTATAGATATCCTCTTAGAAATCTTCATTTCTATAAACTTAATGATTATGATCAATTAATTATTTTCTGGAAATCATAATATAAATCGGAAAATGCGATAATTATTTCATTGAATACCTGATTAACATCATTTCCTATAGACATTGATAACAAAAGACAGTTTTAGCGTAATGTAGTTGAGATTCGCTGATAAAGAATGACATAACATTGCAATAGAAATAGAGTTGTATTGAATAAATTCAAATGAAATGTTATCATTCGTATCTATTAATCTTTTAGAAAATGTAGAAAGTATTTAAATTACTAAACTAAAAAGGGAAATAAATTGAAAAACTTGAATTCACAAATATGTCAATATAAAACACAAACAATAATTATTCATTAAGCCAAACTCTTATTAACCCGCACACCAAAGACGACGAGTACATATTTGACAAGAAAGAGGTTAGGATATTTCTTTATTCGAGCAAAAAACAATACATTCTGTCTTTTTGGTAAAACAATATGTCCCTATAATACTTCAGCCCACTGGCGTTTATCTTTTTAAATTCAACTAAAAATTATATTGATTATAAAAAAATTTTTTTTTTTGCATTTGATGTGTTATGATCTCGTGTAGGGTTTCCTTAAGTTATTGTTTCATATTTTATTACGTAATCTGTTATTCTGAACGTAACAATACACTACCAATAATTTTACAAATACACACTAGTCGTCTACTTTGTGAAATTATAGTGGTTTAACATCATGCCTAACGGATTTAGAAATGTGCAAACGATATCCGTAATTCGTTGTTCTTCATCTTTAATTAACAAACTAAAACATAAATATCGTTGCCTCTAACAAGGTATTGATACTTTAAATCAGATTGTAGTGATACGGATAAAGATCAAACAGGCAAAACGAAAACTAACATATAAATACAGTTAATGGTAATAAAGAAAAGAATCACCAAATTAGAAAACTCAAAATACTAAAAACAGAATAATTTGAATTAAAGACAATTCGAATAAAAGAATGTAAAACATATAAAAACACAAGTTCACCAAGAATAGTTTCCACGAACAAAGGTAAATTGCATGCATTTATTAGAGAAATATTGAAGGTAATCACTTGGATGTTTTATATGTTCAATTCATGAAAATAATTACGATCGTTTGTTTAATGTTCTTCTGAATATATTTATTTCATTTTAAACATTTTCATAAAATTTTAAATTAAAGTATCTGAATAAGGACGATTTCTTGATGGTGAACATATAATTTTACCTATATTGAACATATTAATATAAGTTGGGTTTATTTCATCGTTCTATCCCTGAAACATACATGATTGATATTAATATTCCAGGATATAGACATAGAAAACATTAGTATTCTATATATGAATTCCTATGGCCACATGAAAGGGTCATTAAAATAATTCCATACATAACTCTTTAGTTATAAAACAAATCGATCATATTTTGTTAAATATATTTATGCATATAGGCAACATGAACATATTGACATTCATGGAACATCGTCTTTTGTTCTTGATGGGGCAGGAAAGCTGTGAGATCCACAGTGACAGTTATTTCATTTTATTATAAGGTATTGGAGTGGCATGTAAATAACAAATCTTTAAAAGATAAATGAAGATAAAACAGTTCTGTAAAGCTTCCTAATTTGCAGAAAACAATCTGAAATTAATATTATCTGTATCATATTGATACACTTCAAAGCTTATTGAGCCCATAATAAAGCCTATACTATTTAACCATTCCAGTTTTCACTTTTTATCATTTAAGAAGACAGAAAATATGATGTGTAATAAAACATATAATACAAAATTAATAAGCCATATTTGCCAGCCTAATAGTGTTTATTGAATATATATGTGTATGCACATTATATACTATATATATATATATATATATATATATATATATATATATATATATATATATATATATATATATATATATATATATATATATATATATATATATATATATATATATATATATATATATATATGTATATATATATATATATATATATATATATATATATATATAAAGGAAAAGGGAAGTAGTTTCAGATGTTCAAGTTCTTTGATAATAATGCTATGATATACATTTCAATGACGACACTGGCCACACTGTTCTGTGTGCCAGTGTCGTGTCATCATCAGACAGCTTGTTACATAATAAGGTTATGTTTCCGAGGCAATCCAAATTGAATCGACATGGGAACGGATGAAGTTCGTGCTTTTGGTTTTTTCATCCGTTCCCTTGTGAGTACCAATTCACCCCCACCGGTCTGCGCAAGCGCATGTCCGAAGGAAGTTGACCATTAGCCACAGCAGATTTCAACGAAATTCGCTTAGTCAGTTCACCCTCTCAGCCAAAACAATGGCCCACCTATGCCCTACCAAAGTTTACTGCTACCCATCACGTCTGTGGAAGTCAGCCGAAAGCCAGAGGGGGTGGCAGGGTGTTAGTTTTTATAGGTCATAATACTACCTTTCACTAAGCGTTGACAGTAAGACTGACCATCAACTCATAAGGGAAAATATACTTAATTCTAGGTATCGTGGTTTTATATTGGAAGTTGAGAGTGAGAGTTGGAAATAAAAATTAAAAATTAAAATCCTAAATCAAATATCAGAGATTATAAATTAAACAATTAATATATATATATGTAGAGGTTATATTTAATTTGTTGGGATACAATAAAATAATAACTGAAATAAATAGGAAAAGAAAAGAAATTATACAATTTTTTAATTACCTTAATCTTAATGTAGAAATAGAGAGTAATTATAAAATAGTTAACTTTCTAGATATAACTTTAAACCTTAACACAGGTCTTTATTATCCATTTCACAAAATAAACGACAACTTAAACTACGTTAATTTTAATTCCAATCACCCCAGATCCGTTAAAAACACTATAGTAAACTCTGTGCAGCAACGTATTTTAATTTCAGCTAATAAGAATATTTTTGAAGTTAAAGACGAAAAGAATATGGTTTTATAAATATAGTTTCCATTTGTTAATATATTGTATATATATATATATGTGTATGTGTGTGTGTGTGTGTTTGTGCCTGTGCGTCTGTTTACACACACACACACACACACACACACATATATATATATATATATATATATATATATATATATATATATATATATATATATATATAAGATATAACACTCCACTCCTCACTGATTAACCTCGATGTCACGTGATTGATTCTTTTGAATTTGCCACCGACCAAGTAGGCAATGATTTTCTCAATGTCTTGGAATTTAGTCCACGCTTGCTTTTTTCCACCACTGAATTATTTTTATATATTTCCCTGTGTCCACGCATCGCCTGGTAACTTAGCTGAGAACATACTCCCTGATGACGAAACGGCTTCTCCATGCTTTCCATTTGGAAAACCATGTTTATTCTCTTACAGAAACTAATTAGTTGGAGTGAAATTTTAGTAAGTAAGTTAATTTTTATAATTTTCTTATTTTACGTCTTTCATATAATTGTTCTGCATCCCCTTGCATTGAACCACAAAGTTACTAAGACAAAACCTATATATTTGCTAGCATAGGTATGCATCTGTATATATATGTTGGTAGATATGCTAATTCTTTATAATATATATATATAGATGTAGTTGCGGGTGTGTCTGACAATTTACATATTTCGTTTGTCTCTGTCTTCTAATGTTACATTTTCTTCAGTGTAAATACATAGAACCATCATTTATTTACGGACAAACTTATCTAAGTTAGATATAGTGACAACATAATTATATGATCGTTTTATGTTTCGTTCATTTGTCTTATTGTCCATAGATACCAAATATGACCTGAATTCATTTATTCATTAGAGTTATAGTTTGATCTACTGTGAGCACTTCTCATGAGTTGATGCTAATCTCTGTTATATCGATAATGTTTTTAATTACTTTGGGAAATATAAAAACAATAATTATTTTACTATTTTCCACCGCATTACTCGCCATATATTATTTGATTTCCTCTTGTTTGAAAAACCCAATTGACTTTATATTTCGTTCTATCATTCAACCGAACGTGTACGACACATTGATTGTGTATTACTTTTACACAGGATAATATGAAATTAAATATATTTAGTGTATCGCAACTAAAATTATACTTTTTGGAGCACAAATACCCAGACTTTTATAATATCAGATTTAATAAATAAGCTAGTGGTTATAGGGGTCTCCCTCCTGATTTAAATGTGATGCATTACATATTTGGTAATGTTTGGAACATATTAAAATATTAAAGTATTAATCACTGTAAGTAAATTGAATAGTTTTCTGGAATTAAATTCATATTTCAAATCAGCACATACCCAAATAAGTCAAATCTCTGGCGAATGTTGTTAAACCTAAATTAATAATTCATTGATAGATTATATCTGTTTTATATGGCATCTATTGCCTATTACTGTGTAACGTAAACAGAAATATTGTGTGATGTTCTTAGTGATTTGGTCCTAACTTTCATTATTTACAACAAAAAAAACAAATTGTTTTTTTCAACTGTAGCTGAAGTTATTGATTTTAGTAATAAGCGTGTAAAGGTTTTATAAATAAAAAGGGTAATTATATCACGTTCAATAAATTTAATATCTTATGCACTTCATAAATTTAGCATTTTTTCTCTTAATCCTTTGAAAAACGTGATGTTTTTTATCATTTGTTTTAATCTTAGTGAGGAAACCAAACATTAAAACTTATCTGATATGCATAAAAGCTTCTCTGAGAGAACACATAAAAACCGAGTTTATTTACAAATTAGTTCTTTAAACAATCATGCATGTATGTTTCCAATAGAATTTACTATTTAAATGTTACGCCAGAGAAAATAATTCGGTAAGTATATGCATTGATATGGAAAAGGCCCGAATAGTAGTCTATGATTAGGATACTGAAAATATTGTGTGAGATTCATGGTAACGTTTTAGTTGAGAAATACAGTTTATGTCTCAACTTCTAATAAGTTCAGTGGTTCCCGTTTATAATTTTGACTATCTACCTGAAGTCACAGAATTTAATATATGCAACACGCCCGTGAATGTGTACGAAATGGAGGTATATATAGATAATTTATTGATAGGGTATAATTGCATCTATGACGAACGACATATTATCGGTTATGAATCGAAAGTGGATAATGGTCGTAAAAACTGAATCAGTATATATATATATATATATAATTATTAATTCAAAATATTAACAAAATAGATATTCTTATGATCAATTATGTTTTATTATACATATTTCAGAGGTACTGAATTAAATTAAACAGTACGTCCTCATCAGATAAAATAAGATGATGCATGACATACCCTGACATAGTAGATGGTTAAGATTCAGTCATGGTAGTGATTAACTTATGACAAAATTCAATATTTATACACTAATATTGAGAACATGAGATAATATAATACAAATAATAGAGAGGGTGCATGTAATACAGCTTAAAAAATACATGGCATCAATATAACAGTTATACATTTTTTTTTAAAACTTCTGGAGAAAGAGTAGCATAGAAGAAGAAACAGCTGATGTGATAATATATTTAGTAGGTGGCTTGAAAAAACAGATGAAAGATGATTAAAGAGAGAGAGAGACAAAGAGGAGTAAATTATGTTCAAGCTTATATACAGATTACCATATATGCAACACATATCCCAAATTAATATAGATGGCCGTTAATTTTCAAAATATTTAATTTAAGTTATTTCAGAGTAATGAATAATATTTTAGGTTTTAAAAGTTAATAGATATTTGTATTAATATTCTAATTATGTTTAAATTTTAAAATTCAAATTTTATGAAAACAAATTTAAAGGATTTACGAAATACGAGAAAGAAAATATATGCTTTTATACCCTCACGAAGGTAATCTTTACCAAACTTATTTATAATATTGACAACAGTTTATATAATATAATTTATAAAATAATTATAGTTATAATTATTAAAGAATGTATTGTTAAATAGTTTTAGTGCCTAAAGAATCAACCGGCTTTATAACTAAACTTAAAGAAGTCCGAATTTTTAATTATATATATATGTTGATAACAAAATACAAGGATGATAGTTTAGTCTTTGTTTATAATTGAGGTGATACCTTTCAAATATATATATAATATAATGCAATAATACAATAAAACAATATCGTAATTAAGTTACTGAAAATATTGTTCAAACATATATATAGTTAAAAAATATTGTTAAAAAATATTGCTAAAGAATTAATGTTTTATATCAATTATTTTCATTTAGTTGATATATACGATAATCATATAAGTAAATGATAGGGGCTAGATACAAAATAAATATACAAATAAAAGAAAATGAATTGTTTGCGAAACTTAAAGATGCCCAATATTAAAAATATATTATAAATGTAATAGGGCTTTCATATAGTATACAAAAGATACATCTAAAATATTTTAGCGAATGTGATATAAAGAGGAGCTAAATATTTGAAAAAAGCCGAAGATAATCTAAATTTAATTAAAATAAAATAAAATAAGTTAAATCTAATTATTATATATTATATTAAGTAGCAATCATTATATAAGTTCGAACTTCCAGGGAATATCAAAGACTTATAACAATATAGAGTCATTTGAGTGTTTAATTATTTATAAATGTAACTACGTTTATGTTATTACACTTGATAAAGATATTTGTACATCTATATAGAGATATTAATATAGGTATTAATGAAACGGTATACATTTAATTAAAAAAATATTAATTATAATAATTATTAGTAATGCTATAATTGTAGTTTTACCTCCAGTTCAATGGAGAGATAGACCAATATTTGTCGGCTATTATGGTTTGTTATATTTATACCTATATACATATAAAAAAATAAATGCAAATCTAACTTTCTCAGTCCAAAAAAACATACTCAAAATGAGTTAAATATGTAAAATATGCAAACGCACGAATGATCCACAGATCAATTATAATCAGTAAATTGACAAGTTAAATATCCAAATTATTTATTTAAAACAAATAAATAACGATCAGAATCAAAATTATAAATATCCCCCAAAAAAACATAAGGTATGCATATTTACAAGTAAACAATTTATCAAAAGAGTATCCTTCATTCTAAATTTAATTTTATCACAAATGATTAGAAGATAAAGCATTATTAAACCGTTATGACTTTTTAGCCCCAACAGTTGATAAGAGGCGTCAAAAATTAACACCTGATTGTTTACTGTTTTTTCCTGACTAAATGATTAGAAGATAAAGCATTATTAAACCGTTATGACTTTTTAGGCCCAACAGTTGATAGAGGCGTCAAAAATTAACGCCTGATTGTTTACTGTTTTTTCCTGACTTTTTGCGAGGCTTGGAATATGGACAAAGCATTATGAAGGCAGTTTGAGAATAATTCACTTTTTTTGTTAATTAAGTTTTCATAATTAGTAATTATTAATAGGGTCTCGATATAAATGTCGAAGAATGTGTAATTATTAATAAGATCTCGATTTAAATGTCGAAGAATTTGCTCCTATGTAGTTGTATGTGTTGTTATATGTTTTTACGGTGCATTTATACACCAGATTTCTATCCAGACAATTATTTTGCAGAGGGCAATCTTGTTTATTTCTACAATTACATTTCGATTTATTATTATTTATATTAACACTATTATTAATAGCATTATGTTGATTTTGGTTTAGAATTATACTGTTTATTTTAGCGATGTTTTGGGCCATATTCATAGTTCTAGAATAAGACAGTTTAATTGTGTGTCTATTAAATATAGAGTGGTATTTATGTTGACTAGGGAATGAACTATCTAAAGCTTTAACAAATATATTAGCTATTGGTGTTCTTACTGCTACATCAGCGGGGTGGGGGGCGGGGGGGTGGGGGGGGGGGGGCAAACCATATAACTGATTTAGTTATGGATCTTTTCCCCGATGTATTCACAGTACAGGTGTTTGAATTACAATTATTAGAATTTTTAGAACTTCGTTTATATATGCCATTATTTTTATCAGGATTAAGACTCAGATTATTATTGTCTATATATTCTATATTATTTTTATAATCTGGCCTTTTTAGCGCATCATTCTAATATCCTGCTTTTTCATCAAATATTGTATATATATATATATATATATATATATATACCTGGAAAAATAAGAAATAGGAGAACAGACCGTTAATTCATGTTTATTTAAAACAGCACCTGCGTGTGTTTCGCCCGGATGGGCTTCTCAAGGGCATAAATAACTAAAAGAGTGTTCCTAACATGGCCAGGAAAGTGTTTTTGGCGGTAAGTTCATGTCATGGTTCATTCCTCGCAAAAAACCGTGTTTTGATTTTGCAGTAGGTCAAGGGATATATATATATACATATATACATATATACATATATATATATGTATATATATATGTATATATATATATATATATGTGTGTGTGTATATATATATATATATATATATATATATATATATATATATATATATATAAATATATATATATAAATATATATATATAAATATATATATATATATATATATATATATATATATATATATATATAAATATATATATATAAATATATATATATATATATATATATATATATATATATATATATATATATATATATATATATATATATATATCATAAATATTTACCTAGAATCATTTGATAATATATATATACAACATTTCTTCTCACAATTAGCATAGTTAACCAAATAAAAATCAATTAGACCAGGCTATACGAATAAAGGCTCCTATGAAGAAATATTTGATAAATAAACGACAGCAGCCTCTTCGGGTCCGACCGCAATAGAATATTTACCCAACATTTCAACAGCATGTAGAAATCGACTAAATATACCGTCCACCATACACCATTAGGTATAAAATTAAAGTTAGAAGAAATGCGTACACTCTTACCATGATTATGTCTCTACCCTGGGGTTTCGTTCGCGTTCTGAGATATCCTATTAAGGATAAAATCTCGAGTTTCGAACTCGTCAGGAAACAACCTCATACGACAGGTAATTTACCAAAGCGATCTCGCCAGAAACAGATTCAAAATGGGTAAGAATCGTGATGTGGCAGTGGTCAAATTAGAAATAATGTGATTGGTTGCTTACGGCGAGTGGGCTGGTTGCTAGAAAGCGCAGCTCAATATTGCCCAAATTGCATCTCAACCTAATAGGAGATTATTAATAATAAGCACAAACTAAACAAAGTCACAGATATATAGCCAATCATGTTACATAGGAATTCCCGCGAACTCGCTGCCTAACTATGCAAGCATCTTGTTGAGTCAAATAAAGCCTTACGTTGAATCTATCCACGACGCAGAGTACTCCCAACCATTAACTGGATTACCTATAACGATAATTTGTTATCGAAATAGTATTACTTGACATTACAGTTGCTAAGATTATAGCTTCTAATTTGAATGGAAAGATACGCGTGGTGTGTTGGTGTAAATAGTAGCACAGTGCTGTGGATAACCAAAGATGTGTCAGAGTTCCATGTACGTCAATACTAATCTTTGTTTTCCATTTCTCCGAGGGTTCTTAACCCCACTATCACGCTAAATAATTTATTTAATTTCTTTAGTCAAAATACGGCGATAGCTTACATTTATAATAATTTCAAACTCGCTCGCTGATTCGAAAATATTATTACTCATATATATATATATATATATATATTTATACATATATTTATACATATATATATATATACATCTGTGTGTGTGATTAATTATACGGCCTCATTCACACCACTACCGTCGTACACGGTCATATGGCTTTTCGATATCCTCGAAACGTGCACACGCCTCTTGGCAATGCTGTGTTAATATAGACTGAAATATAGACTGTAGTTAAGCTAGGTTGCATTGTCTATATCCCTACACCACTCTGTCAGACACAATTTAAAAATTACCAGCGTGGCCATACGAGCAGACTACTCTATAATCGGAGGCACTCGTCTTGTTTCATCTTTAACACCTTTTCAGAGATTTAGAATATCGAAAACACATTAATCAGCCCAGATATAAATCCTTTTTAGTATCATATGACTTTAATCATACCCATAGTCCTGGACATTGTTCAGCGCTTTAATTTCACTGCTAAGCAGCTTCTTCGAGTGGTTAGTATTCATTCATAGTTGCACCTCATTTTCATCAGAGGATGTTGGTTTCTGTGTACATAGGAAATCAGTAATATAGTCTCTACAACTCTCAAAGATACACATTTCGTTAAAGATAATAAACAAGACGAGCTCCTGATTTAAGGCATAGAGCAGGACTTCGTTTTACGCCGAAATACCCGCAACGGCCTCCCCTCTCTTAAACCTAGTTAGCTTTAATATCTCCGTTGCCATATTCCTTGCCTGAATATACCTTGTAGGAAAACGTATTTCAATTCCTATATCTGTAAACTTCTTTTGCTCGGGTCGATTATTTAACCCATTCGTTGAAATAGTGTGTTACATAAACAATGACGTTTCGTTATTTGTTGCCGTTCCATAAGTGAATGACGATTCCGCTAACTATGTTCGTTGGAAGGTGCATCGTATCCGATTTCCTAAAATATTTATTCTAATGATTGAAATATAGTATTGATACATCATTTTGGTTTCACATATTTTCAATTTCAAATTTGTTTTGGTTTACATTTGAAGCAATACGCTTCAATCCTTTTCAACCGAATTTGTCCTGTATTATAGGTAGCGCACTCACCAACATCTTAAACACGTGGAGATCGATGATTAATTTTTTGAGTTGTGGTATTTACATACCAAATTCTCTTTCATACCGCGATAGAATCAGTGGAAAGATTTCTGAATTTTTCATCATCGAATGAAAAACACATACACAGGGCAAACATGCAGAAACATACTTTTACATAACGAAACATTATTTTTTTCCTTAATAGAGAGGTTGGTGTATGTTTATTGCATATAATAATATCTTTACTCCCATTATGTATTTTATGTACTGCATAGCAAGAATATAAGAACACGTTTTGTGCCAGTAATAAAACTAGTATACACATCTTTTTATTTTATTACTACGCTTAATCACCTTACTCATTTCAGTTACAATTATACTCAGGGATATATTATATTAAATATAACTCACTCAAACGTGTAGAAATATGTGTATAAATACATCAATATTCATAACAATGGTTAATGAAATTTGATTTCCAATTACAACTTTAACCTTCCATTAACATATCAGGAATCATAGACTCTTTAAGCGATAACTGCTTAAAACATGCAACTTTACTAAACCACGTTCACTGAAATTCATTTGTTGATATACTCTTGCATAAAAGAAAGTCTATGAAGGTAGCGCTTATGTTAAACATATTTATCTACCATGTCATTATAATAGCATATCCGCGATAACAAACGTGTAGAGCAACTGAAATATCAGCTTATATCCACTACTACAATAGAGGAAATGAAAACATACCTAAATTTCAAAAGGCCTCCGCGCAACACCGCAATGCATTATTGCAAGGCCACATGCAAAGATAAGACCACGCTTCAAGAAATATCACTGACTCAATTCTATATGTTTCATCAGACGATGAAATAATTAATAAACTGTGGTTGGTGCTTTAAGTATTTAAAAAAGAGATTACGTCGGGTAGAATTATTTTGGCAACATATCTGCAAAACATGGACGATATATAGTATATGAAGGAAAAGGACGAATCTAATAATATCTTTTAATATTGGTCCTAGTGCAACCCAACTTTCACTAGGGATGTATGAGGGATGTATGGTATCAATTGAAGAAAGCAATAAATGACCAATCTAAATGAAAAAATAGGATATTTCCGGCAAGCCATCTTGCAGACAGAATCATTATTATTATTATTATTATTATTATTATTATTATTATTATTATTATTGAATGCTATGGTTGACGGAGGCTCGGCTCTGTAAGGTATTGTAAATTTTGACCGCTATAACAATTGTAAATTGTTTAAAACTTTGGCCAACTTGTAGACAAAAACACCCTCCTCCTCGTGAGATGGGCCTTTCTGCCCGTTATTTGGCCCTTCGGGGTTAAATAAACGCTTATTGGGGTTTTGTGCCCAATATTTATTTTAAACAAAAAAACAACATGGCTACGAAAAAGAATTTTCATAGGTCATTCCCACTCATTCCGTCTTCTTCCTCAATCGTCACTACAGCAGAGAGAAGATAGTCTCTCTCCCTCCCTTCTCTAAATGTGTCTCTCTCAATCCCTTCTCTTTCGCAAGCGACGCCAGAAAAGAAAAATCACGTGCAAAGCGTGCAAGATTTCTCCACGACGACGACGACAACGACGAAAAAGGTGTGGGGGAAATACGAAAACCCATTTCATTCGTCTGACGTCAGGAATAATAGCAGTAGTAGCCGTAATAACAGCAGCAGCAGCAACAGTGACAAGAAAACAACAGTAGCAGCCGCAACAGCATCAGCACCAACATAAACACACCAACAGCATTAGCAACAGCAGCAGCAGCAGCAGCAGCAGCAACAACAACAACAACCACAGCAACAGCGGCGGCCTCAGTAGTCGTAGTACCTGCAGCAACAACAAAAGTAACAGCAGCTCTGACAACAACAACAACAACAACAACAACAGCAGCAAAGAAAAACCAATCTCGTTTGCAGGTATCGCAAAGAACCTGGAAACCATCCTCACAACAAATGAGGAATTAGAGGAAGCGAAGAAGAGGATGACGAAAATCGGACTACCGAGTAATCTGCAAGGCAGCCGAGAAATTTTTCGAAATCCAACAGCACTGTACGGTCACGTACCGTACAGTAAGCACAAAATCCCGTAGGGTTGAAAGAGCCACAGAGGCTCAAAAACAAAAAAGCCTTAGGGTCTGTGTGGCAGCGGAAAACGCACATCACCCGAGGCAAGAAATATGCCACCGTAGACGTGCTTTTTGCCACAACCCAGTAGGCAAAGGCTCAATCCTTAGTGACCCTAAGGAGCGCGGAAATGGTGTTGGTGCCCTCCTACTGCGGGCAAAAAATTGTGAGGGTCAAACTGACCCACGCCCCATAGGATGGCCCCTTCTTGGCTGGCCGCGTCTGTCCTCGTCGGAATCGAGGACAAAACAACTGTACTGCAAGTACAGAAAAAAGTAAGAGAAGATTGGGTCGGCACCTCCATTGAGATGTTAATCAAACCAACCGGGAGTGCATCGAAGCTATCCCGGATGTGATAGACTTCGATAACGTGACTCAACTGCCCATAATTGTTGAGCGCAAACTCTCGAAATGCTTTCGCTGTGGATCGAAGACTCACCTCAGGGCCTTCTGCATCGAGAAGACCCTGAGAAAGGAGAAACCCCCCTCCTTCCGAAACCGACTCCACGGCTATCAGCAACAGGACAAGCGGCAACCAGGAACGATAGGTCCGTGGCAACCATACCCACGCCACGGAAATCAAAAACAGCAGCAGCAGTGGAAGTATTAACAACAACAACAGTAATACCAAATGCAGCTGCAACAGAGACTCCAGTGCAAACATCACCAACAACAAGTGAAAGAGTGTAGCTGGTACCCCTCCCCGACTTCACAGAATCAGGCATGGAGTGTGAGGTGGGAGAGGTATGGCAAAAAATCTTAAGAAGGCACAAACGCAGAAGTAGCGCATCGTCGCCTTCGAAAAGGGAGGAAAGAAATGAAAAAAGGGTAAAGGCTACGGCAAAGAGACTCACAGCAGCAACATCACCAACACCATCACCACCCACACTAGCACCACCATCACCACCGGCGACAACCCCACCGCCAACAACAACAACATCTTCAACACCACCACCGCAAGCACCAACATCGCAAACACAACAACAAAACACACACACCCAGCAACAACGACATGAAAATAGCAGAACCACACCCCACCCCCATAAAAACAAATGCACGGCAATAAATACACACAAGAAACTAATGACTTACGTAATTGAACACACAGACATTTCACAGCACGACCACATAATACCAGCACCAATCAAAACGCCAACTAATATAAGACTGCTAAAAATAGCACAGAAACAATATACAAACATTAAAACGAAATTCCCCAACGCAGTTGGTGGTTTCAGAGACCTAGGAGGGACTCTCAACCGAAGAGTATATTCGGACATACCCATAGAAGAGCCGACGACCAGCCGAAGGGACGATTCAACGGTCCCTTCACCAGACGATCAAGTGAAAATGGATGGAAAAACCATCCTTCCTCTACGAAAAGTACGGTAAGAGGTCTTTCTCATCTTTTCCACTCTATGTTAAACATGACCTCACTCAGAATAGGCAGCATAAATGGGCGTGGCTTGGGGTCGTCATGGAAGCAGGGTCACCTGCTCAACGACCTCCGGTTTCTAAACATAGATGTAGCGGCCATCAGCGAGACCAGAATCTCCGAAGCACGGGCCTTCGCACCGATCTTCGGCGGCTACGATGTGTACGCATCTCCCAGCCGTCCTGGATCGGGGGGGAGGAGTTGCTGTGCTTTTTCGGAGAGGTGTGGATCTCGCCATACGGACCCAGAGGATAAGTTGGTGGTGCTGGACGTTACCAGCGGAGACGGGCAAGCTTTAAGGCTAGTGGCCGTCTATGCTCCGACAGGAGCAGGGCGGCCTGATTTCTTCCGGCGTCTGGAGAACTTTCTTGTAACGTCCTGCTCTTTAGTGATAGTGGGCGACTGGAACGGGATCTTAGATACACGCTGTGGGACTGTGTGGGATTAGCGGATAGGGGTGGAGGGGGCAAGAGTCTCACTAACCTGCTCAGGCGTTTTGAACTCTCTGACAGGTACCGATTGGATTTCCCGAATGTGCCAATGTGGACTTGGACAAATCGCATTGGGTCATCCAGATCATATCTAGATAGTGTATTTTGTAGGGAAATAGATAGGTCTAGCATAGGCTGTCCACAATTCAAGATAGTCAGCTACACGGACCACAAATTCGTGATCTGTGTGCTTGACTTAGATAGGCTTCATAGACGAGGACCCGGCTACTGGAAGCTAAACGCATCCTTACCAGCGCACAAGGCCTACAGATACCGGATTAGCGAACTAGCTAAGCGGGCGTTGACGGGGGTCATCGTCAACAACAAGTGGTGGTTTGCTCTGAAAAGAGCGATTATAATAGAATCCATTAGGTTTAGTAAGGCTTTAGCGATAGAGAAAAATAGATCAGAGGGAGAACTAGTTAGAACATTAGACGAGCTTGCGGCGAAATTGGCCCTTGACCAATTCTTCAATGCATAGTACGAAGGCTGCGTTGTCAGAGCTAGGGTGCGTGCTCTCAGACACGAGGGGACGAAAGCCGTTCAATGGGCCCGAGTGGCGGAGGCGCGTCGTCGCAACAAAGCCACGATCCGGTCTTTGGTGGTTCACAACGTGCGCATGCTACTCGATCTCGGGCAAATGTGTGAAGCTTTTCAGCGACACTTCGCTCAGCAGTTCGGGGGCAGCGGTGGGCCGGGTCGAGGGATGGACTTTAGTGTCTACCTCGACGGACTGCCGCGGCTCTCTGCCACTGAGTGTTGCGAAAAGCCGATAACAGCTGCTGAAGTATGGGAGGCAATGACTGGCTGCACAAGTGGTAAATCGCCTGGTTTGGATGGTCTGCCCTATGAACTTTACGTACAGATGCCAGACTTGTTCGGAGACCTCTTGGTGGACGTATACTGCGACTGGCAACAGAACGGGAGAATTCCCAGTTCTGTGAGCCGAGGAGCGGTGGGGCTGCTGAGAAAGGATCCGAACAAAGGGCATAACATAGATAATTTCAGGCCCATAACTCTGCTAAACACAGAGTTCAAGATTTTGGCCAAGGTGCTAGCAAAGAGGCTGGCGCTTGTCGTTGGTGGGCTGGTGGGAGAGGTTCAGACATGCGCCATTTCTGACAGATCCATCCACGACAACCGCCACCTAATAAGATACATCGTAGAGAGGGTAGCTAGGGAACCTGGCACGGGTGGGTCGTTGTTTAATTTAGATCAGTCGAAAGCTTTCGATAGGGTCGACTATCGTTATCTAGCGGCAGTCCTGAGGGCGGCTGGCATTGGGCCCGTCTTCAGAGGCTGGATCACTGCCATGCACAGCGACATCTGCTCTGTGGTGAGAGTGAACGTTCACCTTTCGGAACCGTTCAACTTCATGCGCTCGGTCCGCCAAGGATGTCCCCTCTCGTCCCTCTTGTACGTATTGACTCTTGAGCCATTACTGCACAAACTGGAGACGTTGAGGGGCGTCCCCCGCGAACTAGGATGCGGAAGTTCCGTGTCAGCATATGCGGACGATGTCACCGTAGTGGTGGCGAAAGCCAAACACATCGAGGCGATCGGCACTACACTAAGAGAATACGAAACGGTGACAGGAGCAATGATCAACCAGGAAAAGTCAGTGGACCTGCAGCTCGGCACCTGGAGAGGCACGTTCATGCCGTCCAAAAGCGTCGTCGGACGCTGGACAGACGGACCGGTTAAATTGCTAGGGGTCTGGTTCGGTCCGGACCTCCAAACTGGGACACGGTGACGAGCAGGGTGGCTTGTCTCACCCAGAAATGGGCGGAGAGGAAGCTATCCCCGAAAGGTCGAGCGGAGGTGGCGAATGCGTACATCGCGTTTGTCATCTGCTACCGCCTGACCGTCGTACCTAAGCCCCGCCTGACTGCGCTGGAGCGTTTGCTCTTTCGCTTTTTGTGGAAGGGACGCGCTCCGATGGTCAGGCTGTCCATCTGCTGTCAACACCCGCTACGTGGAGGGCTGGGAATGCCGTGGCTGATGATGCGCAGACACGCGCTCATACTACATCTCCATCTCTTCCTCGACGCTGATCAGGTGTGCTCGCCGTTTGCTAGACACGTATTTCCCCAGCTCATTTCCTTGACGGGGCTGCAGTCCTGGGTCAAGCAAAGACAGAGAGGGAGCGCCTGGAGACTGGAATGTTTTCAGGCGCTCACAGTCCTCGACCAATCGGGCAATGTGATCGGTGGAAACTCCACCTCAGAGTTCTATAGATGATTAGTGGAGGGGAAGAGCGACGACGTACTTGGGGAAATTCTAGGCGTCGATGAAAATCAACTAGACAATCTCTTCGGTAGAACTTTCGGACCGGGACCTATGGACAACTTCCAGAAATCTCTGGTCTGGCAGTGCTACCGAGGAGCCTTGCCAGTTCGGCATAAACTCTACAGGCATGGAGGCGCCGTCAGCCGGGCATGTCCGAGATGCGCGCAGGGCGACGAATCCGTCCTGCACGAACTCGTCCAATGTCCGAGCATTGCTGACTTGTGGGTTTATGTCGAACACCTGCTGTCACGTGTAGGGCGGATCCAGCTATCAGCTGAGTCCATCGTGAGGATTGCCCGCCCTCTTCCTTTAGCCAGGAAGGGCAGGCAGTTTTTACCTGTCTGGTGGCCATGGCGAAAGAGATAGTATGGTGGACACGTTTGAAATGTCTGAAGACGAGCACTTACCTCTTCGGTGATGCCGATTAACTTTTTCAAATTTCATTTGAAAGGGAAAATCAGGGTAGAGAGGGAAGTGCTCTCTGCCCAGCATTTTGTTGAAAGATGGGTGAAAGAAGCAAGTATGGCCTGAGTGAATTAGCCTACTCTGAGTATGTGTCTGTAAATTAAAGGTGGAAACTGGGAGAGGGCACTTGCCCTGGTGGTCAGGGTTGTGTGGCCTTTTAATGGGCTTTCTCCACAAATGTCCCTCGCAAGTCTCCTCCCTATTGGGGAATTTTTCATTGTTATTTTGTATTACATCCTCTGTTTTTTTTACACGCAGAAATGCCCATTCGTACCGTCCTTTATTGCCCTGTACTGTCCTTAATGTCTACTTTATGTAAACCCTTGTGGTTAATAAAGAAAGCATTATTATTATTATTATTATTATTATTATTATTATTATTGGCGACCTACGTAGTAAATCGTATCATCGTGAGCTCCGCAAATGTTTGTTATTTCCGTTTGTTAAAAATTGCCATTTATGGAAAATGTTTATTATTAACCATATATAAGCGCACATACATTGTTTTCCGAAAAGGACACCCAAAATGATTGGGGCCTTGTGCCCAACATTTTAACTTTTATTATTATCAAAAATTTCTTTGAAAAAAAATGGCTTATTCACCTCTGCACGAAGCAGCTGAAAGCCTTTCTCACAAATTAACACCTCACACCGATACCACCATTGTATATGTTACTACGTTTGCCAACACTAAAAAAAATATAAGCACTAGCAATATTTTAAATTTGTCTCAGGCAGACATTAATTTCCCGCCATTACCAATGACGGCAGGTGTTAAAGCCTCCACCACCACCCCCACCACCACCGCGACAACAGAAATAAAAGAAGAAAAAAATAAGTTAACTCGTGATGTCGAAATGAAATCAAGAAAAATGGACTCTTCCCCACCAAAGCTGACTGACGTCATCACCACCACAACTGAAACTAAAATTAATATTAACACAAATAACGATAGCAACAACAACAACAATGACATTATAAAACCGACCCTCAGTTTCGCCAGAGTAGCAAAACCGTTCGAAGCATTTACGGTAACTCAGGAGGATTTAGAAAATGCCAAACAAATGGTAAAGAAAGATGGGTACAGGGTCAGCCCCCCCCCCCACCCCTACCTAATAAAATGGAGCATCGGCGCCTATGCACCGTGTCGTATAGAACAATAAATGTAAAATCGCGCCGAGTGGTGCGGGCATCCGAGTCCCAAATCCAAAAAGCTTTGGGACATGTGTGGGCAAGAAAAACCCACATCAGACGTGGGCAAAAGTATGGAACCGTGGACGTGTTCTTTGAAACACCAGAGGAGGCTAGAGAACACTCCATGGCCCCATTAAGAAGTGACGACTTCACACTCGTCCCAAGCTATTGTGGCCAGATACTCGTAAAGATCAGGGTGACCCACGTTCCACCGGCCATCGAAATTCCCTGGCTAATAGCGGCCGTCCTCGCCGGCATCGAAGCCAACACAAAAATAATAGCAATAGCAAAAGAAAAGCAGGAGAACTGGTCCGGATCTGGGATGGAGCTCCTGATCCAAGCAGACCAAAAAAGCATTGAGGAGATTCCAGAGGTAATAGACCTCACTGACGGCAGCCACCTCACGGTAATTGTCGAGGGCAGAAGACCTAGGTGTGCCGTTTGTGGTGAAGGAACCCACCTAAGGGCTTTCTGCCCTCAGGCTAAAAGGTTGAGGCCACCTCTCCTACCCACCCCAGTGACACAACCATCAACACAACCAGTAGCAGAGATGGCAGCAACAACTGTAGCAGCAACAACATAAGCAACTATAACAACAACAACCCCAGCAACAGTAGCAAAACCAACACCACCACCACCACCAGCAAAACCAACACCACCACCACCCAACGCTTCAGAACTAGCACCAGCGCCTACACCATCCACCATGCCACAACCAAAACTAACGCCTGTGGAGGATTTTCCACTCCCCGGCCTATCACAACTGGAGACAGATTGTGACGACGAGGAGTGGGAAACGATATCCGGAAAAAAAAAAAGAAACCAAAAAAGAAAAAATTCTCTTCCTTCCCCCTCCAAAAACAAAATACAGAGGGAAACAAATAAACTAAGAAACAAAAAAGTTAGGACAGATATGCCACCATCCATACCAGCATCACCAACCCCATCAACCCAAACACCAACACCATCACCATCATTAACTCCAACACCACCATCACCTACACCACAAAAGTCACCAAAATGCGAAACAGAAACAAACCCACAACAAACGCAAACAAAACAAAACAACCAAAACGATACACACTACACAGCATTAAATTTGAACAACAAGCAATTATTACACTACATCCAACACAACACCAGCATCACAGAAAAAGACTACACAAAAACCCCAAAATTCACACCACCTCCACACATACAAATCACTCGCATCACACAGAAAACGTACATGACACTAAAACAAAAATTCCCCAAAGACATCGGAGACTTCCGACAAGCACTCTCCAGGAGTATTTATAAGGACATACTTCCTGAGGAGGCCACAAGCAGTGAAAAGGATGGAAAAACCGTCCTTCCCCTACGAGAAGTAAGGTAAGTGGTCTTTCCCATCTTTTCCACTTCTTTTCAACATGACCTCACTCAGAATAGGCAGCATAAATGCGCGTGGCTTGGGGTCGTCATGGAAGCAGGGCCACCTGCTCAACGACCTCAGGTCACTAAACAAAGATGTAGTGGCCATCAGCGAGACCAGAATCTCCGAAGCACAGGCTTTCGCACCGATCTTCGGCGGCTACGATGTGTACGCATCTCCCAGCCGTCCGGGATCGGGGGGAGGAGTTGCTGTGCTTTTTCGGAGAGGTTTGGATCTTGCCATACGGGCCATCTTCCTGGACCCAGAAGGTAAGTTGGTGGTGCTGGACGTGACCAGCGGAGACGGGCAAGCTTTCAGGTTAGTGGCCGTCTATGCCCCGACAGGAGCAGGGCGGCCTTATTTCTTCCGGCGTCTGGAGAACTTTCTTGGAACGTCCCGCTCTTTAGTGTTAGTGGGAGACTGGAACGGGATCTTAGATGCACGCTGGGATTGTGTGGGATTAGTGGATAGGGAAGGAGGGTGCAAGAGTCTCACCAACCTGCTCAGACGTTTTGAACACTCTGACAGGTACCGAATGGATTTCCCGAATGTAACAATGTGGATTGGACAAATCGCATAGGGTCATCCAGATCATATCTAGATAGAGTATTTTGTAGGGAAATAGATAGGTCTAGCAAAGGCTGTCCACAATTCAAGATAGTCAGCTACACGGACCACAAATTCGTCATCTGTGTGCTTGACTTAGATAGGCTTCATAGGCGAGGACCCGGCTACTGGAAGCTAAACGCGTCCTTACCAGCGCGAAAGGCCTACAGAGACCGTATTAGCGAACTAGTTAAGCGGGCATTGACGGGGGCCATCGTCAACAACAAGTGGTGGTTTGCTCTGAAAAGAGCAATTAGAATAGAGTCCATTAGGTTTAGTAAGACTTTAGCAATAGAGAAAAATAGAGCAGAGGGAGAACTAGTTAGAAAATTAGATGAGGCGCTTAGCAAAGGCATCGCGACCGACGTACTTGCGGCGAAATTGGCCCTTGACCAATTCTTCAATGCAAAGCACGAAGGCTGCGTTGTCAGAGCTAGGGTGCGTGCTCTCAGACACGAGGGGACGAAAGCCGTTCAATGGGCCCGAGTGGCGGAGGCGCGTCGTGGCAACAAAGCCACGATCCGGTCTTTGGTGGACCACGACGGGCGCATGCTACTCGATCCCGGGCAAATGTGTGAAACTTTTCAGCAACACTTCGCTCAACTGTTCGGGGGCAGTGGTGTGCCGGATCGAGGGATGCACTTTAGTGTCTACCTCGACGGACTGCCGCGGCTTTCGGCCACTGAGGCGGAGTGTTGCGAAAAGCCGATAACGACCGCTGAAGTACGGGATGCAATGACTAGTTGCACAAGGGGTAAATCGCCTGGTTTGGATGGTCTGCCCTATGAACTTTACGTACAAATGCCAAACTTGTTCGGAGGCCTCTTGGCGGACGTCTACTGCAACTGGCAACAGAACGGGAGAATTCCCAGCTCTGTGAGCCGAGGAGCGGTGGGGCTGCTGAGAAAGGATCCGAACAAAGGGCATAACATAGATAATTTCAGGCCCATAACTCTGCTAAACACAGAGTTCAAGATTTTGGCCAAGGTGCTAGCAAAGAGGCTGGCGCTTGTCGTTGGTGGTCTGGTGGGAGAGGTTCAGACATGCGCCATTTCTGACAGATCCATCCACGACAACCGCCACCTAATAAGATACATCGTAGAGAGGGTAGCTAGGGAACCTGGCACGGGTGGGTCGTTGTTTAATTTAGATCAGTCGAAAGCTTTCGATAGGGTCGACTATCGTTATCTAGCGGCAGTCCTGAGGGCGGCTGGCTTTGGGCCCGTCTTCACAGGCTGGATCGCTGCATGCACAGCAACATCTGCTCTGTAGTGAGAGTGAACGGTCACCTTTCGGAACCGTTCAACATCATGCGCTCGGTCCGCCAAGGATGTCCCCTCTCGTCCCTATTGTACGTATTGACTCTCGAGCCATTACTGCACAAACTGGAGACGTTGAGGGGGATCCCGCGCGAACTAGGATGCGGAAGATCCGTGTCAGCATATGCCGACGATGTCACCGTAGTGGTGTCGAACGCCAAACACATCGGGGCGATCGGCACTACACTAAGAGAATACGAAGCGGTGACAGGAGCAATGATCAACCAGGAAAAGTCAGTGGGCCTGCAGCCCGGCACCTGGAGAGGCAGGTCCATGCCGTCCAACAGCGTCGTTGGGCGCTGGACAGACGGACCGGTTAAATTGCTAGGGGTCTGGTTCGGTCCAGACCTCCAGACGGACAAAAACTGGGACGAGGTGACGAGCAGGGTGGCTTCTCTCACCCAGAAATGGTCCGAGAGGAAGCTATCTCTGAAAGGTCGAGCGGAGGTGGCTAACGCGTACATCGCGTCCGTCATCTACTACCGCCTGACCGTCGTACCCTGTCCTAAGCCCCACCTGACTGCGCTGGAGGGTTTGCTCTTTCGCCTATGGTCAGGCGGTCCATCTGCTGTCAACACCCGCTACGTGGAGGGCTGGGCATGCCGTGGCTGATGATGCGCAGACACGCGCTCAGGCTACGATATCTCCACCTCTTCCTCGACGGTGATCAGGTGTGGTCGCCGTTTGCTAGACACGTTTTTCCCCAGCTCGTCTCCTTGACGGAGCTGCAGTCCTGGGTCAAGCGAAGACCGAGAGGGAGCGCTTGGAGACTGGAATGTCTTCAGGCGTTCACAGCCCTCGACCAATCTGGCAATGTGATCGGTGGAAACTCCACCTAGGCGGTCTATAGGGGATTAGTGGAAGGGAAGAGCGACGACGTACTTGGAGAAACTCTAGGCGTCGACGAAAATCAACTAGCCAATCTCTTCGGAAGGACTTTCGGGCCGGGGCCTCTGGACAACTTCCAGAAATCCCTGACCTGGCACTGCTACCGGGGTGCTTTGCCAGTTCGGGATAAACTTTACAGGCATGGATGTGCCGTCAGCCGGGCATGTCCGAGATGCGCACAGGGCGACAAAACCGTCCTGCACGCACTCGTCCAGTGTCCGAGCATTGCTGACTTGTAGGTTTATGTCGAACATCTGCTGTCACGTGTAGGACGGATCCAGCTATCAGCTGAGTCCGTTGTGAGGATTGCCCCGCCCTCTTCCTTTAGCCAGGAAGGGCAGGCAGTTTTTATCTGTCTGGTGGCCAGGGCGAAAGAGATAGTATGGTGGACACGTTTGAAAGGGCTGAAGACGAGCACTTACTTCTTCGGTGATGCCCTGATTAACTTTTTCAAATTTCATCTGAAAAGGAAAATCAGGGTAGAGAGGGAAGTGCTCTCTTCCCAGCATTTTGTTGAAAGATGGGTGAGAGAAGCAAGTATGGCCCGAATGAATGGGCCTTCTCTGAGTATGTGTCAGTAAATTAAAGGTGGAAAACTGGGAGAGGGCACTTGCCCTGGTGGTCAGGGCCACTGTGGTCTTTTAATGGGCTTTCTCCACAAATGTCCCTCGGAAGTCTCCCCCCTATTGGGGAATTTTTCTTTGTTTTTTTATTTCATCCTCTGTTTTTTTTACACGCAGAAATGCCCATTTTTACCGTCCTGTATTGTCCCGTACTGTCCTTAATGTCTACTTTATGTAAACCCTTGTGGTTAATAAAGAAAACATTATTATTATTATTATTATTATTATTATTGTTCTTTGAGTCTCAGCCATTGATGTTATTTAACTGGAAAGTTTGTTTAAATGAATATCAAGCCGCTACCTGCAGCCTCTGATATTCAGGACGTATCTTTCAGGACGTGCCTTTTGAAGTGTTCCAAAAAGCTGGTCTGGACTAAATATCTTTTACCAACCTTGGAATCTCTTTGAGATAGTACCTAGTGCGCCTATGACAATCGGGACGACTCTGACTTTAGGTCTCCGGCCTTTATAGTGAGTCTGGGCTAGGTGTTTACACTTTGATACAATCTGAGCCACAGTCTCCTCTCTATCTCTCCTCAGATCCTGCACAGTGGGCTAGCCTCCTCCTTGTAAATATGGTGTTTCACCCACTTCGTTTTGAGTGCCTGCACCTGCGCAGCCGTTAGCATTCCTCTATAGCCTTTTTAAGGTCTCCTCTTTTTAACTAGTTCTATGTCTGTGGATCATTATATTCAATTTTCTCAAAGAAGCTACTATGAAGGGAGTTTTAATGAAGGTTGCTCTTCCTTTTTGTTGTTATTTCCTGCTCTATTTTCTACCCTTCAGTACAATTCTGAGCATTGGCTCCCTACTGTCGGTCACGTATTTGTGCAGGTTGTTTTTTTCCATCTGAACAAATTCCTCTATGCTGATAAATCACTTCCACCTTCAGATCTCTTTAAGTAGAGTCTACCGACATCACTCTTCTTGTGGGACATGTTGTAGATAATCAATAGCTTCCTAGTCATCCTATCCATTTCTTTTTGTTCAGCAACATTCCATCTCAGAATTCCCGCACTGTACCTAATAATAGACACAGCTCGGGAATTCACTGCACTTGTGGCATTCCTACTATTTAGATGTGATTTTAATACGCTCCTTACTCTCCTAATGTATTCAGATCTTATCAATTCCCTCATCTGTTTGTTCTTGATGTCATCTGCCTCCAGAACACATAACTATTTGAATCCTTCTTCAGTGTCAATTTCCTTTATCATCTCAAATGTTGGTACCTGGATTCCGTTGCTTCTGCTCAATTTTTCCCCCTCTTCAACACTAGGACTTCTCACTTATAATACCAAATTCCATTCATATATCATCGCTGAAAATACGGACAGTGTCAACAAGCACATCCAACTACTTCTCACACTTCCCGAAGAGCTTAAGATCGTCCATGAAGAGGAGGTGATTGATGGTAAGCTCTCCCTTTCCCAACTTGTATCCTGCTCTCACTTTTCGCAGTATAATGGTCAGGGACATCAGGGCAAGGACAAACAACAGAGGGGACATATTATCTCCCTGGAAGATACCTGTCTTGATCTTCACGCCTCCCAAGGATTCTCCAGCTGATGTTAACTCTGTTTTTCAGGACTTAATACTTTCGCTCAACAATTATCTCATGTTATCTGCCACCTTGAAGATCTTTAGGCTTTTGGTAGTCCAAGAATGAGGCACCATGTCAAATGCCTTTTTGTAGTCTATCCATCCCATGGCAAGACCTGTGTGTCTCCTCTTGCAATTTCTCATTAACATCTTATCAATAAGTAACTGTTCCTTTGAACTATGGCACTTCTTTCGGCATCCTTTCTGTTCGTCCGGTAACAAGTTGTTTGTGTGGAGGTGATGGTAGATCTCCTCAGACACAATGCTTGTCAACAGTTTCCACATTACGGACAGACATGTGATAGGTCTATAGTTGGTAACATAATTACCCTTGATTCGGTCTTTCATTACCAGAACTGTGGTACCTTCTGTCAACCACTCTGGTACCTCACCTGACATCAAGCAGTCATTGAACATGTTTGTCAGTTTCGGGTGGAGGGATGTTACATTTTTAATCCATTACCCTTGCACACCATCTGGGCCTGGTGATTTCCAGTTGGTTAGTATTTTGGACTGCCCCTTGAGAGTTTCAACTGTGATACTCAAATCAGTTTGTTGGTGTGCCTGTTCACTAATCTCCTTTTGTACTGTCTCAATCCACACTGCCTGATCATTATGTTTCACAACCTACTCCCATATTCCTCTCCAGAATGTCTTAGTTATTCCGCCTCAGCGATAAAGTCGTTGCCTCTTTCTTTCCCTTCAGGCTGTCCAAATAACTTCTTCTGGTTGTTGTCAAACATGCGGTTCTGTCTATACTGACTGACTCTGCTCTCGTTCGCCTAAATGTTGCACTCTTTGCTACAATGCGTTGCTTCAGTTCCTCTGTGATAACATTTAACCTTTTCCTCCTAGTTTAGTACTTTATTTCCAGTCTATTTTTAGCGTCTATGTTTTTTAGTGTCTCATTCAGTAGGGACTCAAGCTTTCCAATGACATTTCTCATTTCCCTGATTTGACCATTCAGTCGTTTCTTCCACCGAGGAAGCGATAATGAGGCAGTGGTGGTGGTGATGTGATCGTAGTACTGTAGTGATGGGGTTGAAGTTGAAATATAAATAGATGTTGACGTAAATTGACTCGAGTGTTTGGCATGTATTAGTAGTATTGGTAGTATCGGTAGAGGGACGGATGCCATGGTTAGACGTATAGAGTTACGGCCCTTGCCATTCAGAGTTCAAATCCCGCCGAGGTTAACTTTGCCTTAAATCCTTTCGGGGTCGATAAAATAAAGTACCAGTAATGCTCTGGGTAATTACTGGCCTTGTGCCAAACGTAGAAACAATTATTATTATTATTATTTATTATTGGTGTAAGCGGACGTATTTTGCTAGCTCACAGTAAGTCGCTTTATTTGCCTGTTTAAATTATTTGTTGTTAAATATTTCTTGTTGTGTAAGGGATATAAGCCCTTAGACTTTGCCCCGTGAAGGGGAAAGTATAATATTTGGGCCTTTTGGCCCAAATATTTGAACTTTTTTTTACATGTTAAAAAATGTACAAAGAAAAAAAAACTTGGCTGAGCCACGCGCCGCAGCGATATGTCGGCTGTCGTGCGACAACGACGTAGAAGTTGAGAGGAGCGCTACAGCGAAATTAAAACACATTGATAATACAAACACCACCACAAACAAGGTAAACAAAGACACCAATGATACCAATAAGAACTCTCATTTTGAAAAAAATGACAGTAACAGCGACAACGAAAATACAGATAACAAAAAAAACAAACAAATACAACAACAATATCAACACCACTAACATGAAAATAAATAGCGACAACACCAACAGCAACAATACCAACTGCACCGAGAACAACGGTGGCAACAAAGACAACAATGATAACAGTGACAGTGCTAACAACAACACCAACAAGAACAACGTCAACAACACCCCCAACGAAAACAAGACCACTCTCGCTTCGGCAGCAGCAAAAAAGAGGCCATGCTTCAACATGGACCTCTCAAACAAAGATGAAAAGTTGGCCCAGGCATGGAAGCTCATGCTTAACTGTCCCGGTAGAAGCTATTGAGGCAGTGGAGCGCAAAACGGTGCATTATAAATGCATCTCAGCACAAACCAAAAGGGCAGCGTTAATCCCACAAGAAGACGTCGAAGTCGCGCTGAGGTGCATCAGAGTAGACACCCAGTACATAGAGAGGGGCAGACAGTACGGCACCATTTCGGTGTTGTTCAAGTCAGAAGCCCTCGCTATGAAACACTCTATGACTCCTTGCAAAACCAGCAAGGTCATAATGTACCCTTCCCACATGGGAAAAAGAACCGCCCGTCCCCGCATTCCCAGAATACCACCAGGACTTGACATGTGGTGGCTTCTGGGATGTGTGATTGTGGAGGGGACGGATACAGTCCCTATAGAAGTGACCAGAACGGCTAGAGAGGACTGGTCCGGGGTTGACCTGGAGATCCTTCTCCAGATCAGGCCCGAGAATGTGAAGACAATCCCAGACCACATCCGCCTTCAGAATGGGACTGTCATTCACAAAAGCCAAAAGACCGCAGTGTTTTGTTTGTGGGGTAAAAACCCATTTGCGAGCCTTCTGCCCTCAACTGCTGAAAGTGGCAAGGGGTCGAAAGGCTCGACTGCTGCCGACGCCGGGGCGAAGACCACAACCAACGCCTGCACCGGCAAAACCAGCAACAACAACACCAATAGAAAGACCACCACCAACATTGACCACCCAGGGGAGAAACGAGGAAAGCTGTCAAATTCTCACTCCCCCCAAAAATACACATACCAATAAAACCTTAAACATACATACAGACACACTTACAGACACAGACCCCTCAGATACCAGTAGTGAAAATGAGTGAAATCCAAAATCCCCCAAAATACAAAAAAGGAAACACAAAAAGAAAAAAAAACTCAACACAGCACAAAAAGCACCCACAATAAAAAAACCAGACACCATCCAAGCAGACATCTCTCCAATAACACCAACATCAACACCACCATCACTATCACCGGAATCCCCCAAACGCAAACAACCGAAACAGACGCAAGAACAAATATACACACAAACATCTGAACTCACAACAAACACAGATACAACCGAAACAACAACACCACAACCATCACCACCACAGCCACACAAACAAATAAAATCACACCAACAAAACATACAAAATTCGTGCTCGTCAGGAGGGCCAACAAGGAACTGATGGCCCTCGTCGCACGAAGGGAAAATATCCAAAAAGAGGGGGAAATGTTTAAATCGAGCACATTTCGCGGGCCGGAAGATTTGGTTCTGGTGCGAATGTCGCTCAACATATTCAAAGAAATACGAGACAGATTTCCTCGGGACGTGGGAACCCCGAACTTAAAACCCACTTCAAGACTTTTAAAGGGGATCCCAAAAGAAACCCCACTAACTATGGAGGTCGAACAACCCGACCTTCACAAGAGCCCGGAAAGTAAGTAGACCTTCCTCTCTCTCTGTTTAACCTGCCAACATGGCCGTATTAAGAGCAAGATGTTTAAATGTTCGAGGCCTGGGATCGTCCTGGAAGCGGGGTCACCTGCTCAACGACCTCAGGTCTATAGAAATGGATGTAATTGCAGTCAGCGAAACCAGGATTTCCGATACACGCGCACTAGCCCCCATTTTCGACGACTATCAGATCTTTGCATCTGTTAACCGGCCGGGAATGGGAGGCGGGGTGGCAGTGCTGGTTAGGAAAGGTCTGGATCTTGAGGAAGGTCGATCTTCCGGGACCCGGACGGGAAGTTGGTGGTCCTGGACGTGAACAATAATGAAGGTGGTGCATTTAGACTGGTGGCCGTCTATGCTCCTACTGGGGCAGGACGGCCGGACTTCTTTAGACGCCTGGAAGTCTTTCAGGGTACGTCTCGCCCTTTACTGTTAGCGGGGGACTTGAACGGCATCTTAGACGCACGCTGGCACTGTGTGGGATTATCCGATAGGAGCAGGGGGTGTAAAAGCCTCAAGAACCTGATCAGCCAGTTCCAACTGTCTGACAGGTACCGACTAGATTTCCCTAATGCGCCAGTGTGGACCTGGGTTAACCGTATAGGGTCATCTAGATCGTATATAGACAGGATATTCATTAGGAAAATAGACAGAAATAGTGTAAGCTATCCCGTTTTGAACCGGTCGCCTATTCAGATCACAAGTTTGTGATCTGTATGGTCGACCTAGATAAGTCGCGTAGGTTAGGACCTGGTTACTGGAAGCTAAACATGTCATTTCCGGCACGTAAGGCTTAGAGGGACCAGGTCAACAATTTAGTTAAGAAAAAGTTGATAGGAGGAATCGTCAACAATAGATGGTAGGAGGCACTCAAAAGAGAGATTAGAGTAATGTCGATAGAGTTTAGCAAAGAAGTAGCATTAGAGAAAAATAGAAAGGAGGAGGAGTTGGTAGATAAGTTAGACGAGGCTATTGGTAGTGGCATTGCAACTGATGTGCTAGCGGCGAGAATGGCATTAGACCATTTCTTCAATGCGAAACACGAAGGTTGCATTGTCAGAGCTAAGGCGCGTGCCCTGAGAAACGAGGGAACCAAAGCTGTTCGATGGGCCCGCGTGGCAGAGGCGCAGCGTGGTAATAAAACCAGGATTCGGTCTTTGACGGACCGAGAGCGGCACGAGCTGAGCGATTCCAAGAGGATGTGTGAGGCCTTTTGCCAACATTTTGCTCGGTTGTTGGGGGGAAGTGGCGGGTCAGAGATGGTGGCGGACTTCAGTCCCTACATCGATGGCTTGCCGCAACTCTCGACGGCTGACGCTGGGCACTGCGAAAGGCCAATTACATCAGCCGAGATTCAGGATGCCCTTGTAGGCTGCATGAGGCGCAAGTCACCCGGTTTGGATGGTCTGCCCTACGAGCTTTACGTAAATATGCCAGACTTGTTCTCCAATCTCCTCGAAGCCCTCTACTGCAACTGGCAGTAAAACGGGAGTATTTCCAGTTCTGTGAGCCGGGGCGTAGTGACGCTGATAAGGAAAGACGAGAACAAGAGGGACACGTTAGACAATTTCAGGCCCATAACTCTGCTCAACACTGAGTTTAAGATTTTGACCCGGGTGTTAGCGAAGAAGTTGGCGCTTGTCGTGGGGCATTTGTTGGGGAGGCGCAAACTTGCGCAATCCCAACCAGGTCCATACACGACAACCTCCACCTAATGCGATACATCATAGAGAGGGTAGGGTGTAAACCTGGCTTCGGTGGGGCTCTGATCAATTTAGATCAATCGAAAGCATTCGATAGGGTCGACCATCGGTACCTGGAGGCTGTTCTCAAGGCGGCTGGCTTCGGCCCCGTCTTCAGAAGCTGGATCGCTGCAATGCACAGCGGGACCTGCTGATGGTCAAAATTAATGGCCACCCCTCGGAACCGTTTCAGGTCTCCCCAACGGTCCGTCAGGGTGCCCTCTCTCCTCCCTTCTGTACGCATTGACTCTCGAGCCTTTACTGCGGAAGCTGGAGCTGTTGCAGGGCATCCCGCTCGAACCGGGACGCGGAAAGGCTGTGTCGGCTTATGCGGACGACATCACCGTGATGGTGTGGGACACCTCAGAAATCGAGGTGGTCAGCAACTTATTGGAGGAATATGAAAGGTTGACGGGAGCAAAACTTAAGCCGGAAAAGTTAGTAGGCTTGCAACTCGGCACCTGGAGTGGCAAGTACATGCTTTCCAACAGCGTCGTTAGGCGCTGGACAGACGGACCGGTAAAGTTTCTAGGTGTTTGGTTCGGGTCAGACCTCCAGGTGGATAACAATTGGGACGAGGTGACGGTCAGGGTAGTCAGTGTCACCCAGAAATGGGTTGGGATGAAGCTATCACTGAAAGGTCGAGCGGAGGTGGCGAACGCGTACATCGAGTTCGTCATCTACTACCGTTTAACTGTCGTCCCTTGCCCCTGTTCGCGCCTCGCCATCTTGGAGCGGCTCCTCTTCAAATTCTTGTGGAGGGGTCCGGTTCCGCTGGTGATGCGGTCCATCTGCTGCCAGCACCCTCTACTTAGAGGACTGGGCATGCCGTGCCTAATGATGCGCAGGCACGCGCTGAGGCTCCGGCATCTCCAGATATTCTGCCTAAACGGTGAACAGGTGTGGTCGCCGTTTGTCAGACGGGCTTTTCCGCAGCTCGTTTCTTTGACTGAGCTGCAGTCCTGGGTAAAGAAATGACCGAGACTGGGTGACTGGCATCTGGAATGTTGCCAGGCACTCACTGCCCTCTGCCAGCGAGCAATGCGGTCAGTGGAACTTCCACTCTCGAGGATTAGTGGTGGGAAAGTGCGACAACGTACTCAGAGAGGCTCTGGGAGTCTACGAATTCGAACTAACCAGTCTGTACCGAGCCGGGGACGATGGATAATTTCCAAAAATCCCTCGCTTGGCAGTGCTACCGCGGGGCACTGCCGGTTCGAGATAAACTCTACAGGCACGGAAGTACTGTCAGACGGACCTGCCCGAGATGCGCGCAGTACGACGAAACCGTTCTGCACGCACTCGTTCAGTGTCCGTGCATTATTGACTTGTGGAGTTATGTTGAACAGCTGTTGTCGCCTGTAGAACGGATCCGGCTATCGGCCGAGTCCATAGTGACGATCGACCCGCCGCCTTCTTTTGGCCAGGAAGGGCAGGCAATTTTCCTCTGTCTGGTGGCAGTAGCGAAAGAGGTTGTATGGTGGACGAGGTTGAAAGGACTGAAGACAGACACTTTTCTCTTCGGCCAATCCCTCATCAACTTTTTCAAGTTTCAGTTGGAAAGGAAGGTGAGGGTGGAGAGGGAATGTGCTGCCCCCCGGTACATTTGCTGAAAGGTGGGTGAATGTGGCGAGAATGACCCGTGTGAGTGGGCCTACTCTGGTCATGCGGCTGTAGGTAGGTAAATTTGAAGAGGAGAGGGGTGCCCTTCCAGGGTGCTCTCGAAACGTCGGGTCGTTCAGGACTGGTGGGGTACCTGAGCGAACCCTATTGGGGAATGTTTTCTTGTTGTAATTTTATTGTTACTGTATTGTTACTTTGTTATTGTTACTTTGTTTATTCATATTGTTTACTCGATTTTTCTGTAAAACCACACTGTAACAGTCTTTTGTATAATCCCCTATATGTCGGCCCTTGTGGCCAATAAATGAAATCATTATTATTATTATTATTATTATTATTATTATTATTATTAGTATCCCCTTCCCCTCCTCCAGTGTATTCCTCCTCCTTCTTCTTCTTCCAGCCTATCCCATGGATTTTATCCAACCATCTTACTCGGGTTTTACGGCTGGGTGTTCTACAAATTGGTTTTGCACGTAAAATCTATCTAGCGATTCTTTGCTTACATATACTGACCATATGTCTCTAATATCAAAATTGATATCTCTCAATTTTAGAAGCGGCGGGTTGAACTGTCGATACTTTCGAGTATCGTTATTCCATAGGCTAGGCTGGTCTTGCTTTAGATCCTGCAAAATCTGTTGGAAGCGGTTGCTTCTGACTGGAAGGAGTATTTGAACTTTCTGTCCCCATGACTCTCTCCAGAATAAATTGGTGAAGAACAAGAAGACATGAAACACAGTTGTTTTATTGTTGAGTACAATGTATTATAAATTATTTCTCGAAGAATAATGAACTTCATATTTGCGTCGTAAATTCAATTCTCCACGCTGTCATATTTCTGTATCTGAATACTTTCCTTTAGAAAAATGCCCTTGTTGGCTGCATGTATACGAAATGCTGATTAAAAGGAACTTCGTACATCCAAATTATGCGCATTATAATATTTTTCTTTACAAGCAACATGCGTCAAGTAAACTGTCGATAGTAGAACTTATATTATATAATACAAGACTTTCTCTGTTGGTCCTTCGACTTACGATGAATCTTTATAATCTCTTCGTTCAGATATCACGGTTCGTGGGTAATTACAATTTTTATACTCAGCATTTTATCAAATCTGTTTGCTTCCAAAGTGAGAGGGAAAGTTAAAATAAAGAGATACCTAGTATTATATAAGCGCACCTGATTAGAAAACTGGTGTATTATTTCTCACGCAACTACAATATGAGGGTCACGGCTCAATTTGTTGTTGGTTACGATTCAAACATCGAATCCTGACAGAAATAGGGTAAATAATGTTATCTGAATGTTTACCCACGTAGATATTAGCATATGAATATGTCAACCTCACATAATCCTATAAAATATACTTACAAGATTTTTAGGTAATACCTGTACGTTCAACACCTGCTACAACCACTTTGTGTTGTTTCTCTTATTTCTGCAAACATTCATATATGTACCATTCACTGTTCGCAACTATATTTTCGTATATTGATGACAAACAATATAAGGTAACTCCAATCAATCCATCTTGTACTAAATAGCAATCCGTATTTCCTGCATTCATCCAATGCCATGAAACCGGATGCAAATACTTACTCCTTAAATCTCACTAGACACATGGATAAGTATACACATAGGATGTTAGTTTATAATATATATTTTTATAAGCAAATCATGGAATTAACAAAAGATTCTACTATTTTTCTGCCACTTGATATTTAAATGTTGTTAAACATCGTAGAAAACACGTGAGCTAAAGGGTTAACCATATGCAATACATTCTATAAGGCATATTTGTCCATATGTGTACATGTGTGCTGGCATTTTCACGTGTGTTATTTTAAAGAATGTGGTGATTTTTTGTAGGAATTATGTATTTAAATTGCCCAATATCTTAGGACAATATTTCACATACTTTCAGGAACTTCAGTGGTGCAGAAGTAAATTGTTAAAGAACGATCCTATATTTGTAATGGCTATTATATTCCTAGCACCAAATACACCAATAGGAAAATACATCCACGAGAAAATTGCTTACTAGATTCTATCTTGCTTTCCTACATTTGGATGCAATGCATATAATGCCGTTTGGGGGATATTAAATACAAATTTATATGAAAAATTGCGTTGTAATTGAAGCATGTATGATAGCTACTCCGAGTATGTTAATGAGCTGTAAATTGATCAATTGTAGATGGTTGCTGCGAACAGGACCCGCTGGAAGGAGTGTTTCAGGACTCTGCTCCCACAAACCTCTCAGGAAGAAGAAGAAGAAGAAGAAGAAGAAGAAGAAGAAGAAGAAGAAGAAGAAGAATAATTTGAAAATCAATATTATGAATATATATATATATATGTATGTATTACATGTTGTCTTCACAAGGTATCTTTTTTAGGTAGGAATGCATGACATGAGAAAATTGAAGACAAACCATGAGGAATATCTAGCGGTTAATAACTACAAAAGCTTCACAATACGCACGAATTATACTTCATATAATGATTTACCCACACATTCAAACACACACTCTCTCTTATGTAATCTCATAAATACTAACATGAAAATAAAAACAAAAGTTAGAAAATCAATTGACTGACTCAGGAAAGTTTGCGGATCAAACAATTACAAAACGTTTTTCGCAATACACTACTGCTTGCTTGATTTTATAATAGCAACAAACAATAATAATGACATCCACTATGGCCAGAGTTAAAACTATGAATAATATATATCTTGGACGATTAGGTATTGCGAGCTTTATGATATCGCACTAAGGAAAAATGCCTTGGAAACCATCGGTTGTGTTTTCTATATGACGGCAAGTCATCTTTTACTATCAACATTCAATTGCATTGCCAACATTTAAGAGAACTTTAGAAACGCAATGCCAATATTGAAGTATTGCATATTGCATATATTCTACAGCTCAACATTCTATTAGAAACAGAAAACAATTATATAACATGCGTTTTATAGGAAAGATGTCATAAAAAGGAAATAGTATTTTACGGAGATTTATTTTAAAATAAGCTTAAGCCACCAACCTAGACGAGGAAAATTTGTAGATGGCGTAACAATTTAATATATAACTATACATTTAACCAGACAGCAGATTTCGCAAAAAAGAAACGAAGAATGTAAAAAAAAACGTCAGCTACGATCACCTAAATAATACATTTCAAATTTTATGAAATACCTTATACGATTAGTGAAAACACAAATTGTTACATGTTTGTGCATTAAATAAAAAAATATGCAGTACTGCACATCCAAATCATAGAAATAAAATATCAAAGTCTCAAGTATTTCCGTAACCAAATATCAGGTTATCCTCTCAAGCCCCAAAATAGCACGCAACCCCATGACAGTTTGGCAGACAACATAGTAGGAACTACATACACAAATACATTCAATTTGACATTGTCACTTTTTCTATCTTCAAAATATCAAAAATAACAAAATCAATAATCATAATATCAACAAGAGCAGCAAGGTAACACCGAAAGTAAATTGAAAAGGAGATATGAATCTATATGAATAGAAACGAAATATAAATCTTTTGATGGCATTTTAATGTTTTCATTCAGACACCATTGATGATATTACTTGAAACCTCATTTCTCGTCCGTCGACTTCTGTTAAATAGATTGCCATTTAGACACTAAATGGACCAGCTCTGATTTGCTTAGTAAACCATTCCGAAATTTATTCCTAAAGAAATATATCTAACTCACTTTAACTACTGACATGTTAGATTTAAGTTGACTGGGTAAGTCGTTTGCTCAGGAATTCTAGGTAATACCGACTGCAGAATGGATATATATATTCCAAACCACAAAACAAAAGATTATTTGGTTTAATGTATGAAGTAATAAAAGGAATAGATAGCTATCGTGTAACGAAATATCTGAAGTAATATAGTTATGGTATCTAATTATTGCCCATAATGTGTAGAATGCCAAATGAAGTGACAAAATGAATTGTATTATACTGTTACATCAGTATAAATCAAAAGTTTAAATCATACTGAAATTAATTTTGCATTTTATCAATTACAAGATAAAAAACATTTGAATTGTCCGTGCTTCACCAGCATATGTGTGGCAGTTTAGGTTAGTAAATTTATATCCGTTGTTACGTAAAATAATTGTTTCAACTTTGGCAAAATGTCAGCAATTATCACAGTCTATTACTGATGATTTATTTTATCGCCCCGTAAGGATGAAAGGCAAAGTTAAACTCGGCGGTATTTGAACTCAAACTGTAAAATAATGATGTTGATTTATGTTACTCTTCTCAAAATGTCGATGGTCCTCTAACAAATAGTAATATTTAGAAGTAAATCTTATGAAGGTCATACGTTTCAAATTACATCTAATATACAGATAGATATGTTAATTTTTTAGAGTTGATTTGGGATTTGACGAACTGTTTCATCATGCTTTTGTGTGTAACGTATTCAACAATAATCAATTAGCTCTACAACGAATACAAATAACTCATAATTAATAAGACGCGCGTTTCACTGCCTAGATTCACTCAACTCATCGGCTTTTAATTATAACAAACATGGCTACATCCTGTTGAGAACAAAAGAGGTCTTGTAATTAAAGGGGAGAGAATTTTAGTGAGGTGAGAGGAGATAAAATAAATTATTAACATACTGAAATTCTAATGAAGGAGGGAGATAGAATAGTAATATTTTTATAATTAAAGATTAAAATTTAAGAATAGTAACATGAGTGAGCCTTCATAACGTAATGTAACAGGATTATATTTGTCTGGTGTAGAATGGGAAAATCAGATGGGGGTGGGGTAACTTAGTATATGAATTTAATCAAGCAAGTGGGAAAAGTTAATTTTAACATAATGTAATGTTAGTATACGTTTTAGAGGATGATGGAGATTTAAAAACTTACTTTTCGAGTTTCCATTTAATGGTTTATTCCTTGTTGGTACCGTTTTTGTGCTAATTTTGGCCTGCGAGCTTCGTTCTGTACCTTTTGTCTCGTTATTTAAAACTCATTTCGTGATTGAGATAATGTTTTTTAAACCATCATTGTCAGCCCTACATATGATCATGTTTCGCTTTGATGGAGTGCGTTGGTAGAATTTACATGTGCTTCATACTAAATTATAGAGGTATTACATATTTGATATAGCAGACATTCATCTGATTGTCGGCAGACATGTTTCTGACTTCATTAAAGTAGCGGATACACATCAGAAAATGGGATAACACTGATCTAAGAGAAAATAATACAATATGTTTCTGGAATGAACCTGGAGATTTAGAAATGCTTATAATCCAAATACCAATAGAGTTTTGGAACGAAACAATACGCCATGACTAAATTAATCCGAACATCATTATATTTAACATCATTAGGGCGGTGAATTGGCAGTATCGGTAGAGGGTTGGACGCCATGTTTTCTAGCATAGTTACGTCCCTTTACAGTCTGAGTTCAAATCCCGCCCAGGTTAACTTTGCCTTTCATCCTTACGGGGTCGATAAAATAAAGTACCAGTAATGTACTGGGTATTTGCTGGCCTTGTGCCTAAAGTAGAAACAATTATATTTAACATCATTATATTTAAAAGGGCGGTGGATTGGCAGTATCGGTAGAGAGTCGGACGCCATGTTTTCCAGCATAGTTACGTCCCTTTACGATCTGAGTTCAAATCCCGCCGAGGTTGACTTTGCCTTTCATCCTTACGGGGTCGATAAAATAAAGTACCTGTAATGCACTGGTTAATTGCTGGCCTTGTGCCTTAAGTAGAAACAATTATATTTAAAATATACATTATTTAAATTATTATCAGGGCAACACCAAAACAGAACAAATCGAAAACCAACCTCGATCATATGCAGGCTCGAAATCCACATTCAATCCATCCTAACTCGAACCGGTGCAGTAGGTGCGAGGGGTGGGGAAATGTCTGGTGGCCTAAGGACTCTCTTCATTCGAAGGAAACGGTACTCATCTAAGACCATGCATGGAAATTACATTTCTGACTCATTCGGGCATTAATGTTCAAGATGGCAAGCTGTTGAGCTATTGTTAACTATGTGATAATTTAGCGTAATTGTTGAGGTTATATAACAATAGCTGATTAGTATCTAATAATATACAAACAATAATTAGTATCAAATAATATACAAACAATAATAGGTAATATGATATGAGAAGGCTACTAAAGTTTAGGGAATTATAGTTTAATTATATGTTAAATTGTTAGATAATTTCACAGGTTAAAGGATATATGTACTCATATTGTATTAAGATGCAAAGAACCGAGGTCCACCAATTAAAGGTTTTCTCATGTGTACCATTCGATGAATCAAAAATCAGTGTATATTACATGCTATCTAATATTTATATGCTAATTTATTAATTACTTGTTAATAGAATAATTAAACTTACTATAATTTAATTTCATTCACTATGATTTTGTCAAAATCACTTTCGCAAAATATAGTAACATTAATATAGAAATAATATTGGATAGAATTACCGTTAATTGCATTGAATTAAATGAGATAAAAATTAATTAGTAGATAGATGAATAAATTAATACGATAATAAATAAATAATTACAGTTTAACTACCTACAGAATGTTGGACGATAAACTGCAGACGCATTTCATGGTGTATCATCGAATCGATAGCAAAATTCTTGCATTAGGAAGATCGTTTGTATGAATTCTACGGTTTATCATACACTTCGGATGCTAGTGCACCTCATACTATATCAATTAATTTGCAAAACGAGCGTGAATTATATGGAAAGTAGTACGTTCACTTCAGAATAATACTAAGAACGAATTGGTATCAACTACATGTCTTCGTTTGGTTGATTGGAAGATATACATATCTTTTGATGAGGTTAATATAATTCGAAAATCATTTAACGACGTTAATCAATTTGTTAAATTTAAGCATTTCTGTCATTTATATATATATATATATATATATATATATATATATAGATATTAGATATTTGTATACATTTCTAGACGTTGGTGCAGTCTCAGTTACAGAAACATGAGTTAAGTTAAGTTTTTATTTATTACTTTCTGTTAGATGTAGATTAACGTAATATCATTGGTGCTTACATAATTAACCGATTCCTACGATAATATATTGCAAGGAAATTATGTAACGTCAATCTACAAAATATACAGATAACTTGAATTTTTTTCCATGTGCTTCTGGCTTTTATAAATGTGTGTATGCTATCGGAATATCTAACTTATTAATCTAAAAAAAATATTAATTTTGAACATTTAACGTTCATATAGTTCTCGTTTATTTCTCCAACTTTAAGGAATAGCAATGTAAATCAATCAAATATTCCGTGAGGTTTTGAAAAGAAAAATATAATGAATGCAAACATAAGGACTATCATAACATTCTGGATTGACATAACAGCATATAAATATACATATAACAAAGAGGGTGGGCTATGATACCAGGTGGACCATAATGCACCAGAGTTCTCAAAACTTAGGGCGATAGAGTAGGTAATATGAAAATAGTCAGGACCCCAACGGCTGAGCTCCGGCCGTTTGGACATCTAGATCAGTTCTCTCTCTCTCTCTCTCTCTCTCTCTCTCTCTCTCTATATATCTATCTCTCTCTCTCTCTCTCTCTCTCTCTCTCTCTCTATCTCTCTCTTTCTCTATCTCTCTCTCTCTCTCTCTCTCTCTCTCTCTCTCTCTCTCTCTCTCTCTCTCTCTCTCTCTCTCTCTCTCTCTCTCTTTATAAATATATATATATACATATAATATATATAATCACCTCTGTTAATGAATGAAATCCTGAAGCAATGATATCTAAATATAGTAAAGATGCCTATACTTTACCGACGTATTGAAAACCTGATTCAAATCTGTTTGCCACTGACCCCACTCAGGAACTACTTTTTATATATATGACATTATATCGCTTTCTATCATTCAACATACATCTGCTACTGCTACTCTGAGAGGAAACAGCCAGGTGGGTTTGTTTACAGTTAGAGAAAAATATGTCTATACTCAATGAATGTTAATAACACTTCGTAAAATTGAAATCTGTATCATTCTCATATTAATGTCATTGTTTAAAAATGTAATTGGATTACTGTTCGGATATCACATACAATAAAGTGCTATGTCATGGAAACTTAAAACAAAAACGTTATAAAATTAAAGAATGTGTCTCCTATCTAGAATTAGGGAATTACCTAGACATTAGTGGTGGGCAGACATCAAGGAGAATACTAGCCCTAACGGCATCAAACTGGGAAAATGCACGCTCATGCAAACACACATACAACAAACACACAAACAGACACTCGATCCTATGCACATTCATGCACACGAACATAATATATATATATATATATATATACATACATACAGGGCAGGTTTTATACAATGGATGGCCCGAATTTCTACTGGCCTGCGCCCACGCCCTTACACACAAATTATGATACACAGCAAACCCACAACATTTCATATCACCCCTGCATATTGCACATCATTGAAATTGATGTTATGCATACTCATACATAGATGTGTTAAATGGAATAACACTGAACACTAACAGATAAATGCTTTATGGAAATAGAGACACATACTTAGATGTTAAATGAGAATATGCACCCTATATAAGGAATTGGTAAATGTTAAATGTTATATATATATGAATGTATTAACAAGTGAATATAAATGCTTCCACAGAGATTTTAGTAATATTCCGACGTATAATCTCCGCCATAATACGTTTAAACGAACCTATCAAGACACTATTTTACGTAAACTAAGTACACTAAATTATAGCTGCTTCCACATATGAAGTATCTATAATGATTTTACAATATAGCATAATCTTCATAATACTGCTCTCTTCATACTGAGGGTGGCCCTCCTCAATATTATCTAGCTGTGAAGCTCAAATATATTCTAATTATCAGCAAGACATTCATCAATGAGTACTACTGCCTTTTGAGATCACCTGAGATATAATGAGAGTTTGGGAAAGGCTGTAAAATGGACAATCACCACATAATTCAATCAAGGGGAAAAGCAGTGGAAATATTTCAACTTCATTTCTTATCTCTACATCAGATAAATTACATAATTGTACAATGGCTTTGAACTTATGTACTAATTGATAGTCTAAATTGTATTTTGTTAGGTAACAGGAAATTGATCTTAATAACATTAATGCAGTGAATATACTGTATCAGAGTTAGTCTACTGCGGAACGAATAATTTCCTTTCAGACTAATATTTGATTTACGTTGTAATGTTGGCCTACCGGCTGTTCCCTTGTACGTGGAGATGACTCAGAACTTCATGGCTTTCAGTTTTACACTACATACCTGTAGTCTCTAGATGATTTTAGGACCTTTTCTAAAGAATCAGTTATTTCAATCATTCTATTTCGGAGATATTTAATTGACTCTAATGTTTCATCTGAAATGAATCAAACTGTGAAATACATTTAAACATTCCTAAAAACATATTACCATTGTGTTTTGATATTATGATCTCTTCACTACATATTTATTCCATATCCCACTTAATGAGAATCATTTTCAGCGTCACAACATTCAGTTCAAAAATGTGTATGATTTAATGCGGTGGATTGGCAGTATCGGTAGAGGGTCGGACGCCATGCTTTCCAGCATAGCTACGTCCCTTTACAATCTGAGTTCAAATCCCGCCGAGGTTCACTTTGCCTTTCATCCTTACGGGGTCAATAAAATAAAGTAGCAGTAATGCACTGGGTAATTGCTGGCCTTGTGCCTAAAGTAGAAACAATTATAATATTATGAGTTGGTAGATCCAGTAGCTATTTGCATGACCCATTAGGCCGAAGCCTGTGACATAGTACTCCCATGTGCATTATATTTATGCATCAGTCTGGCAGCTGTACGGTTCAATTTTCACATGCTACACATTGCTCTGTGATAAGCCTTTCGACTATCATCTTCACTGACAACCATTTTGAGCCGAGACATTCGTTCAGGTTAATCTAAAAACTGGTGCGCATTCACAGCAACCTGTGTACCCAAGGGTTTGGTCAAGACAGGTACATCACCCACTACAACATTGTCTGGCATAATACATTCATTTGGTTGACATACTGTACTTGCCACTCCACCAATGGTCAACCAGGGCTTGATAACCGTTTGACCACCTGATACCTGAGTGCCAGCTTCTTCAGCGAAGTCTCTGAAACCGCGCATCATAATTGGAACAACGACATCTCTTTCCTTCTCGGTCATTTTATTACTGACTCCCAGTAACATGAGCATGTTGTCACACCCAGTGACACACACACACACACACACACACACACACACACGTATATATACATATATACACACACACATATATATATATATATATATATATATATATATATAGATATATATATATATATATATATATATATAGATATATATACTCACATACACACACATATAACCCATACGTACATATGTATATGTGTGTGTATATGCATATATATATATATATATATATATATATATATTCTTATACTTTGTGAGGGTCATGTTGTCAATAAGAAACACACGCACCAGTTGCTTTCACTTCAATTTATTATAATAAATTTATAATAAATTTATAAATTTATTAATTTCTGGGGTTGGTTGGTTCCACAACCAGATAGTTGTTTATATATTGTCATATATATATATATATTGTCATATATATATATCTAAGTCCAAAATTAAGATAAATCAATTAAATGAATTTAATCTAAATCGAAATCATGGGTGTCATGACAAAAAGCATGCGCCAATAAATCCTGAGAATTAAGCTCAAAGATAAATACATCTGAGCATATTATAATAACTAGAGATTGATTAACATATAAAAATACATGAATAATCACAGGAGATAATTCAAGCTTGCGTGTAACCGCGCATAGCTAGTTTAGGCAATATTTACCTTTAAAGGTGATTAACATTCCTTGTATATATCCCATTAAAGAAATATATTTCACCAATTAATCAGATGGTAAGTCACGGAAAGTGGATATTATTGGATTGTCAACAAGGAATTGATAATAAATCCAGCTATTCGAGCTTACAGGGCGAGATCAAATCTTCAACTATCCGTTACCACGTGTTGCGTCTACATAAGATAGCGGTCTCGTTTCAGTGGCGTGAAAAGGTTTTCGACAACTAGAAATAGCAGCCAAAATTCTTCTGAACAGAAATAGCTCTACAAGATAAGGAGCCGTATATACAATTCCTTGTTGACAATCCAATAATATCCACTTTCCGTGACTTACCATCTGGGGAGTTTTCAGACCCGTCCGGCTACCCTCAACCTGGTTCGGCCCGCCATATATATAGTGTTTTTTAAGTTTCATATCATGTCTTCCTATTTTATCTGATGAGATCGCAAATATGATATTTGTTTGATCCCATGATGATATTTGTTTTTTTAAATACGCATAATAGAATACTTGGAACTCTTTTAACCATCTTTTGATCTTATATTATATATATATATATATATATATATATATATATATATATATATATATATATATTAAAATTGGTGCTCTGAAATAGCGATATATGTATGAATGTATATATAGTGTATTTTGCAATACACTGTATGCTTAATTAAAAGCATTTTGAAGACCTTGCGCTTTGTTTTAGAGTAGTGACAGTCACATTTACTTTACATTTTCAGCAAACAGGTGGATTACTTAGCTTTGATAAGTACCAACAAATACGAAACAGAGCTCTGTCAGCTTTATCTCCCCTGTTTATTGAAAATATTATATATATATATATATATATATATATATATATATATATATACATGTGCGTATCTATTCATCTATATATGTATTTATCTACCTGACTGTATTTTTACAGGTCTCTCTCTAGTTCCTACTAACTTAATTGTCTGCCTATCTATATGTAACTCCATCTGTCTATCTGATTGCCCATCTACAGTAATATACCTAACTTTGAACAACTCAATAGCAAAAAAGCACGTATCCACAGTTCTTCATTCGACAATATAAGCAGCCGCCTGTATCGTGTGGTGAAACGTCATAATATCTCCATCAGGGCCTGGAGATATTCATGTGGTTAATTTATTGTACTGCTTTTTAAGAGATTCAGCCGAGATACTTAAATCAGCATGTTGCTGTCTTTTTTCATGAGCTTCCTTTTTTCCAGTCTCAAGGAGATATTGTTTTGTTGGAATTGTTTAATTCGCTGCTACCATCGTCATAATTGCGTTCTTTGTAATCACTCGTGGTTACATTTTTTCTTATTATTACCGTTATTATGATTATCATATTCTATTGTGTTTTTGTCACACGTTACCTTGTTTTTGTTGGTAATGATATCTCCGTGTTGTTACTACTATTTTTGCTGTATCAATTAGTTTTGCCTTAAATCGTGTTTTTGTTTTGCGCATAATAATTTGAAAGATGTGTGACATCTTTCAACGTTATTCGAGCTGATTTAATCAGTAATGGCAATTACGTTTTTTCTACACATGACGAAAATTGTAAAGATTATACTTGGTATCGCCATTGTACTGTGTCTTGTTGTTTCCCTGCACACGGAAATATGATAACGTATTTATTCAGATATTCAAACGATTTAAGGCCTATTCCTAGCAAATTATGTGAATACGAAGTTGTTTTCGAAAAGGTATAAAAAGGCTGGTGGGAGAGGTATATATTTAAGAAATTGTTTCGCATTTTTCTTTATGTAAATGATTTCTTAATTATAGGCTAATGCTACATTAAAGCGTGAGAATATCGAAATATCCAGCGCCATGTGCATATTACTTTGTTATTAGACATCATTCTCTTGATCCATTACCCATGAAGGTAACATGTAGGATTACATGTGTTTTCAGGTAGGGCGTTATCACAGGAAGAGATGAAATCTATAGAGGATTTGAACGTACAGTAATAAACTATCACACAATGTACAAATAATGAAATAAGGATTATTTTATGAACATAACATCTCAAAAGTTTATGTTACTGAATTTACAGTGTTGTACATGTGTGTAAATTATTATACTTACATTAATTGTATAGAAACATCTTGTTTTTAAGAAATCGTCGATAAGGTGATTATTTCATTAAGAACCAACACACATTCTATATCTGTAACGACACAAATAAAGAAAAATAAAGCCTTGTTTTATGTTAACAGTGTTTGCACACTTTATCTAGGTGAACGTTTATCTAAAACAATGAGAATAACACATTTGTTAAAACATATCTAAACTTAATTGAAAACATGCATACTTATTTCAATGTTGTTAATTTAAAAAAGCGTAATAAATCTAAAAATCATTTGTTATTTAAATATTAGCTTACTATTTCATGACACTAGCACTACGTATTGTTTCTTGATATGTGTATTGAATATGTTTTCTATTATACATTTGTGCTGTCAGAGTATTTGTTTCATGTATAATAGTCATTATGCGGGTATGCATATTTAGACAATTTGTGTTTTTCAGCAGATACCTGAAAGTAGCGGAAATCTCGTTGTAGCCATTTTCGAAATTTGACATCTTAATTAGGGAAAGTACACACGAACGGGCATATTGCAACACACACACTAACGCAAATAATGCGACCAATCTAATGCTTTAAAGTTACTATGGGATTCTGTTTAGAATTCATATATATATATATATAATTCACAAGAATCAAAGCTATGTTCAAAGCATTTATTCACTTACAATTGTTTCATCCAAACCTAGGTTTGAGGTCTTCGGAGCATTTTGTAATGTTTGTACATATAATTGACCTCCTTTCCAACGCAAGAGACATAGAGTTATTGCCACCCATTAATCGTATAAATGAGACACACTTGCATGCTCCATGTGTAACTAATGCATACACTACCTACTAGATCTGACTATCAAACTATCCTCCTGCATTATCTGTGTTATCTGCCGAATGTATTTTAATTTTTATTTTAATTTTTATTTTGATTTTGATTTTTATCTTGAATTTGAATTGCTGTACAAAAATAGTATAGTATAATATATGTCACTCCACTGTACATCAATATATATATATGTATCTGTATGTCTCTTGCGTTGGAAAGGAGGTCAATTATATGTACAAACATTGAAAAATGCTCCGAAGACACCAAGCCTAGGTTTGGCTGAAACAATTGTAAGTGAATAAATGCTTTGAACATAGCTTTGATTCTTGTGAATTCTATATAACTGCTCTGTAGAACAACTGATGTTATTATATGGAGCTATTTATCTTACTGGTAATAAGGTAGTAATAAATTATTGACCTTCACTGTTTAAGGTTTAAAATATACATAACTATAAAAAGTTTATTATATACATAACCATAGGTAGTATCCTTAATATTATATATATATATTTATAGTGGTGTGTATGTGGGTGTGAGTATGTGAATGTAAAACAAATGCCCGTCCTCAGATAAGAAGATTGAGTATATCATAGATATAATTTTGGATAAAAATGACGTCGTGTTGTATATAATATATTTTCAATTTCGATAAAAAAAGTAAATTAGTTTCTTTTTTGACAATGTTTACTGTTATGAAACCTTGTAGTTAGGCATAAATATTTTAGCATTTACTCTAAAAACATTAGAGATATGAATCGATATAAAATTATGAGCCATATCTCTGCGATGAAGATTTATAATACTAAGGTGCGTGGGTGCAGCTTTTGAAGAATGTGCTTTGGTATAAGCACATTTACTACGAAATAGTATCAGTAACTAAATTTGAAAAAAACAATTTATAAGCAGAAAGGACACGCTACACAGGTACACATATACCGGGGAGATATTGCAAAAAGTAAGAAGGGGTTTTAAATAAGATACTACCAAATACGTTGCTAAAGTGGATTATTTTTAAGTAATATACCGTTATCATTTGCAGTTATATACGTTAGATTGATGATGTATATTAAAGAGGATCGGATCTATGATGAGAAGCGTGTAAATGAGAATGGAGATTGAGTGTTCAATATGAGTAATTTTCTGCTAGACATTTCAAGAATAATCTCTGACCAATTGCAAGCTATTAACTAACAAAGCTATACAGAGGTCAATCAGTGTACATACATCAACTTCGATCCTGAACTGCAGATATAATAAAAGAGACTACAGTTTTCAGACACATAAAAGAAAATGTGATATAATAGAATACGGATTTCATATAAGCTTGTTATATATATTGACTTCAAATTGATGGAGTTTATCTGTTCAAAGGACACAAATATTGCAATTGAAACCAAAGAAGTTCTATGGGATCATGCCAAAAAGGTAACAGAAAATATATCCAAATTCAGAGATGATGAAACTTTAGGAATTTTCTTTTTTCAACGAAAACATTAACGCTCAATAAAAAAGAATAACTATCCTAGTGATGAAGATGTACGCACACACACACACACACACACACACACACACACACACACATATATATATATATATATATATATATATATATACATATACATATACATATGATATACATATGATACACACATATATTTATATATATATATATATATATATATATATATATATATATATATATATATGTACAAATATAAATTAGCGAGAATCGTATTTCAGCTCAGGAATTAACGAAAATCAACGTCCGATATGTGTGGCAAGCGCTCGATGATTCATGTGAATCAGAGCTACAACATATATATATATATATATGTATATCATCTCCGTTTTTCCTATATCTATCTGAAAATTATTTGACACTCCAGCGTTCAAAATGTGTATGCTTTACTGACCCTTTATAACATGATCAAAATATATATGATGCTTTCACCAAGTTCATTGTCAATGCATTTTATAAATTGTTAAAAAATAATGGATTAGATCAGAGTTTAGGATTTATCCCCTTTCGATGTTTTATACATCCTGAACAATCTATAAATTACGGAAATAGTTACGGTCGATTAGGGATTACGTCACATCTGTTATATGATTTAATAGGTGTATAATTCATATAGAGAGTTTACCTCGTGAAAATAATTGTTTCTAAGTTTGGCACAAGGCCAGCAATTATCCAGTGCATTATCGAATACGTAAGGATGAAAGGCAAAGTTTACATCGACGGGATTTGAACTTAGAATGGCGAGGGCCGTAACACTATGCGTCAAAGCATGGCGTCCGACCCTCTACTGATACGTGAAAATAATGATGGTAATAACATTTTTTTTCTGATTTAGTTAAAAGTTCAACAATGTTTTAGAGGGAGTCGATTAAATCGACCCCAGGTTATTATTGTTACTTTATTTTATCGATCCCGTAATGAAGAAAGGCAAAGCTAACCTAGGCAGGATCTGAACTCAGAATGTAAACGGCCGTAACTCGATATCATAAATCATATATTTCAACGCTCTATCAATGGTACCAATCGACAGCATAAAATAATACTAATGCTACTATTACTATTATACTAATCTCTTCTTTGGCCACAATAAAGGGTACAGTATACTATAAACCAATGTTGGCTTTATTATATAGAATATATTTAATATGACAACTGCAGCTCGCTAAAGTCTGTCTTCGCCAATTGATGATGTTTGCAGTGCGGTTCCGGAGCTGATACTGGGACAGCCACTCCCTCCAAAACATTTAGCGGGTAGGCTAGGATGTTTGGTGCCAGATATATATATGTCCGAAGATTGTTCAAGTCATGCTGTCTTACTGCGCAACGTGTGAAAGGAAGGCGATGTTGATTGAGTAGCTGAGCAGCATCAGTCATGTCGATGAACGGGTGACTTTGGTCGATTAAGGCGTTTCTTTGCAACATATGTACGTGTAGCTCTCAGTAATGCACAACGACATACGGTGTACGCAGGAAGCATTATGTGATTAGAAATAAGAACATTTTTCTGGGTTGCATCTAGATCTAGGGCACTTGAACGTTGAAAGGGTGTGTCATCAACCCACGTTGGTTTTGCCATGGGTACATGTGTACGTAAGGGTTTGATGTATTCTATGTAGGTCAAATGTTTGTCTCATTTCGCTCTGAGAGGCTGACCCCTATGTTCGTTAGCATATCAAATTTGAATTAGAAAACTGCATCTACGAGTTTGCATTTTAAATACTAAACCTATTCTGGAGAGCATATACTCCAAAATGCAAAACAATTGTCAAATGTTTGTTTCATTAACAAATTCAGCTTAAACAATGTAACACTTTATATATGTTAAATAGTGTAAATATTTCAAATAATGTCAGTTGTTACAATACAGTGCATTGACCGTTATATGTGTCCTATTTTTTTCGTGACCATACAGTAGTTCTCTTCGATTCCCAGACCATAATTGTATTTATAAAAGCTAGATTAATATAAATGGGCTTCCCTCTCATATATATGAACACCATCTTTAACTTAGTAATGCTTAGAATAATTTAAATCTCGTTAATATCAAGAATACAAACTTCCTTTATCACCTGTAATAATTCTGCATCTAATAACAGGAAACGATTGCATGGATATTCTTGATATCTAGTTTGGAGGATATATAAAATATTAATCATCCGTTATAAATCATTGAAGTCGTTTATCATGAACCCCTCATGAATTTGAATTCGCCATTGTGACCAATAATTAATTAGACTTATCGCCATTATCCTTTCAGGAATTCTCATAAAATATACAGCACATTTTTGGATAACAATGTTTGATACATCCCCTATGAAAATTAGAAGTGTATATTTTATATTAAACAATATGAACAATGTTGTCGCGAAAATGCACATCCGTTGAATTCCACTCTGTACAATTTCGATATCTTTTCGAGATTAATGCAAGTTTAGAAATAAAAAAGCCATGGCAGATTACGCATTTTAAACAGTTTAGTCCTTAAATCTCAAACGGATTTAGCTGCAGCTAATATATGAAATGCATACTCATGAAAAGATTGTCTATGACCCACGCTGTATTACAACCTTCACGATCTAAACAATTTAGAGAGAAATCAAATTTAGGACCGTGTTTATTTGCTGTAATAATCCAAGGTGCTGCTAATTTGATATGAAGAATGCGATTGGTAGTTCATTATTAACAATGAATTTAAATCAACATAAAACATATTAATTTTAAAGTAATATGAGCTAAGTAAAAGTGTTAACGGCATGGCTATATATAATCACGTTAATGTGTATTCGATGAAGCTATAAGCCAAACAGTAATTAATTAGGATTTCAAACGTGGATAGTGAAAGGTCAACCGCGATTAATAGAGACTAATCAGAGAAACGCATGGATTACGAATTAAACGCACTAGTTGTGAAAGGTAATTATAGAATATACATATTTTTAAGTGATGAAGAGAACACGTTTCAACCACACTGGACTAACTCAGCATATTATACAGTACATATTTCTCGAGTCTAATATTCACTCACTTGTATCAGTAAATATATGGTGGATTAGCCAAAGGGATGCCTTACAGCTGGTTAGTCGATCATATCGAAACAAACACAAAAATAGAAGTTGATATATACATAGTTTACACATACTTACTTTTGTATATTGTTAAATATTAAAACCTGCTATTCTTGAGTTTCAACTGCTTGCTCAACAGAACAACATAAAAGAACTAAACATCCAATAGTAGAAACAGCATAGATGGGGGAGACTAAGGAGGACAGATGGAACCCTTAAAGTGGAGGGCTTGCTCGAAGAAAAGGATTAATTGATTGAAAATACAATGGAAAGAATGGTAGCGGCAGTACCTTCATATTTCCTATTATTTCATATACTCTATAATCTGTGTATCCTATTTCCTTTTATTCTAATTCCAATTTTAATCTTAAATGTACATACTTTTTCATAAAAATCCTTTCATTGTAGTCATTTATAACTTACACTACCACTTTACAATAAGTTCCAATAGTTCCACTTCCACCAAAGATATCACATTTTATTTTGCCAATTTAACCATTTTTCCTCAATATCAGAGGAAGAACTAATGGGCAATGAACGAATTTATAGAAACATGTAGGCCAAAACAAATTATTAATTAAGTAACAAATAGTTTTATCGCTCTACAAGGCTGAATACAAGAAATGTAAAAACAATATTCAATTCGTTTGCAATAATGCATACAATCACTTAAGTCATGTGAGTAGAATGAGCTCGTCATTCTTATGCCAAAACAAGAGCAAGATCATTCTACTCATATGGCTTAAGAAGCTGCTTGCTTAATTCCAAACGAATCGAATGATATTATTAATACTCGAAATACTCAGATTTACATAATTATTAATTAATTTACTGAATATAGCAAGTCATTACACGGTTGTCAATGGCTTTTGACTGGAATGGGGTGTAGGAAAAATATATATGTGTGTGTGCGTATTTATGTGTGTGTGTCTCTTCCTCGACATCTCATCAGCTATCGAGATTATATGTAACTTTATATGTGCAAAGAATGATCAAAGTGTGGATGTCTCTTTGATCAAACAAACTCGATTATCTGATACGATATCGAGGGAAAATCGATCCCCGGTCATTATGATTGATCAATTTTTGAAACGATTTTCATATGCCAATGGTGTATATGCTGTTAAAATGACTTTAATCCTACTTACCTTAAATATATTTATATATATAAATATATAATTTAATTAAACGTCATTCAAATGAATTTACCTTTAAATAGTTGTTATTTAGTTGCTGCTTTATCAAGCGTGTACGGTTTTGATAAAATATGAATATATTCATTCGAAGGACTGCACTTTTTATATACAGGGCAAATATTTCTAATACATCTTTTTTATTCACAATACCTGGAAATGTTTTTTCTAACACATTTGAAAATATTGATGTTTAATTAAAGTTGGGGTTGAGAATTATCTTCCTTGCTAATATAAATAGAGAAAAAATAAATCAATAACATATTATTAAACGTATACATGAATCCTTGTTATGCTTGGTATCAGCAAAGTTTTGTAATGACATACATTTAATTTTTTTCATTTGATTTATCCTTGATTCACACCAGAGGCATTACTTTAATGTATTTCACGTACAACATCTCAACAATTTCAAACAGCTCCTAGAGAAGATATCAATGACGTCATTATAAACGGCTGCACATCTGCTCTTTTGCGAAATTAGTGACTACACAGACATTTTCCTATAAATAGAACCGGACAATACAACAATCAATTACTTCTACACAGAAGAAAGTATCATATTGAGTATTTTGTTATTGACAACACTGTAACAATTGTTCTATACATAATTGTAAGTTTTTAAAAATTATGAAAATTTAAACAAAATTTTAATAATAGTTGAAAGTGATTTACAATTCATTAATTCCATTCTACCTTAATATTAATGTTAGAGCACATTCCATTATAACACACTCCTATAGTAATAAAAGTGCTTATCGTCCACGCTGACGTCTTTGTATTTTACAAATTATTGACATGTTCGTTTATTGCGGTATTAAAATCAAAAATAATTCCTATAATAAGAGAAGACCAAAGAAGGTATGGAACAGTTTGTAATTCTCACCGAAGCAACACAATTTCATGTATTTGCTTGGAATATGAATTAAAATTATTATAATGAAGATGCATACATGATTACACATTACACACATATAAGCTTATATGTACACGCATACGCGTGCGTGCACACACACATACACCGCCCCCACCCATATATATATATATATATATATATATATATATATATATATATATATATATATTATTATGTAATAAACATGTATTATATATATATAAACATGTATTATATATATATATATTATTATGTAATAAACCACTGGTAAATGGAATAATTGCCTTATGTTGTTTATTACATAATAATAATTAAGCTCTGTTGCTTACATAGAGCACTCTTTTTTCCTGGACTTTTCCGACGGAATTACTTCATTTACACACACATATATATATATATATATATATATATATATATATATATATATATATATGTGTGTGTATGTATATATATATATATACATCATTATGCCTTATACCTTATGCTGAATGAATTTTACAATTATAGCTTTTGGCTTCTAGGTACGTACGTAAACGTTCACTGCTCGTACCATCTCCCTGGTATCACCTTTATTGCTATATCCTTTTATTGTATGGTATTCTTTTCAAACTATATTCATTAAACTATATGTATGTCAAACTAATCAATGATATTAAATAAATGGAAACTATATTCATAAAACCATATTTATTCTATTATATATATTTCAAGGGTACCAAAAAAATTTCGTACACTTTCATCAGATAAAATACAAACAGTGTTTTATAAATTTCGGCTTAGCCATGGAAAATCATACCTTATCAGTTGAATAATCCTTGACTACCCAAGGATTATTCAACTGATAAGGTATGGTTTTCTTTGGCTATGTCAACCTTTATAAAACACTCTTTCTATGTTATCTGATGAAAGCGTACCAAAGCTGTTTGGTACCCTTGAAATATATATAATAGAATAAATATGGTTTTATAAATATAGTTTCCAGTTATTTAATATCATTGAATATTTACTCCAGAAATCTATCGAATGCTCTAAATCCGTTATAAGTACTTATATTTGTTGGATTTCCAACAAATTAAATATCTCTTCTACTTGTATTTCAAACTATATTGTTTTAAACTTAATTTTTTATTTTTAAACTTCACTCTTTTTAAACTTTACATATTTTTAATCTTTGCTGTGTTTTTGTTTATATGTTACACATAATTTGTTGTTATGTATTCCTATATATTATTTTTTATATATTTTTGAATTTCATATATTTAACTCCCATACTGCATATGCTTGCGATTAGCTTTTTTCTAGATATTTTACTCATCTTTTACCTAGATACTTTTACTCTCTATATCCCCGATATATTTTACTTTCATTTAAATACGTTTCGCGATCTCTTTCGCATATTTACCATTAATTATATCTATATTTATTCAATAAAATACACTTGCTGTATAAAATACGATACGATTTTCATAGTATAGTGATAGCCTGGTTTGAATGTATTTATCTTGTCTGTGTTGATTACATCCAATAGGAATCCAAGAATGACCGTCTGGTCGAACCTAGAGGAAGCTAGGTATTTTGTATAGGTTTGCATGGCTCATTAAATCCTGCCTGGCTTCAGTTTGGATAATTCTCGAGTTTATAATTAACTACACTAGTGTGGATAACTAGGCATACATTACGACATCACCTGACAGTGAAGACACTTCTAGCTGCGCTCGAAGTCAGTAGGTATTTAGGCCCTGGATTTATTGAGGTAGATCTGTTTCAGTTGTTGTTAACCATCGTACCATATTACTTATATATTCCATAGGAATAAAACATTGAACACGAGAGGAACCCAAAGCGTGTAGTGACTCAGCTTAACTAAATTATGTTATTTGTTTACACAACTCTAAAATTAGAATTATTAACGGAATTGGTCTTTATAATTGGTGATTGCCTTGCTTACGGTACTTCACCTGCATTTTTAAACATTCAATTTTAATTTTGAATTCCTAAAATTTAACCTAACTGCCTTCTAATTAATTTTAACCTTTAATAAGCTTGAAACTAGTACATCGTTCCTTTGTCAGTGTTTAACAAAGGGGCAACGATGGTTTAATTCGGGATGTTTGCTTACAAACACACCGAGCATCATAATAAATGTTCGGTAAATCGACACTTATATATATATATATATGTGTGCATGTATGTATATATATACATACTACTGTACGTCTGTATACATATATGTATGTACGTATACATACTTATATATATATATATATATATATATATATATATATATATATATATATATATATATATATATATATATATATATATATATATATATATATATATATAATATATATATATATATATGAGTGGAACAAGTAAACATCAAGCAATCTTTTAAATAAATTAAAATACGATTTAAATATTTACCTCTTCTATTGCCATGACCGACGGTTTCGCTTATCAAAAGATTGGACATTCGGAGAATTTCCAATGGAAAGATATAGCACTTCAGATAGCTTTTCCAAACTTACTAGATATAAATCCAAGTAAGTAGATGTATCGCTTCCTGCCCGGTGAAATAATCAAGCCGTTAAAATGACCCATCTACTTACTTGTATTTATATCTAGTAAGTTTGGGAAAGCTATCTGAAGAGCTATATCTCTCCATTGGAAATTCTCTGATTTTCCAATCTTTTAATAAGTGAAACTGTCGGTCATGGTAATAGAAGAGGTAAATATTTAAATCGTATTTTAATTTATTTAAAAGATCTTTTAATGCTTACTTGTTCCGCTCATATTTACAGTTCTGGTATCTCAAATTAGTACCACAGAACAACCACTATTATAGACACCATATATATTTCCGTGGGTACTTAATACCTACTGGAATATCTATATCATTTATCTGTAATCTCCTTAATGTTGAGAAAAAAAGGGTGTATCTTGCCGCTATTTCTAGTAATATGAAATATCAATGAGTCTATAGTTCCCGCTTTTCTTACGGTCTATTTGTGTGTGGGTTATTTTAATGGCTTGATTCATTCACAGGGCAGAAAGCGATATATCTACTTACTTGGATTTATATCTACTAAGTTTGGAAAAGCTATCTGAAATGCTATATCTTTCCATTGGACATTCTCTGAATTTCCAATCTTTTGATAAGCGAAACCGTCGGTCATAGCAACAGAAGAGGTAAATATTTAAATCGTATTTTAATTTATTTAAAAGATTGTTTAATGCTTACTTGTTCCGCTCATATTTACAGTTCTGGTATCTCATATTAGTACCACAGAACAACCACTATTATAGACACCATATATATTTCCGTGGGTACGTAATACCTACTGGAATATATATATATATATATATATATATGTGTGTGTGTATGTGTGAGTGTGTGTGTGTGTGTGTGTGTGTGTGTATGTGTGTGTGTGTGTGTGTGTGTGTGTGTGTGTGTGTGTGTGTGTGTGTGTGTGTGTGTGTGTGTGTGTGTGTGTGTATGACAATAAGTATGCTTTGAAACAGCGAGTGTCTTTGAAATTAGAAAGAGAAGCTTCTATTTTCTAAAGAAATTTAGCTTGATAGAGCACTGAAATGAAAAAAATGTGAGTATTGACGTACATGGGAGTCGAACCAACCTCTTCGGTTATCCAGAGCAGTGTGCTACCATTACATTAACATCAGTTATTAATTTGAATGCAAAACACCGGGGATCTTACCTTCTGGCGGTATCCAGCAGAAGCAAGTGGGACAATCGTCGATGCATCTCGAACTTAACTGCTTCACATCAGGACGATCCCGCCTACTCTTGCGGCTACTGGACAACTCCAGAGGTTGATATCCCCGGTGGTCTGCATAGCTGCGGCTTTCTAAATATTTATCTATAAACATATTTCTTTAGAAATATCAATATATATACATATATGTTTATGCGTATGTATGTATCGTAGGTATATAAGGAAATAGTGTTCCCCTGTATTTTAATCCCTGCAGTAAATAGAATGTCACATTTGATTTACATTTCATTCCCATTTATGTTGTGAAGGTTTCTTTAGGTCCATAAATTAATGTTACTTCTGTTAAAACGTTTTTTTTTTCTTTTGCTTTTTCGTGTACCTATTTAAATATTTATGTATTTATTTTTGTAGTAGTAAGTACCAAATTAATTTTCCGATTCCATAATTGAGAATTTCGGAGGTATGCGACCCGGTAACTTTTCTTCTCCATCAAATCGGAATCACCAAAGAATTTTTACCGGAATTACGCGCGTTTAGCTATATATTTTAATCAACTGTGTGCCAAGCCTATATGAACCACTTCATACGTATGCATAAATGAATCCTTTGACAATGACGTCGCATTTCATTTCCATTTTCACACAAACTGCTCAATCAAGAGAGACAGGTATTGGCAGAATCTGTAGAGCGTCTGACACCAAGCTTTGCAGCATAATTATGGCCCTTTAAATTCTGAGTTGAAATACCGCCGAAGTTAGCTTTGCCTTTCATCCTTACAGAGTCGATGAAATAAAGTACCAGAAATGCACTAGGTCAAATTTTTCGACTTTTCCCTTCCCCAAAACTGTTGGCCTTGTGCCTAAATAAGTAACCATTATTTTGAACTTAACATATGTGTGTTATATATCCTACTGAGCTGTATGTGACATGTTGGTTGCGTTAAATATGTTTTCCTTTTGCCAGTAATCTGTATTTATTTTATGAATCATTTTAGATATAATATACATATCGATAAACAATCTAATTCGCAACATTTTGTATCTAAATTAAATAAGATATGCAGTAAACAAGTGCTGTAGTGACATTTAAAATAAAATACGTGTTTCTCTTTTATACATTAGTTAAACATACCTTTGAACCTCTACTGGACATGTGATATTTATCTTCATTATGCTTGTATATAAAGGCGATGGATTGTCAGTAATAATAGAGCGATGGGCATGCTTTGTGCCATATAGTTACGTCATTTAAGGGTATCAGTCTAAATCCTGCCAAATTTAGCTGTTTTTTATCCTTGCACAATGTATGAAATAAAGTACAATTAACGCACTTTTGCTGATTTAATCGACTTTTCCGTTCCCCAAAAATTAATGGTCCTATGTCAAAATCTGAAACCATTATTTCATGTATATGTATGAGCAAATGTCATAAAAGTGTGTAATTCTTTCACACAAATGTACGGACTTTTGTAAATCATATCTTTAATGTATAATTAATTATTCCATACATTAGGTAAAATATGATATTTTATATTTTCCGCAAAATATTATGCTCATTCTTTCATTATTTCTTTTGTTTGCCATATTAACTCTGACTGGTTTGCCAATAGAAATATTATTGCCATGTGTAAATATATTACTTGTATTACATTTACTATCACCGTAATGACAATTATTTTGTTTTGGATGTTTAAATCCTAATGGGAAATAAGCAATTGAAAACATTTGGAAATGTTTCCACATTATATATCTGAAATATATTATATATCTTAATATATTAATCAGCTAGTAAACACGTAAATAATTTATCGTAAGGTGACACAGAGAGGTATGGAACTAAAAGGTGCATTTCAAGGATAATATTTAAACCGAATATTGTGTTGCAATTCTAAACAATTGTTCTCATATTAATGACCGAACTAGGGCGGTGGATTGGCTGTAGCGGTAGAGGGTTGGACGCCATGATTTCAAGCATAGTTACGTTCCTTTATGGTCTGAGATCCAATCCCGTCGAGGTTAACTTTACCTTTCATCCTTACGGAGTTGATAAAATAAAGTACCAGTAATGTACTGAGTATTTGCCGGCCTTTTGCCAAACGTAGAAACAATTATTAATGACAGAATTGTTTAAATTTAAAATTTTTGAATTTCATGAAACTGGTTATTTTGGATTGGCAGTATCGGTAGAGAGTAGGACGCCAAGTTTTGCAGCACAGTTACGGCCCTTTACGGACTGAGTTCAAATCCCACCGAGGTTAACTTTGCCTTTCATCCTTACGGAGTCGATAAAATAAAGTACCAGTAATACACTGGGGTAATTGCTGGCTTTGTACCAAAAGTAGAAACAATTATTAGCTTTGAAAGAGTTGCAATGTAGCTTAATTAAATGAAATAACTTCTCTAATTTCTAAATCAGTTATAGGCACAATATATATAATACGAATTAGATTGTGTGATTATATATATATATATATATATATATATATATATATATACGGCGGGTAAAATTGCCAAGATCCATGGACGAGTTCCGTGCAGCGGTCTCTGTCTCTGATCATTGCTGCCATGTCCTGCGTCGCCAAGTAGCCGGTGTATGTCCTTAGGACATCAGCATATGTCAACCCCGGTCTCCCTCTTCTTGTGTGACCCTGCAGGGGTTCCCAGAGGAGCACGAAATGCAGTGTCAACTATGAATGTATGGAGCATGTCCAGCTAACTTCAGTTTACTTTGTGTTACTTTTGAGCCGAATTTTGGGAGGCTCCCGTACAGATCTGAGTCCTTCATCCATAGTGTATACTGATTAATGTTCAAAGCCATCTTCAATATACTCGTGTAACACCCATCCACCATCTGAGTGAGCTTCTCGGTCAGTATCCATGTCTCAGACCCGTATAGCAGCACATACTCCACTGTAGCAAGGAAGAGATTGATCTTCAGGTCTTTACGAAGAACGGATTCCACAAAGATCTCAAACTGTGGCACGCCGCCCAGGCCATGTTCTTACTCTCAACCACATTCTACTCTGTGATCCCAATCTTTGCTCCTAGATACAGGAAGTCCTCAATCAATTCTAGCGGCTTCCTGCCTATGTTCCTAGTCTTCTCTGGCTTCTTGATATTCTCTACCAGATACTGCGTCTTAATCTCATATATTCTCAATCCTACACTCATCGACACAGTACCCACCTCCTGCATCAACCTCTGCCTCCTTCACTGTGTTTGTCACCAGAACTATCTCGTCAGCAAATTCAGCATGCTCCGAATGAGTGCTACAATAAACCTAGAGTCCTGGTGTTTCTCCAGTGCAGGGCGTATACAACAGTCCACTGCGATGATAAAAAGGCAGAGCCAATGTAACTAACTGGAACACTTCAGCCAGTATCACAAATAACTCCGTCATCCCATCAGGTGTAACGAATCGGGATGTGGTTTTGGTGTACAGCAGTGATATCATGTCCAGTATCTTATGGGGATTCCATAAGCCTGTAAGATCTACATCAGACAGTGTCAGTCCACATAATCCACGGCCTTCCTAATGTCAATGAAAACCATGACAGCAGGATGGCTCTTTGCTCTAGTTCCCTGCAATATCCTCCTCAGAATCAGGATGTGACAGCTGGTTGATTTTCCCTCTCTGAAGCCGTTCTGGTTGCCCTTGAGATTCTTCTGAGATCCTGCTAAGAATCATCCTGTTCAAGGTCTTTGCCGCAGGTGACATTAGTGAGATCCCTCTGTAGTTGTTGGTGTTAGAGAGATATCCCCTCTTTAGCACTTGTTACTGATATATATATATATATAGATACATATATTTATATTTACATATATGCCCCATGGCTCTGGTTCGCCATAAACACAGAAGAGCTGGCATATCTCAGAACTGACTAACTGCCTGATGAGATCATAACTATTCAATGGCTATCATCGAAATATATATAGCAGTAAATAAAGGATTATGAGTTCATGTAATTGACTTATGTTTCGTCACTATATATATATATATATATATATATATATATATATGTACATACATATATATATATATATATATATATATATATATATATATATATATATATATATATATATATATATATATACATATGTATGTACATATATATATATATATGTATATATATATATATATATATATATATATATATATATATATATATATATATAGAGAGAGAGAGAGAGAGAGAGAGAGAGAGAGAGAGAGAGAGAGAGAGAGAGAGAGAGAGAGAGAGAGAGAAAAAATTTACGAAATGGAAATGCGGGTATATAGAATTTATTAGGTAACAATTGTTTCTATAGTGTATGAGTTACCTATACCTCGCTACTTGAATAATACACAAATATTATCAAAAACCGAAAGTACACTGTAAGCCAACACACCATGTCGTCAGACCTTTGTATTAGAATGATATGAAAATATTTTATACACTAGATAAAAGATAAAGAAGGAGGTAGGAAGAAAAGGGGAAGAGGGAAGTGAGTAAGGTGGAGGGAGTCTTAGGGTTTAAGACTGTCAGACTAGTAGAGATTGTGAAGAGAGAATGTTTTGGCAGCAGTTAGCTTAATGAGGCGTGCTAAGGTTGGCTGGGAAGTAGATTCTTCTAGTGGTGTTGTTCGAACAAAATTTAGTTAGAGGGGTTAAAGTAGTACAGTGTCACAGACAAGTTATTAGGGCTATTATAGTAGCAGGTTATTTCTAAAGGGGTCCAGAAAAACAGTGTTTAGTACTATTATTATAGAAAGCCATATCTAGTGTATAAACATATGACAGAAATTTGCAAACGTTGGTGTAAAAAGGTAACATTATATGCATTTAAAAAAAGAAAAAGTCGTTTTCAAACGATGGTTACAATATAGAGAACGTTCAATTTTGCTGTTCAAAAGTTTGTTTACCGACGTTAAAATGCAGTATATCTCTAAATTGCATAACTTGCAGAATCGATGATTTTGCTGATATGCAGGCGCAGCTGCAATAATTTGCCAATCAAGGGAGAACGCTTGATTGTTCCTCCGAAGCTGCCAGGCTTTATCAGCGAGGGTTGTTACGGAGGGCATTTTCTCGTGCCTGATCGAAGATCGATGTTGGTATAGGCGAGCCTTGAAAGAAGTTGCGGTACATCCGACGTAATACCATGTGTTGGTCCCGGAATTTATTGTACACCGGTAGACAATATTGCGTGCTAGGCACTGGTTATTCAGTCGGCACGTACCTGGTTTGGTGCAGTTACAACTATTTTTATGTTTTGCAGTAGAATCCTGGATAGTTTGGTGGGGTTGTGGTTGCGTGTTAGTGCGTTGTATGTTGCTATGCTGGTGCGCTGAGTCATTAGGGGTGTACTTATTCAGTATTGCTGAGTTGAGTTTTCTAATTAGTTGTTCTATGTTAGGTGCAGTGGAGTATGAGAGTCTAATGGTGCGCGAGTTAAAGATTTTATAGTATCTATGTGAAGTTGTAAAGTGTTTATTGATTAGTGTATAGAATTGTGAGATAATCTTAGTGCTAATAGAAGAATTGTACACGGGGTTATACCATATGTACTCTCTACGTCTGACTCTATTTGCTGGTTTGCACCTGTTAGTATGCCTATTGATGTGTGTGTGTGGTGCAATACTAGTTCGACTTAGATGTGTTTTATTCATAGTACTTATGTGGTTATCGTCTAGATATTCAATTTTCTCGCAGTAACCAGCTTTTCTAAGTGCGTCATTATAATATTCAGCATGCTCGTTGAAGGTCTGCAAATTAGACGACAGTCGGGAGATCCTTATGGATATATTTTTAGGGATAGATTTAATAATGGGATGAGGATGGTTCGATTTTACATTAACGTACTTAAGATTTTCATTAAGTTTGTGAAATGGCTCTTTTTTATATTACCGTTATTAAGGTTGAAGGTGACATCCAAGAAGTTGACCACCTTTAGATTGTGTTCAAAGGTAATATTAAGCCCTAGTTCTAAGAAAAGTTTCCTAATGTTTTTACGTCGCCTTTCTAGGTTTTGTTTGTTCATATTCTTGACTAATAGAAGTGTATCGTCGCGGTATATTCCGCCGTGGAGGTCCGTAAATTCGCTCTGGAGTCTATGGGCTATATAGATCCCAACCAAATCCGTGACCTCCGCCGAATCATTAGAACCCATCGTAATGTCGAATTCCGAGGGTCTATCCCTGCGGACACAATAACTATTTTCAAAGTGCACTACTGTGCGTCTAGCTTCAAGTATAATATTAATTTCCTCGTTTGTGAGGTCCGAGTTAGTCCTAGCGAAAGAGAGGGCCTTATGCGGGGTTTCAGGTGAAATAGAGGAATAGTATTCATCTATATCGAATTGAATAAAAGAAGATTTGTTTTTGTCCCTAATGTTATTGAACCATCTTATTGACTGATGAGTATTACACCATAATTTAATATCTACCTTAGCCTTAACTTGGGGGATAATACGATCTAATATGTACTTACTAATCCTACCTATATCGGACTTTGAAGGACATATTAATCTAATTTTAGGGTTAGTATCGAAGTTATCCTTATGGTCCTTCAGATTAAAAGTCGGTGTAGCTGGGGATAGGGGTACTGTTCTGTCGTCAAATTTCAGTTTCCTAATATCACATGCTGCGTTATTAATGTTGGTTAGTGTAGTTGCGTTTGTTTTTTTGTACTTCCTATGTAATTCCTTACGTATAAAATTGCTATATGTTTCTACATCCAGGGTGTATAGATTCGAAGTTTTGTCTGCCTTTATGATAATTCCTTTGGTATTCCTTAGGTTGTTGAGTAGAGTTTTAATATCTCGTTGCAGTTCGTTTTTCCTTCCGTTTGTAAATTTGATTCCGGTTATCATTTTCATTAAGTCCTGTTCGAAAGAATCCAAAAGAGGGTTAGAGGGTGGGTTTTTGTAGGAGTTGAAACCAAACTTCTCGTTGTTGGTGTCCGAAGTTTGTGTAATTCTTTTCCTATCGAAGTGGAAGGCCTGCCATCTAATCCGCCGAATAAATTCGTTGGTCCTTTGTATCATACCAAGAATGTAATCCTTTTTACCCTGAATTGGTATGTTTTTTAAGGACATACCACAATGATGTTTTTCCATTTCAAAGACGCGGGTTGATAGGTTGCTCGACTGTAAAGGAGTGTGAAGAATTAGTTAATTTGTATTCCAATGTTACTAAGTAGTTGCATTGGATGTAGTCAACTGACGTCAGAGATTGCTCAACGTATAATAAAGTGTGTTTTAAAATCCGGAGAAAATATGGAGAAAAAATTTACGAAATGGAAATGCGGGTATATAGAATTTATTAGGTAACAATTGTTTCTATAGTGTATGAGTTACCTATACCTCGCTACTTGAATAATACACAAATATTATCAAAAACCGAAAGTACACTGTAAGCCAACACAACATGCCATCAGACCTTTGTATTAGAATGATATGAAAATATTTTATACACTAGATAAAAGATAAAGAAGGAGGTAGGAAGAAAAGGGGAAGAGGGAAGTGAGTAAGGTGGAGGGAGTCTTAGGCTTTAAGACTGTCAGACAAGTAGAGATTGTGAAGAGAGAATGTTTTGGCAGCAGTTAGCTTAATGAGGCGTGCTAAGGTTGGCTGGGAAGTAGATTCTTCTAGTGGTGTTGTTCGGACAAAATTTAGTTAGAGGGGTCAAAGTAGTACAGTGTCACAGACAAGTTATTAGGGCTATTATAGTAGCAGGTTATTTCTAAAGGGGTCCAGAAAAACAGTGTTTAGTACTATTATTATAGAAAGCCATATCTAGTGTATAAACATATAAGACAGAAATTTGCAAACGTTGGTGTAAAAAGGTAACATTATATGCATTTAAAAAAAGAAAAAGTCGTTTTCAAACGATGGTTACAATATAGAGAACGTTCAATTTTGCTGTTCAAAAGTTTGTTTACCGACGTTAAAATGCAGTATATCTCTAAATTGCATAACTTGCAGAATAATATAGAGCCATTTCACAAACTTAATGAAAATCTTAAGTACGTTAATGTAAAATCGAACCATCCTCATTCCATTATTAAATCTATCCTTAAAAATATATCCATAAGGATCTCCCGACTGTCGTCTAATTTGCAGACCTTCAACGAGCATGCTGAATATTATAATGACGCACTTAGAAAAGCTGGTTACTGCGAGAAAATTGAATATCTAGACGATAACCACATAAGTACTATGAATAAAACACATCTAAGTCGAACTAGTATTGCACCACACACACACATCAATAGGCATACTAACAGGTGCAAACCAGCAAATAGAGTCAGACGTAGAGAGTACATATGGTATAACCCCGTGTACAATTCTTCTATTAGCACTAAGATTATCTCACAATTCTATTCACTAATCAATAAACACTTTACAACTTCACATAAATACTATAAAATCTTTAACTCGCGCACCATTAGACTCTCATACTCCACTGCACCTAACATAGAACAACTAATTAGAAAACTCAACTCAGCAATACTGAATAAGTACATCCCTAATGACTCAGCGCACCAGCATAGCAACATACAACGCACTAACACGCAACCACAACCCCACCAAACTATCCAGGATTCTACTGCAAAACATAAAAATAGTTGTAACTGCACCAAACCAGGTACGTGCCGACTGAATAACCAGTGCCTAGCACGCAATATTGTCTACCGGTGTACAATAAATTCCAGGACCAACAAATGGCATTACGTCGGATGTACCGCAACTTCTTTCAAGGCTCGCCTATACCAACATCGATCTTCGATCAGGCACGAGAAAATGCGCTCCGTAACAACCCTCGCTGATAAAGCCTGGCAGCTTCGGAGGAACAATCAAGCGTTCTCCCTTGATTGGCAAATTATTGCAGCTGCGCCTGCATATCAGCAAAATCATCGATTCTGCAAGTTATGCAATTTAGAGATATACTGCATTTTAACGTCGGTAAACAAACTTTTGAACAGCAAAATTGAACGTTCTCTATATTGTAACCATCGTTTGAAAACGACTTTTTCTTTTTTTAAATGCATATAATGTTACCTTTTTACACCAACGTTTGCAAATTTCTGTCTTATATGTTTATACACTAGATATGGCTTTCTATAATAATAGTACTAAACACTGTTTTTCTGGACCCCTTTAGAAATAACCTGCTACTATAATAGCCCTAATAACTTGTCTGTGACACTGTACTACTTTGACCCCTCTAACTAAATTTTGTCCGAACAACACCACTAGAAGAATCTACTTCCCAGCCAACCTTAGCACGCCTCATTAAGCTAACTGCTGCCAAAACATTCTCTCTTCACAATCTCTACTAGTCTGACAGTCTTAAACCCTAAGACTCCCTCCACCTTACTCACTTCCCTCTTCCCCTTTTCTTCCTACCTCCTTCTTTATCTTTTATCTAGTGTATAAAATATTTTCATATCATTCTAATACAAAGGTCTGACGACATGGTGTGTTGGCTTACAGTGTACTTTCGGTTTTTGATAATATTTGTGTATTATTCAAGTAGCGAGGTGTAGGTAACTCATACACTATAGAAACAATTGTTACCTAATAAATTCTATATACCCGCATTTCCATTTCGTAAATTTTTTCTTCATATTTTCTCCGGATTTTAAAACACACTTTATTATACGTTGAGCAATCTCTGACGTCAGTTGAATACATCCAATGCAACTACTTAGTAACATTGGAATACAAATTAACTAATTCTTCACACTCCTTTACAGTCGAGCAACCTATCAACCCGCGTCTTTGAAATGGAGAAACATCATTGTGGTATGTCCTTAAAAAACATACCAATTCAGGGTAAAAAGGATTACATTCTTGGTATGATACAAAGGACCAACGAATTTATTCGGCGGATTAGATGGAAGGCCTTCCACTTCGATAGGAAAAGAATTACACAAACTTCGGACACCAACAACGAGAAGTTTGGTTTCAACTCCTACAAAAACCCACCCTCTAACCCTCTTTTGGATTCTTTCGAACAGGACTTAATGAAAATGATAACCGGAATCAAATTTACAAACGGAAGGAAAAACGAACTGCAACGAGATATTAAAACTCTACTCAACAACCTAAGGAATACCAAAGGAATTATCATAAAGGCAGACAAAACTTCGAATCTATACACCCTGGATGTAGAAACATATAACAATTTTATACGTAAGGAATTACATAGGAAGTACAAAAAAACAAACGCAACTACACTAACCAACATTAATAACGCAGCATGTGATATTGTTAGGAAACTGAAAATTGA
>OZ024743.1:17212998-17217998 GCA_964016885.1 Eledone cirrhosa | reverse complement strand
GGGTAGGGATTTTAACACATGGAATGTAATCAGAAGGCATGGGGTGGGAAAGTGTAACAGCAATGGTATGCTCCTGCTGCAGATGTGTGAGGAGCTGGATCTGTGTGTTACCAACACCATGTTCCAACAAAAGAACAAATTCAAGACCACATGGATGCATCCTGCATCTAAGGAATGGCATCTTTTGGACTACGTCCTAGTCAGGATGCTTGACAGACAGGATGTGCAGTGTGTTCGTGTTCTTCGTGGAGCTGAGTGCTGGACGGACCACCGCCTGGTATGCGCAAAAGTGAAACTAATCACCAAACCTAAAATCCGGGCTCCTGGTGTTAGTTACCCTGCCCAAATGATTGAATGCTGCTCGTCTTAAGGATAAAAATGTGAAGAGGACATTGGAAGAAGAGATGCAGGCTGCAGATCTTGGTGAGGATTGGCCGACCCTTAAAAAGTCGGTTTATGATGTAGGCAGGCGTGTTCTGGGATTGGTGCAGAGAAAACATCAGGACTGGTTTAATGAGAATGATGTACATATAGAGGACTTGTTGGCTGATAAGAGGCGTGCTCTGTCACGCTACTTGACGGCAAAACCACAGGAGAGGAATACGTTGCATGAGGAGCTCAGGGATGTAAAATCACGTGTTAGGCGGAGTCTTTCTCAGATGAAGGATCAGTGGTGGAGTGAGAAGGCTGGTGAGATACAAACTGCGTCTGATTCCAATAACACAAAGCTGTTGTACAGTCTCTTGCGTGAGGTTTATGGACCGTCTTCTTCTCTGGTGACACCGCTTCGCAGCAAGGATGGCAAAGAACTTCTTCGTGACTCACAGGGAATTCTACGAAGGTGGCGAGAGCACTTTGATGATCTTTTGAATCAGCCGTCTGTCGTCAGTGAAGATTTCTTCGATCTCATTCCAGAGAGTCCTGTGAAAGTAGCTCTCGCAGAACCTCCGACTCTTGTGGAGGTTGCAGTGGCTATTTCGAAGCTGAACAGTGGAAGATCTCCAGGTATGGATGGCATACATGCTGAGCTCCTACAATATGGTGGTGAAAGACTCCTGCAACATCTTCACTCTTTGTTTGGAAGGATATGGGCTAATGAATCCGTGCCTGAGGACTGGAGAGATGCAGTAATGGTGGTCTTGTACAAGGGAAAGGGCAACAGGAATGATTGTGGGAACTACAGAGGTATATCATTGTTTTCTGTCGTAGGGAAAGTTTTATGTAGGGTGCTTCTGGACCGTCTGCTGACACACATTGCAAATTGTGTTCTTCCTGAAAGTCAATCTGGTTTTCGTACTGGACGTGGCACTACTGATATGATCTTCTCAGCTAGACAGCTCCAGGAGAAGTGCATTGAACAAGGCTTGGATCTGTATCAGGTTTTTGTCGATCTGACAAAGACTTTCGATACTGTCAACAGAGATGCATTATGGAAGGTTCTCCAGAAAATTGGTTGCCCTGATAAGTTCCTTGCTTTAGTTAGGTCTTTCCATGGCGACATGAAGGCTTGGGTTAATGTCGGAGGTAACATGTCGGAGCCTATCTCAGTAAAAAATGGAGTGAAACGGGGATATTCCAGCACCGACTCTGTTTGCCATATACTTTGCAATGGTTTTATGTATTGCATTCAGGAATTGCGAGCATGGTGTTTACATCTGATATCGAACCTCAGGCAGCATATTTAACATCAGGCGCTTTGCTGCGAAGACAAAAGTATTTACATCAATCATAAGAGACCTCTTGTATGCAGAGGATTGCGATCTTGTAGCGCACACAGAGAGTGATATGCACCACATATTGAATGCATTTTCTGACGCTTGCACTGCCCTGGGTTTGACTGTCAGTCTCAAGAAAACCGTCGTCATGTACCAACCTGCCCCTAGTAAGCAGTACACTGAACCAAACATCTATGTGTATGGCAAACGACTTGGAGTGGTTGATCAGTTTGTCTACCTGGGAAGCACTGTCAATCGATACGGCAACCTTGACAGTGAAATCTCACTTAGGATTAGGAAAGCAAGTGATGCTTTCGGAAAGCTAGAAAGGCGACTCTGGGGTCGGCGAGACATATGCAGGAGGACAAAGGTAAAGGTGTACAGGGCATGTGTACTCTCTTGTCTTCTTTATGCCTGCGAGACCTGGGTCACATATCGACGCCACCTTAAGCAATTGGAGCGTTTCCATCAGATGTGTCTCAGACGGATCCATGGCGTTCACTGGAGGGACCACATCATTGATGTCGAGATTTTGGAAAGCTCTATGTGTGACAGTATAGAAGCTCTTGTGCTCAAAAGCAACGACTCCGTTCGAGTGGTCACCTTGCAAGGATGAAGGATTCTAGAATACCAAAACAACTCTTCTATGGAGAGTTGGTTAAACGAAAACGACCGACACATAACCAAAAAAGAGGTATAAGGATTCCTTGAAAGCCTCTCTGAAAGACGCTAACATCTCTGCTGATACATGGGAAAATATTGCTGCTGATCGTAATAAATGGAGAAAGACTGTATATTAGGGAAAAGTTGCCTTTGAGGCATCTCGAATCGCACACGAGAAAGTAAAGCGGGATGTGAGGAAGGGCATTGCTGTTGTACTTCCAGACGGCGAGGGTCCTCCTATGGTGCTGACATGCAGCGTCTGTGCGAGACTCTGCCTAAGCAAAGCTGGACTCGAAAGTCATCTTCGCAGTCATAAAGTAAGACCAGTGGTTGACTACCAGGCTGCTGTTGGAGATGCTACTCATCATGCTTGCCAAACATGTGGTAGAGAATGTAAATCAGCAGGAGGGCTCAAGCGACATGCAAAAGTACACGAACTCCAACCACAGCCGACTATTCCCAGTGGATGTTTTGGTTGCCGACTCTGTGCAAGACATTTATATCATTGGCTGGGCTAAAAATCCACATTCGATCGCAGCACTGTTAGTTGCTATCGTGTGTGTGTGTGTGTAGATATGCTTATGTGCGTGCGTGTGTGTGTATATATATATGAATATTTATATTATTATTGTTGTTGTCGTTATTATTATTATTGCTATTATTATTATTATTATTATTATTATTATTATTATTATTATTATTATTATTATTATTATTAATGTATGTGTGTGTATATGTGTGTGTGTATGTGTATGTATATGTGTATGTATATATGTATGTATGTATATATATATATATATTTTTTTTTTTATTTATTTATTTATTTATTATTATTATTATTATTATTATTATTATTATTATTATTATTAGTATTATTTTTTTTCTTCTCGTGCAATGGCCATACTCGATAACGAGGGGACAACCATCATATATATATATATTTATCTCTTTATATCTCCCCCCCCCCACACTCTCTCTCTCTCCCTCTCTATCCATCCCTCCCACTATTATCTATTTAATTCTCTTTAACTCACTACACTCAACGACATGATGTCTGCTATCAAAACTGACCAAAGAGTCCTTCCACCTCTACCCCTACCTCCACCTCAGTTTGTCATTATACTTCCTACCTCCTCCCCCTTCCTCTCTCTCTATATATACTATGCCGTCTGTCCCCTCACCTCCTGATTCCTCTCTCTCTATACTAGTAAATACAATTCCAAATAACTGTTTTTCTCTATATATTAAGAATTATTTCAAAAGTAACTCACTATTTTGAAAATTTGGACTGTGAACAACAATTATAATTGAGTGGGTGCTATTTGCAGCATAGCAATATAAGGTTGCACTTACCAATGAAACGGTCGTAAATACCTGGATTAAATCCTTCTCTTAATGCTTACCTGTGTTTTCCCTTTTATACTTTATACTCCAAGATTGAACGGAATTCTTACAAACTTGTGGAGTTACCCCTAACCGTGCGTTGAAACCATCCATGAAACTGGCTTTCTTATCCAAAAACTGGATCACAACAAGCAATTTTTTTGCTTCTCTAACTATATATATATATATATATATATATATATATATATATATATATATATATCATAAAATATGTCTTTAGATTCACTAGATATAATATATACCATTTCCTCTCCCAATTAGTATAATTAACCATATAAAAAAATAATTAGATCAAGCTATAAGAATAAAGGCTCCTATGAAGAAATCTCCGACAAATAACCGGGGCTGCAATAACAGGGGCTGCTTTCGGTTATTTGTTGGAGATTTCTTCATAGGAGCCTTTATTCTTATAGCTTGGCCTAATTGATTTTTTTATATGGTTAATTATACTATTTGAAAAGGAAATGGTGTATATTATATCTAGTGATTCCAAAGACAAATTTTATGATATATAGCTCTGATTATTTTATTTAATTTATTAATTTCTCATTGAGCCACAACGTGACCGGTTGCAAAACACATATATATCTATGACTTTATATATATATGTAAATCTTTATATGTACTAATCTCCCGTTAGGTTGAGATACAATTTGGCGGTATTAGGCTGCGCTTTCTAGCAATAAGCCTGCTTGCGTAAGCAACTAATCACATCCTTTCTAACTTGACCGCTGCCACGACACGATTCTTAACTATTTTTGAATGTATTTTTGGCGCGATCACTTTGGAAAATTAAATGTCTTATTTTGAGCTCGCAACTGATGATTCCGAAGCTCTGGAATTTCTTGTTATCGGATGTCTTAAAATACGGATGAAACCATGGAAGAGGTAATTAGGTATGTACACAATTCTTCTAAGTTCAATTTTACACCTAATTGTGTTTAGTTGACTGTATATCTGGTCGATTTTTACAAGCTGACGAAATGTTAGATAAATAATCTATTGTAGCCACCGCGAAGGGGCTGCTTTCGGTTATTTGTCGGAGATTTCTTATAGCTTGGTCTAATTGATTTTTTATATGGTTAATTATACTAATTGGGAGAGGTAATGGTATATATTATATGTAGTGATACTAAAGACATATTTTATGATATATAGCTCTGATTATTTTATTTAAATTATTAATTTATCATTGAGCCACAACGTGACCGGTTGCAA
>OZ024743.1:17202998-17210498 GCA_964016885.1 Eledone cirrhosa | reverse complement strand
AAGAGTGTTCTATGTATTCTACAGAGCTATGTAATTACATAATAAACAACACAATATGATTATTACATTTCCGGAGGTTTCAGGCCAGTAAATGTTTACTAAGTAATTATATATATTAGCAAAAGAACCGCCACAAAGGCGGTTTTCTGCTAGCATATTTAGTGTGCATAATGGCATTATACGCAACTAGATATGACGCGTAAATTGAAAAGTGAATTTACAACGTTTTTTCTTCGACCACTTATTTCTGAGAGGGTTGTGGGGGGTGAGTACTTTTGAAACACTCCTCCAGCGAGTCTGTCAGAAGGAAACATCTCTAACTGATCCCGGTGGATTCCAAAGCGTGATCAGCAAAGCTGATTGATGTTATCCAACTATATTGCTCAGGGTCTACCTCTGGGTTGAGGCTTTCTAACCATATGACCATCGTATCGCAGATGTGATCTTTCAATCCGGAGAATTTGCGTCTCTAACAGCAGTGACTCTCTGATCACCTAACTATGCACTTTATCGAGTAACGTTACTACAAACTCCCTTCGGAGGAACGCTATTTTGGCGGCTTGTGTATACAATTGTATTCTTTCAGCCATTACCCGAGATTTATGGCACTCGGTAATGGTTGGCAGGAATACCAGTAAGACAACGAGTTTGGCTTTTACACCAACCTCTCTTTTTATTATTACAGTATGCTGAAGCTGGCGCATTACTTCATCAGCTTTTGCAATTATTGTACTTAATTCAGCCTCCTACCTTCCATCAATCATGGATACGGTCCCGAGATACTAGAACTACTCCAGCTGCATCAGTGGAACCCCCTTCACATGTATATACATTTGAGCGACTTCTATCCATCCGACCGTCTCACAGTGTATTTGTGTGAATGTATGTGTGTGTAAAAGGAAGGAAGTGGTTACACATATATATATCTAACTTAAAAACGGTGACACACACACGTCTCTAATTTAAGAACGCCGACAATTTCACGCGCGCGCACATACACACACTGTCCTGTTACCACTTAAGAGCTTTGGTCTGGGAAAATATCCCCTCAATTTTAGAACCGCCTGGCGTTTCCAGATTTGATGCGAAAAGACCTGACGGGCTTACCCTGACCCCTGGTCAAGTGGCAGGCGCATTATCTGAGGCGTCACTGTTAGTGACTCTTTTGATTCTACCAGCATCCTGGAAGCAGCGATAAGGGCGAGACTTACAGCATGAAAGGAACAAAATCCTAAAATACTGTGATCTCTTCGCTAACTACATTTTCCAGGCTGTGGCGTTCGAGACGTTTGGGGGAGTCGGCCCACTTACTGCGAGATACTTATCTTCACTGGCGGCTCACCTGACAGGGGTAAATGGTGATGCTCGTGAAAGCACTTGTGCTGCGGCACCTAAACCTTGCATTCACCCGCTGGCTTGCCCCAACATTTTTAGAGAGGATTTCCAGTGCTCATCGCTTTATTCTTAACCTTTGCTCTGGTAGCGGCCCGTTTGTCCACCCCTTTCAACTTCCTTTTGTTGTATGCGTTCTTAGATGTGACTATTACCTGCTTGTGTCTGCTTTTCTCTTTGCTCTTTTCCTTTCGCTTTCCATTGTATATATTATATGTGTTTGTGTTTTCGTTCTGTAAGGATTATATTATTATATTTTTTCATCCGTGGTTAACTTTGCCTTTCATCAAAATAAAGCACCAAATGCAGTAATAATTATTATATTTTTTACATTGCACTTATTAAATATTACCTGTTTTTTCAGTATTTTCTTTTTTTTCACTTTTAATATTGGAACATGATACAGATCAAACTATATATTTCTTGTTACTTCCATCATTATTGTCGTATTCCCCCATACATTTTAATTTATTGACCCTCAAACTTAAACCTCTAGTTATCTGAAATTAAGTTCCATCTGTTGTGCCAAAGTCCACTTGTATATGTCAATGTTTATTTTTGTAAACAGATCACATAATTATGTTGCTATGTGAAAGGATTTTGGGTTTGGAAGGTTACCATCCTATTAGCCTGTATTGCCCTATCATATAGCTGAGAGAGTTTTAAATCCTTTTATATTTCTTTTAATTATTCCCATTGAGATCTTGCTAACTAAATCCCAATTCTCTTGCAATAAATCAAACACGAGAAATGTCATAAAGTAAATGCAAAAACATTTTTAAATGTTATATTCTAGAATGAATGCAATCGAAAATGGATTATGGAGAAAATGTCAATAATTCCCCGAGACAGTTGGACTGAGTGAATATCATTCTTGCAAAGAATTCAATAAACAATATGATGTAGTAATTGAGTGAAGATATTGTCAAAAATCTAGGGAAAATAAATAGTATAGTATTTGCTATAATTTTAAGAAGGGTGAGGAAAGGTGAATGTCCTAAATATTGTTTGGGAATTAACTATTAAATGTATCTGAACAGATGATTTTAAAGAAGTACAGAATACACCTGAACAACATAGAATACACCTGAACAACAATCAGTAAATACAAAATTGGGAAATATTTAGGTGCCCCATGAAGTCGTGGGTTTTGTATCATATAAACAAATATATCCATTAAAAGAAAGCATTAAAAATATAGCGTGGAAATTTAAAGATTCAGTTCAAACCAAAAAGGTTATTGCCAGACATGAGAATGAGTTGATTTCGTAGATAGCGTATTCAATTATGATGATATAATGAAGTATAAATAACATATACGAAAATAATGATTTACAGAACAAATAATATATGTCGGGATTAATATATTCTACGTCAGCCAAATATGTCTGCGAATTAAGAGATACAAATATATTAGATTTTCAATGACATAATATACAAAGGAAATACATCGGTTAGAATTCAAAACATTTAATGAAATGAAGAAAAGGTTATTGGTAATTTGATTGTAAACAAATTGTCTGAACCTGAATAAATGAAACTTTTAAAAGGTAGCTACTGGAATGTGTGCTGGAAATGTAAGTGTTTCAAAGGAAATCCAATAAAAGCATTAATAAAGTAACAGAACTATTAAATAAAAATAATTCAGATCCTTATTGAATAAACGATATATGACGCATGTAGCGTTTGGAGAAAATTAGAATATTGCTGCAGAATAACAGATTTGAGAATGGAACAAAGACCCGTTGGGTGTATTCATTCTATAACAATGAATGAGGTAAATGTATTGTAATGCAAACTATGTAAATCCAAACGTAAAGAAGGGATGCATTGCATGAATTCAGGAGAGTCGAAAATCGTAGGGAAAAAGATATAAAAAGGATTTCTACAATAATTGGTTCAATCATTGTGATACTAATATTAGATTGACCTATTTCAGTTAACGACTGTTCAGTGTTTTCAATGAATCAGCAATTTTCAGAACTATTAATCTCGAGTGCTAACCAGTTATGCCTGAAACATTGAGGTTACTAAATATGTATGTGATCACAAAGTCGATTTGATGGGGCTACTTTAATTCAGTGATAAAACTGAATATAAACGCAAATAGTCATGTTGGATTTTATGATATCTGCAAAGATATTAGTATAATTAAGATGATGATAAAATTGTTTTGCCAAAGAGTTGGAACAATGATGAAGAAAATTAAAATCGAGCAAGTAGAAAAAACATAAATTAAACATCACAGATGATGTGAGGAATATATTAAAATGTTGGACTATTGTCTTTAAGAGCGGGAAGGGAGATGTGGAAACAATCAACGAACAGAGGTGAATGATTGAGTATCGAGTGCAGATAGTAGTTTTCCATACCCCACATGTAATAATACTATTATTTTGAACATGGTGATGCCTTTGTTTGGAATTGATATAGCTCATCAGCTGTGTGCAAATCCAAATACATTCCACGTAGTATTTGTATTTATTGACACACTGTATGTTAGCAGGATAAGAGGACATTTCTTAATTATTGCATCTTCCTTTATTCTAAGGAATAAAGTAGAGCTCAATAAAATTATATGAATCTTAAGTTCCTTCTATCATATAAGCTTCATATATGCGAGCGAATCGTAGTGTTTTATAAGGTCATGGATCTAGCGATGAGTTACATAAAACCTCGGAAGATTTGATGGGCATTATAACATAGTAAAACTATATATTTGTTTCGATTTTCGCACATGTCGTTATATATAACATTCCTGATTGCAAGGTAGAGAGAGCAGCATAATTTCACATATTAATCGTTTTAATTAATTTGTAAAAACCCTGACAAAATATTTTTTTAAGGTGATTATATAATTGTAATAGTCGGGAACTTGAGAAAAACTTCTAGATGGCAAGCATACACACACACACACACACGCATATATATATTTATATATATGTATATATATATATATATAGAGAGAGAGAGAGAGATACAAAGAGATGGAGAATGAGAATGTCTTTTGAATAAAAATCTGAGTATTCTGAAACTAGAAGTAACTATGTGATATTCAAATGGAATCATTCGAAAGGTGGTGTTTACAATTTTATTTCGGCACCAATGATTTTTTTCTGGCTACTGAACTGTGCATATTGTTTGCAGTTATAACATCGAAAGGAATACAACCTATCCAGCCTCCTGTCATTCTAACCTATGATATAATTCAAATCCTTTACCGCACCGCCAACATGATTCCACAGTAAAGAAGAATGAGTTGCATAACGTCGAGTGCTTTCATAATGTTACATCACGATTTACTTCGAGGAAAAACCAAATCTACCCAATGATGAACGAGCAGAGTTCATCTTATATATATGTATATATATATATATATATATATATATATATATATATATATATATATATATATATATATATATATATGACAAGTAAGTATGTTTTGAAACAGTGAGAAGGTTTGAAATTAGAAAATAGTATAGCAGATAAATGGAAAAAGATGAGTATTGTCAATACTCATCTTTTTCCATTTATCTGAGGGTTCTAAACCCCATTATCAGACTAAAATTTATTTAGTCAAAAATATGGTGAAAGCTATATATATATATATATATATATATATATATATATATATATATATATATATATATATATATATATATATATATATATATATATATATATATATATATATATATATATATATATATATATATATATTTAAAAGAATAGAAGTTTAACACGCAAGTTGTGATATATTGGTAAACGGAAAAGAAAATGCTGACAAATTGTTCCCAGTGAAAAATAGTTTAATTAGGAATAAGTAAAACTTAGTAATAGTATTGATTAGTATTCCGTTTTGGTTTTAAGTTTTACCGGTTGCGCATTTCTAATGCTTTTCAAAAATAAATTTGAGATAGAGCGCCCGTGATGTTTGCTCTAAACTCTCTCTCTCTCTCTATACATATATCTATCCATATATATATATATAGACATATATGTCTATATATATATATATATATATATATATATATATATATATATATATATATATATATATATATATTTATATATATATATAGACATATATGTATATATATATATATAGATAGATATATGTATATATAGAGAGAGAGAATTTAGAGCAAACATCACGGGCGCTCTATCTCAAATTTATTTATAATCTAAAAAACGCCAATGGAATTATTGTTAGAGCAGACAAAACATCAAACGTATATACCATGGATGTGGACACTTACAATAACTTCATCCGTAAGGAATTGCATAAAAAATACAGGAAAACTAATGAAGCCACACTTAAAAACATCAACAACTCGGCATGTGATATTGTTAAAAAACTTTGTATTGACGATAGAACGCAACCCTTAACACCAGCTATACCATCCTTCAACCTGAAGGACCACAAGGTAAACTTCGATACTAACCCTAATATTAGACTTATATGCCCCACTAAATCTGATATAGGTAAAATTAGCAAATATATACTAGACAGAATTATCCCCCAAGTTAAGGTTAAAGTAGAGGTTAGACTATGGGGTAACACCCATGAAGCAATAAGATGGTTTAACAACATTACTGATAAGAAAAAATCAAAATTTATTCAGTTTGATATTGATGAATATTATTCCTCAATTTCACCTGATACTCTACATGAAGCTCTTTCGTTCGCTAAGGATAATTCCGACCTTACGGATGCTGAAATTAAAATTATTATGGAAGCGAGAAAAACTATAGTTAAATTCGATGATAGCTACTGGGTTCGCATAGATAGACCTTCTAATTTTGATATCACTATGGGTTCTAATGATTCGGTGGAAGTAACAGATCTTGTGGGAATTTATATCACCCACAGATTACAAGGAACATTCAAGGATCCCACGGCGGAATTTACCGTGACGATGCGCTCCTATTAGTTAAGCATATGAATAACCAGAATTTAGAAAGGATGCGTAAAAATATCAGAAAACTTTTTAAAGAACTAGGATTAAATATTACATTTGAATATAACCTCAAAGAGGTCAATTTCCTTGATGTTACTTTCAATCTCAATACAGATACGATTAAACCGTTCCATAAACTAAATGAGAACCTTAAATATGTAAATACGAGTTCTAACCATCCACTCTCTATAATTAAATCCATCCCTGGAAATGTTTCTCTTAGAATCTCCCGCCTATCGTCCAACTAACAAACCTTCAAAGAACGTGCCGAGTATTATGATGATGCACTTAGAAAAGCCGGTCACCTAGATAATATAGAGTATATAGTCAATGAACACCAAAACACCCAAAATAAATCACATATGAGTAGAAATAGCACAGAATCACCACCATACATACACTACCGCAATAGACACAACAATAGTCGCACACCACCAAACAGAAGGCGATGTAAGGAGTATATCTGGTACAACCCGGTCTATAACAAATCTATTAAAACCAATCTACCCTCAAATTTCTTTCGATTAGTTAGAAAACACTTTCCAACATCACATAAATATAATAAAATCTTAAACCCTAACACCATTCGACTTTCATATTCAACCGCCCCTAATATTGAACAACATATAAAAAAGCTTAACGCAAAACGGTTGTATAAACGCCTTCCAACACATAACAATACACGTAAAACATTAGCTATAACATCACAAAACAACAAACAACATCCTGTCCTACATAAGCAACCTCATCAACCCATCCATGGCAATACAACAACGCAAAATTGTAATTGTAACTGTATCCAACCAGGAATGTGTCCGTTGAACAATCAGTGTCTTGAACGCAACATCGTATACAAATGTACTATCGAATCGGATAGACAGAAGTGGTACTATGTGGGATCTACAGCCACCTCCTTCAAATCACGCCTTTATAGACATCGTTATTCGATAAAACATGAAAACCAGCGTTATGTAACAACACTCGCAGACAAGGCTTGGCAGCTGCGTGAAAATAACCAACAATTTCACCTAAAATGGGATATAATAGCGACTGCCTCCCCCATATCCAATGGACAGGAATTTTGTAAATTATGTAATGTAGAATTATTTTGTATTATGAAATCCAAAAACATTTTATTGAATAA
>OZ024743.1:17172998-17192998 GCA_964016885.1 Eledone cirrhosa | reverse complement strand
TATATACAGTGCCCCGCAAAAGTTTACAACACATTAGGAAAAATGCAGTTTTAGGTATTTTTTAATAAAGTTAGGGTAATGAAAATTTAACTACTGATAGAACATATAATGAGGCATTTAATGATACAATCATATTTTTAAAAAAATAACAAGGAAATAACACATGAAGAAAAATCTATATTTTTATAACGCAAACGTTTACAACACATTTTATATTTATCGCTTTTTTTCAAGAAAATTCTTAAATTTTCAGATTTAGAATTCAGTAGAATGTTCTAGATTAGGTTTAAGGTAACTTCTAAGGACTATTAAAAATATTACATCATTATTTGTCTGACAACCATCCTGTAAACATTGACAACCGTCCTGTAAACATGGACAATATGGGGAAAAAATAAACTGATTGATCAAGACCTCTGTAAACGCATTGTAGACCTTCATACAAATGGTATTGGTTATAGAAAGATATCTTGTCAGTTAAATGTGCCATTGAGTTCAGTTGGTACAATAATTCGTCACTGGAAAACTCATCATTTCATCTGTCCTCTAATTAGTTCTGGTTGTCCTAGAAAGAAAGATAACGGAACGTGCAGCTCGGTTATTGACGAGAAAGGTTGGCAACGAACCCACTGTGTACTCTTAAAAATCTTCAGGATGACCTAGAAGAAAGTGGAGTAAAAGTGAGCACAGATACAATTAGTCGTTCACTTCGTTGATATAATATCTTCTCGAGGTCTCCAAGAAAAACATCACTTCTTACGAGGAAACATGTTCTTCGTCGATTAAAACTTTGCAAATGAGCATCTCATCAAACCTGCGTCATTTTGGGAAGATGTACTTTAGTCGCACGAAACAAAAATTGAACATTTTGGTCGAAATGCTGTGGCAAAAGTCTGGAGAAAGAAAGGTACTGAATATTCGCCGAAGAATACTATTCCAACTGTATAATTTGGAGGTGGATCAATCATGGTCTGGGGTTGCTTTAGTGCCACAGGAGTAGGAAATATTGAAATAATAGAAGGAAGAATGGGTGGCACTTATTATAGAGGTATTTTCCAAAGGAATTTACATCAAAGTGCACATTCGCTCAGCTTAAAGCCAGGTTGTTTTTTTCAACAAGATAACAATCCAAAGCATACTGCAAAGCTAACACAATCTTGGTTAAGTACGAATGGAATAAATGTTCTAAAATGACCATGTCAGTCTCCAGATCTTAACCCGATCAAAAATTTGTGGAGAGAATTCAAAAAAGGAAACCCAAAAATATCCCTGAACTAAAGAAAATTTGTTGTGAAGAATGGATAAATATTAGCCAAGAAACATGCAAGAAATTTGTAGGAGGCTACTCCAAACGCCCTACAGGCTGTAATTAGCAACAAGGGTTACGCTACGAAATATTAAGAGATGATTTAATAAATATGTTGTAAACTTTTGCGTTATAAAAATATTGACTTTTCTTCATGAGTTATTTCCTTGTTTTTTTTTTAAACTATGATTGCATCATTAAATGCCTCATTATATGTTCTATCGGTAGTTAAATTTTCATTACCCTAACTTCATGAAAAATACCTAAAACCGCATTTTTCCTAATGTGTTGTAAACTTTTGCGGGGCACTGTATATATCTATATATATATCGATATTGTATGTTTATCTATTTGTGTATAGTTATATACGGGTGTATATGTACGTGTATCTATATGTATATGTAGGTGTATGTACATATGTATGTGTGCATATACATACATGTATATATGTATATATTTGCGTGTATATTTATATGTATGTGATAGTATTTCATATGTATGAATATGTGTGTGTACATGCATATATACACTTATGTGTGAGGGGCAGTTGTAGACATGTGTACGTATCACTATGTCTGGGTGTACGTATGCCTCCGCAGGGGGCCACCCAGGTATATCTTTATATATATCTCTCTCCCTATCTCTCTCTCTCTCCCTCCCTCTATATATATATATATATATATATATATAGAGTATAACAATATAGTGTTATAGGTAATCCAATTAGAGGTTGTGAATATTTCTTATCTTCTTAACATGGATAGTTTTAGCGTACGTCGTTATATGACTCAACAAGAGCTCCACGTAGATGACGAGTTTATGATTTCACTTCTATGACTATGTAAGTTTATCCTGGAGTTAATGAACATGAAAAAGTGGAGAATAATATGGTAAACAGTACGACAAAATGAGATTTATTTACAGTCTAACAATTGTTTCACTGATAGAGTTGTCTTAAAATTGCTAAACAATGAAAGTAGTGCCACTCAATTTAAAATACATGTTGGCCCATCATATCTTCAGAGACTGTCAAAAAATATAAATATATGCGTAACCGGCAAATTTACAAATTCAAATTACCACATCAATAATAATATTAATAATAAAGATATAGAGAGAAAAAAAGAAAGGGGGATAGATATAGTAAAGATAGAAAGGAAGGGAAGAAGAACGACGAAGTAGAAAAAAGAAAAAGAGATTGAGGAAGACGAAGAAGGAAAAAGAAAAAGAGATAGAGAAAGAAGAAGAGGAGAGAATTATTACAGCTAAAAATAAGATGTATAAAATATGATAGAAAAATACAAGTAGAGATATCGTAGGATAGAGAGAATAATGATGAGGGACAAACAGACGAGTATGATAGACAAACACAAGTAGAAATAAGATAGAGAGAAGAAGGTTGAGGGACAAATAGATGAATAAACGTTTATACATGAATAAATGTAAGTAAAAATAAAGATAGATATATAGAAATATAAGAGGAAATGAATGAAAAATATATAAAAATATATATATATAAAAAATTGATAGATAAATAAATAAGTAAATAAATAAATATAATATATATAATAAATATATAACATTATAATTACCAAAGAGCGGTGGGTTGGCAGTATCGGTAGAGGGTCGGATGCCATGCTTTGACGCAAGGAGTTACACCCTTCTCATTCTGAGTTCAAATCCCGCCGAGGTTAACTTTGCCTTTCATCCTTACGCGGTCGATAAAATGAAGTACCAGTAATACACTGGATAATAGCTGGCCTTGTGCCAAAAGTAAAAAACAATTATAATTACCAAAGAACAGCATCAACACCTCTTATATTGATTGACATTCGTATTTTATATATCTCTATATTTCACACTCTATCTTTGCATTTCTCTCCCTAAACTTATTTCATCTCGGTCATTTTATCTTATCATATAAGATATCTTAAAACTAGTTAATTTACTTATTAAAATAACCAATACACACATAAATATATTTAACATTATGATATTTTCCACTTAATAACAATCCAAATATTTAACAATTATCAAAAACTATTCTCAATAATCTTAACATGTTTAAATATTCTCCGTACTTTTTTACAGATTTATTTATTTATTTTCATCTTCACTTTTCACATATTATGCTATTTTATATTACATTAGATGTAATTTATTTATTTATTTATTTATATATTTATTTATTTATTTATTCACTTAATTTATTTATCTATCAATGTTTTATATATATATTTTTTATATATTTCTTCATTCATTTTCTCATATATTTCTACATATCTATCTTTGTTTACTTACATTTATTCATTTATTCATGTATTAACGTTTATTCATCTATTTGCCCCTCTACATTCTTCTCTCTATCTTATTTTTACTTGTGTTTATCTATCATACTCGTCTGTTTGTCCCTCATCATTATTCTCTCTATCCTACGATATCTCTACTTGTGTTTTTCTATGATATTCTATACATCTTATTTGTTAGCTGTACAAATGTTCTCCTCTTTTTCTTCTTTCTCTATCTCTTTATCTTCTTCCTTCTTCGTCTTTCTTCTTCCCTTCCTTTCTCTCTTTACTATATCTATCCCTCTCTCTATATCTTTATTATTACTATTATTATTGATGTGGTAATTTGAATTTGTAAATTTGCCGGGTTACGCATATATTTATATTTTTTGACAGTCTCTGAAGATTTAATGGGCCAACATGTGTTTTAAATTGAGTGCCACTACTTTTGTACTGTTGACCATGTTATTCTCCACCTTTTCAATTTTATACACACACACACACACACACACACACATATATATATATATATATATATATATATATATATATATATATATATATATATATATATAATGTATAAAAATCAATACAATATAATTACCTCATTACCAGAGGTTTCCCGAATGAGGCGAATACGAAAGAAACGTCTTCATTCGTTCGTCATACGAGGCAATATAAAACATGGCTAAATACTTGGAAAGTCTCATCAAGAAAAGCAAAAAACATTATATAAATATAGACAAATGAATTACAATAGCCATATGAAATATATAAAAATATTTCAAGAAATATAGTTAGGTGTGTGTATATGTATGTATATACGCTCACAGATGTACATATATGTGTATGTACAAATGTATACGTATAGTGAAACTGTGTGCGTAAATATATGTGTTAGGGCAAGTGTATCTATGTATCTGTAAACTACAGACAGACATGATGTGGTTTCTGTTTGGCAGGTACACAGAAAAAATAGGGTAATAGATACATTATAAGAATATGAAGGCACGCGTATAAACACACCCACACGCACGTACACTTATATGCGGAAGTAAAAGAGGTAAGGGAGTGTAATAATTAAAAGAAAGTATCATTCTCGATATATTTATAAAAATGGAACAATAATTTAGAAAGAAAAAATTAAAGAAAAGAAGACAAACAAGGTACACGCGTACACACACACGTATATCTACAAGAAACGTATATCTATAAGAAATATATATATATACACGCAAAAAACGTGCAGACAAAAGCGTATGCAAGCACATCTACACACACAGGATGCACATATATACGCATATACGCCTCGCCCCATGCATATCTAATCAAGCGCACGCACGCGACTGTATACACACTCGCACACACACACACACAAAAATATACATGCTTATATACACACGGACACTTACACATCCATACATTCGGTACGTACACACACACACACACACATACATACACTCACCCATATTGACCTGTTTGCATGCACACGCATAAAAATGAGGATGTAAAAAAAGGAAGAAGAAAAAAACAAAACAAAAAACATAGATGTAAAAACACGGATATAAAGACACCTATACATACACACATATATATATATATATATATATATATATATATATATAGGAACCAGTAAGACCCCGACAGCTGAGCTCAAGCCGTTTCGACGGCTAATTCTGTATATATATATATATATATATACAGGCACGCGCGCGCACATACGGAGGCGCTCGTGTACATATATAGAAAGTATACAGGGTGTAAAAAACTTGTGGATAAGTAAGTACAAAAATAAAATTATAAGATTTTGCTGCGAAAAAATAAAAAATAAAAATAAAAAATATCTGGAGTGGAAAACGCAAGTGAATGTTTAATCAGTTTCTGAAGAAAATAGGTAAGTAAAAAGTGGAAAGTGAAGATATTAGGTAAGTGAATCGTAGAATAAAGGGGGGGGGGGTATTGGTGGATGTGAAGTAAAAATAAAAAATATAAAAATAAAAATAAAAATAAAAATAAAAATAAAAATAAAAATAAAAATAAAAATAAAAAATAAAAATAAAAATAAAAATAAAAATGAAATTAATAATAAGGATAAAAATGAAATTAAATCAGAAAGGGTAGTTATAAAGAGAATAATAAGAGTTTATGGAGGATAAGTATCTGAAAGTGTGTTAAATTTATATGAGCTGGAAAGCTGGTGTGATTTCATGTGTGGGCAACTGGTGAAAATTTCCGTCTTTGGGTTCAGGCAGGTCTTTGGTGATTTAAGATTTTGCAACATCCAATATTTTTCATTTATGCAGAGCGTGCATTTTCTTGTTCCTCTTGCATATTCTTTAGGTTGGTTCAAAATTGACCAATCCAATTTATATTGGATACCTTGGTCTTTCAAATCCCATATTCTGCTAGCCAGAGCTGTTGTAAATCTTTTTTCTGCATGTCGAAAGGATGCGACATGTGAGTAATAACGCGTTTTGAATTTGTCTTGCGTCATACCCACATATCGTTCACTGGTGGCTGGATGGTTGTTGCTGATTATTGTCACTTTAACCGCATATACAATGGCTTTGGTGTTGCATTTACCTTGCAATGGGCATTCACCTTTGATTCTACAGGAGCAATTTTGATGTTCTCTAGGTGATTTTTTGTTGATGATATAGGACTTAATAGGGGGACCGCAGGAATAGCTAATTTTGACACAGTTTCTATTAAAGATCTTATAGTATCTATGTGTTCTAGGGAAATGTTCATCTAGGAGCTCTAGGAATGTTTTTCCTACATTAGTTTTAACTGCTAGAGAGTAGGGGGGGGGGGTGAACCAGATTATTTTTCTTTCCTGTTTTTATGTTTATATAGAGTTAGTATAGTTGGGCATGTATTTAATCGGTTCGCTAAAACTGCTATTTTGGAGGGCTTTACAGGCCAATGTATCTTTCAGGAGCACTTACTTCTGCACTGCATTTGTGAAGTACCAGTATCCCCTCTTCACGCTCTCCTCAGTCCCTGCAATCTATCTCTCCTTTGCCCCTCTACAGAGAACACTCTACCTATTCTTCACTTTTACTATACCTCACCTGTATCTTATCATCTTCTTTGAAATCTCCACACTCATTGATTGCTCTCTGGGGCTGAGCGTTACTCTTTCTTTCGCTCACCCGGAACTGACTCACAGCAAGGCGATGGTTACTGCCCAGTGTACTAAAATAGTTGTATGGTTCTGTGTTCAGAACACTATTACGCCGCTTTTCCACACCAGAATGAAATCAATATGGGACATGGACAGGGGAATATCAGAGATACAAGTCTACATTTTCCCCATACACTTAGTAATCCCGAGGTTGGTTGCTGTTAAGTTCGCCCCCAGCAGGGTGCCACTCAGTAGTCTTCCATTTCCAACGCAGTATCTGGAAGAGAACATTAAGAAGACAGAGAAGATTATGAATGTAGGCGGGAAGCCACTAGAATTGGTTGAGGATTTCCTGTATCTGGGAGCAAATATTGGGAACACAGAGGAGGATGTAGTTCAGAGGAAGTGCAAATCCTTGGAAGCGTGCCACAGTTTGAGATCGGTGTGGAGGTCGGACATCGTAAAAAGCTGAAGATACGTCTCTTTATTGCTACAGTGGATTCTGTGCTACTGTACGGGTCTGACACTTGGACACTGACCAACAAATCACTCATGTGCTGAGGATGGCTCTGAACATTAATCAGTATAATTTGAGGATGAAGATCTCAGACATATACGGGTGCCTCCCAAAAGTGAGTTCGAAAGTAATGCAGAGAAGCCTGATGTCAGCTGGTCATGGTCACCGTCATTGAGAGTTGACACTGCACTCAGTGTTCCTATGGGAGCCACTGCACAAATACAATAGAACAGAACGACTGAGGTTGACATATGTTGACGCCCTAAGAGCAGACACATGTCTCTTGGAGACGCGGGGCAACGGCGGCGAAGGTGACGGACAGAGACAGCTGGACAGAACTCGTCATGGATCTCGGGAATTTTACCCGCTCTAGATTTATATATATATATATGTGTGTGTGTGTGTGTGTGTGTGTGTGTGTGTGTGTGTGTGTGTGTGTGTGTGTGTGTGTGTGTGTGTGCGTGCGCGCGTGTGTGTGTGTGTTTACGTGTGTGTGTGTGTGTATGTGTGTGTGTATGTGTGTGTGTATAGGTGTGTGCACATGAGTACACATGTGTATATGACTACGTGAGTGCCAGCATGTGTGGGTACGTTCGTACATGTCTTCTTTATTTATCATATCCATAGTATAATGTTCTGCTTTCCCCTTGCTTGTCACCGATAACGCATCCTCGTTTTGGCTTATCACCTAAGAAGGACTTCAAACAATTGTGGCTGTGGAAAATAGGCACATATCCAATGCGCATGAATGCATATGACGATTTCACCGAATGAAGGATAGAAGTCGTTTTGTAAATAAACAAATTATAGCAAACCAACGAGCGTTACCGCTGAATACCTCGTTGAAGGAATGTGGTAAATATAAGGAGGTATTCATACACCATCAGAGATGCGCTTGCATATTTCGATTCCCGAGTCAGGTTCGATCAATACTGGACCGTTTCTCGAGCTGATCTATAATATCTCTATATATAAAACTGAGGATGTATGTCTGTGTGTGTGTGAGTTTAAAACCCTAAAGCCAGAGAAACACCCAATCGACTGTTTTCAAACTTTACACATGTAATACTTATGTTTCAGGGAATGTTCTGAGCAAAAACATTTCGAATTGTCAATGCCCTAGGGACCGCATTAGACGATCTAGCGATCTCTATCTATAATTATTAGTTTTTCTCTTTTTAGATAGATACATGCATATAACGTTGCGCCCTTATAATATCTGCCTGTATGTCTCGTTGTCTGCATTACGTCACTTCCTACAATTCGCTCTGCGTCCAGAACGCGCCCTTATAATATGTATGTATGTCTGCTGTCTCTTGCCTCCGGTTATTCGCCACCCTTGCTCAAGACAAATATCACACTCATTCCTCAAAATAGTTGGTAAGTGCACACAACTTCTTCCTCACATTTTAAGCCACAGTGTTGCATACTTACGTACGACCAGAGTCTTATTTCTTTGCCAACCGTGGTTGTGTTAACACTAAGCTTAGCTAAGGCGGTTATATATTTCACAATATCTTATCCCGTGCAACGCCGGATACCACTGCTAGTATAATATATAATGTGTTAATTAATATGATGCAAATCACTAGTTGTTGAAACACATATAGACTGCTTTTAATATATACAACCACAACAAATTATAGCGATAATAGTCAAGTCTAACCTAATCTGAAACTTACGATATTTATAAAGAGTACTGATTATTAAATGCCTCTACAGTATTACCAGGTTAATAATATTTACAACAATCACCGTGGTTTAATGTGGACACAGAAATAAATTTATTTACAAAATTATTTCACAATATATTTCCCAATATTTTTCGAATGCTGCTCTTTATTTCATATGCTGTGTTAATTGTTTATTGTTTTGTTTTTCTATTGATACATATATTTACTAAAATTAAATTCATTCTGTGTGTTACACAAATGAATTCCTATTAAACTAATGCTTAACTGGTTGTTTTTTTATCAATTACTATAAATCAACATTTTGTGTTTATCAGGTATTCAAATCGAATCTATGATAGTGTTATTTAAGCTGTAAGAACATTCATAGAAAGTAATGTATCATTTATATACGTATGTCGTATGATATCCCATCCTTTATATACGTATGCATCATGTACATATATATCTCTATCGAAGTCGGCATTATTATGTTTAATTTCAACAGATATCAGTTATATATTGGGTCATATTTAATGATATCTATTCTCAAATATATTATATTGCGTCAATTATTGTTAATGTTCTATGTTGGGAGGGAAAATATTCATGATAGACGTATTAATCAGCTGATAATATAGAGTTTATATGTAATAATAATAATAATTTAACACAATGCATAATCATGATAAAAGATGAATTGGATTCATTCAGTCGTCTGTCTCTCTCGAAACAGAGACCAGCACATAGCCTCGTACCGATTGCCTCAATTTAAGTACAGGATCACGAGAAAAAGAATGGCTTTTAATATATAAAGTAAAAGTTATTAAATTGGAATTTCCTTTCAGACAATGGAGTGTCTACAGAAAGTATAATTCTTCTGAATGAAAATGTATCAATTCGTCAGTCATATGACTGCACGACAATATATTAAATGTATTCTGTGTGAAGCCAGCAATTGCCATTAATTCTTCTGAATATTAATATCCGTAGGGTGTCTATTGTTACTATGTCGGTATGCAATTATTATTTCTTACATCTGCAAGCTCTTTAGATTGGGTCAGGTATGTATTCATGAACGCGTATTCATTAATGAGCATAACAATTCGACTACAAAAAATATATTTCAATGCCCGTTCAGCGATGTCGTTCTAACGATGATTAATTTGCCGAGAAAGTTCCATATATATATATATATATATATATATATATATATATATATATATATATATATATATATATATATATATATATATATATATATATATATATATATATATCCCAACCATATATTGCAGACATGTTCGGAACGATTTCATGAATATAACTCTGCTTAGAATTAAGAAGAAATAAAATATGTTATTCCCTGATCTGTTGAAATATAAAGCTACCATTCTGTGATCAATTTTAAAAACTAGAACTAAAAACAGTACTTTGATATTGATGAAATGGCAAAATAAATCAATTGACTGTATGGTGTTCCTTAGAAAATATGTATTTAAATGTCATCTATTTGTCTAGATTAAAACAATTTTATTTTCTGATAATAATACTAAAACATGGAAAAAATGAAATGTTATTTCTCACTCTTAGTACGGCTGTTACTTAAATATAAGTATGTATAGGTACATACATATATGTATACAGACGTATAGTAGTATGTATATACATACATACATGCACACGTATTTATATATGTACGTATGGGTTTACCGAACATTTATTATAATGTTCGGTTTGTTTCTAAACAAACAGCCCGAATTAAGCCGTACATTGTTCGGCAACCATCGTCGCCCCTTTGTTCATCACTGACAAAGGAACGATGAACTAGTTTCTAGCTTATTAGCTGTCATCGGCACCATTTACCTTCCTGTCAGTCGATTGAACGTTTGAAAGTATATACTTTCGTTATGAATATTAACGGCTGAGCAGCTTAATTTGCATATCGAGTGAGTTAGTCGGCCGGGCGTACCGAAAATGATAAATGGAAAACATGAAATTTCATTTCTCACACTTAGTACGGCTGATACTTAAATATAATTATGTATACGTACATACATATATGTATACGGACGTACAGTAGTATGCATATTCATACATACATGCACATATATAAATATGTGTACGTATGGGTTTACCGAACATTTATTATAATGGTCGGTTTGTTGTAATTTAGGCTGCTCAACCGTTAATATGCATAAGGAAAGTATATACTTTAACTTTCAATCGACTGACAGGAAGGTATACGGTGCTGGTCACAGCTAATGAGCTAGAAACTAGTTCATCGTTCCTTTGTCAGTGTTGAACAAAAGGGCAACTATGGTTGCAGAACACTATACGCCTTAATTCGGGCTGTTTTTTAGAAACAAGCCGAACATTATAATACATATTCGGTAAACCCATACCTACATATATATATATACTTATGTGTGCATGTATGTCTGTATACATATATGTATGTACGTATACATACTTATATTTAAGTATCAGCCGTACTAAGAGGGAGAAATTACATTTTTTTTCTATTTATCGTTTTCGGTACGCCCGACCGACTAACTCACTCGATAGGCAAATTAGGCTGCTCAGCCGTTAATATGCATAAAGAAAGTATATACTTTCAAACTTTCAATCGACTGACAGGAAGGTATACGGTGCTGATGACAGCTAATAAGCTAGAAACTAGTTCATCGTTCCTTTGTCAATGTTGAACAAAAGGGCAACGATGGTTGTCGAACACTTTACGGCTCAATTCGGGCTGTTTGTTTACAAACAAACCGAACATTATAATAAATGTTCGGTAAACCCATACGTACATATATATATATATGTGTACATGTATGTACTTACTACTGTACGTCTGTATACATATATGTATGTGCGTATACATACTATACTAGAACAATCAAAATTGTATTGGATATCCTACATATATTTAAATAACTTTTAAGTTTATTTGAGCAATACATGAGAAATATTCTCATAATTCAAATTTTGAAGTGAATATAAAGAAACAAAATTATATTATTGAATATCGGTTTGTCTGGAATTATAATATGTGTGAATAATATTAATTTGTATTGAAAGCAAAGTTGTTTGTCGAAAACATTTCTTCAAAATTCTAGTTAAATCCAATCCGAAAAGACAGAAAAATATTGGATAAATGTAAAATATTGTTTCATACAATATACAGAATATTTGAAGTTATTTTATTGTCCCTTCCTTTCCGACGTATCTTTTGTCTTATTTATTGAAATCAGTGATATAATATACTGATACTATAAATAACTCTCTTCTGATGTAATTATAAAAGCTATCAATTAATATGCTTCAGGGAAAGATGCTTAAAATGAAAATACATATGTGTGAGTATAAGATAACATAGTTGCGTGAAAAGGTTGAGTTACATAATTTTAGGGCATATATATATCTTTATATGATGGATTTAAATCCATTTTTTAACAGAATGGATTGAGAAGTATTTAGCCATTTTCGTGGTATAACACTATAATGGTGTGCATTAAATTATTTTGATAATATAGGAGAATTTAATTTTCTCAGAAGTATTCATATTCCGAATATAAATACTTAGCTTTCACCATGCAATCCGCAGGAAGGAACGAATATTGGGTTAAACTCGATCATCACACCACACCAGAAATGATTATCTAGAACGCAATAAAGACAACAATAATGGCAACAATAATAAACGAACGCTCGTGTATTTTCGGAGTTCTAGAATGCTAATTAGTTGAGGGGCGTTGATTATTTTAGATATTGGCGATTGTCGTTGTTGTGGGTAAAAACAATGTCTACATACACCTAGACGTTATATCCATGGTATCACTCATATAAAACTATGTGTTAAATCTATTCGAGAAATTTATAAACTTTGCACAACATTGAGGACTCTGTAGTTGCCTCAATTAATTTGACTGGTACCTGCTCATCTGTCCTATTGTAGCTTCATCGTCGCTATATATTTGGTATATATATATATATATATATATATATATACATACATAATTTTTAAGTCGGTCTCCACCACCACCTCATTCCCCGCGGATTCTGCCTCAAGTTTCACCCCACCTCTAACTCTGCTCCCATCACTGAGACCATCCTTACCCGCTCCCCTCGCCAGCTTATGCGGGCGACCGTTCGATCAACTCTCGCCCAAATCCGTTCTCTCGACCGAGATCTCCCCACGGCTTACCTCCATCTCTCCTGTTGCCACTATTTCTTCGCCCAATCCCTTATGCAATTCATCCTTTACCGCAATCGCCTCCTTTACAATTTCCTCACTTCCGTAAAAAAACATAAACTCGATTCTCTCCCCTCTCCGTCTGCCGTCACCAGCCATAATCATATCACCTCCAACCCAAACCCCTCTATCCCGTCACCTAACACCCGCTTTCCTCCCCCCACCACTGAATCTGCACTCGCTTTGCCCAACCAGCTTGACCCCTCTGCCTCCGCCTCTTTCACTTCCACACGTCCCTGCACTGTAGTCGCCATACTCCAGGACCTACCACTCCCTGAAGCTGAGCAGTCCCTCCTCGCCCGTGGTTTGGGTTTTATACCAACCACATCTACCTGCAACGAGTTCCGCACACGTGCCTAGATTGAAGGGTTCTTCCGTCGATTAAAGCTGAAAGCTTTTTTTCACGACACGCAATCATCGACACAGACGGATGACTTCACTCGTCTCAGTCGCGGTCAAGCACATTGGACGCCATGCTCTGGCCAGTCAGCACCCTCGAGTCCTTTGCCGATACTTGCCGTCGTACAGTGAATTGGTTCCGTTTCCACCAGCATTCTCGGCGCTCTAACATCACGCGGACTGAGCTCTCCGCCCTTCGCAACCTTCGGCGTCACGATGTCATTGTCATCAAACCCTGCTGACAAAGGGGGCACTGTGGTGGTTTGGATCGCTGACCTCTATAGGGATGAGGCCCTCCGCCAGTTTCACAATAACCTTTTTTACCGCCCTTTATCCTCCGACCCTACTCGTTGCTACCAACAACTCGTGTCCTCCTCCATCCACGAGCCCATCTCCGCCTCTTCCCTACCCCCACATCCCCAACCTTATTGTACGCACACCAACCATCTACTTCTTCCCCAAAATACACAAACATTATAACCCTGGCCGTCCTATCGTTTCTGCGTGCAACTGCCCCACCGAGATAATTTCTGAATATTTAGACACCATCTTCGCCCGGAGGCTCGGCAATTTCCCCTCCCATATCCACGATACAAATCATGCCCTTAGACTCTTCAACTCTTTCTCCTTCCCTCAATGTCCCTCCCACCTACTCTTTACCCTGGACGTCACCTCTCTCTATACCGCCATCCCTCATGATGACGGCCTCCACGCTCTCCAACATTTTTTTGAATTACGCCCTACCCTTTACCCCAACACTACTACTCTTCTCCATCTGGGTGAGCTTGATTTCATCCACAATGGATTTTGTTTTTCGGGTTAATTTTATCAACATGTCTCTGGGGTAGCGATGAGAACCAGAATGGGTCCAAACTATGGCAACTTATTTATGGCTACGTCGACGCCCATATCTTCTCCCAGTAAGCTGGACCGATTCCTGAGCTATACGGTCGTTATATCGACGACTGTATTGGCGCCACCTCTCTGTCACGATAACAGCTCGACTGTTTTATTTCTTTCGTCCAATCTTTCCATCCTACTCTCAATTTCAACGCCTCCGTCTCCGATTCTTCTGTCGCTTTTCTAGATATCTCTCTATCTATAATCACTCCCAATCTTACCTCGACTTCATCTCCTCCAATCCAACACATACCAAACACTCCATACCCGATTCCCAATTCTTCCGTCTTCATCGACACTGTAGACAGGACGAAGATTTCGAAACGACACCCTTCGCATGGCTTCCTGCTTCATCCAGCGTGGATATCCCCCAAGATGCTCTCACCCCCGCCATCTCACCTCACAAATGTGTTCCTTTTCTACCACACCACCCCCCTACCACTCTGGCGACATATCCTCCGTTCCTTCCGTATGCTCTCTTCTGACCCCGTCACTTCTTGCTTTTTTCCAAACCACCCATTACTGCTTTCAAGCGCGCCCGCAACCTCCGCGACGTCCTGGTTCGCAGTTCCTTTTCGTCCTCTCCCACGACACCATCCGGCTCTCATCCTTGTTCCCGTTCCCGCTGCAACACTTGTCCCTTTATTTCCACCCTCAGCACTCTTACAGGACCTAAAGGGTCTTTCCGTATCCGCCATTCCTTCAGCTGCACATCCACGCACGTTGTCTATGCCCTTCGGTGTTGCCTTTGAGGGCTTTATATATCGGACAAACGGGAAGCCGTATGGCGGACCGTTTTGCCGAACATTTGAGAGACATACGACTCGGTTTAGATATCCTGTCTCCCGTCACTTCTGTTCTCCTGGTCATTCTTCCCTACATGTGCTGGCTGTCCTTTTACATCATGGATCACAGGCCTCGCGCACCAGGACTGAACAAAGTCTGACTCACCGCCTTGTGTCCTATTCCCCACTTGGACTCAACTCACCTCCTCAATTTCTCTAATGCCCGACCATTATCACACCCCTAGATTCCTATCCCATTCCTATCGCTTTCTCTATGTGGTCGGCAACGAAAACGTGCCGACTACATAGCTCACTCCACTTTTCACTTCAGTGCTCTGTTTACAGACATACACACACTTATATTAACATACTTTTGCTCATAGCTTCGTATTTACAAGCACACAGCCTCTTTTAATCACATATACACACTTTTCTTCTTAGCTTCGTACGGACGTATAATACACACACACCCACACAGATGCAGCCACACACACACACACACACACCCACACACTCACACTCACACAAAAACATGCTTACACACGTGCACAAGTATAGCTCTTTTTACAAAACGTTTTTCTTTCCCATTTCAGGTAGACGCGCTCCATCATGCACTTTTCTAAAATATAAATCATACACAAAACGCCAGCACCATAAGATTTGCAAGAGATGTCAACATGAATGGACCTGTTATCTAAAGACATTTTTGCCAATTAAAACCCGCCTGTCCCCTCAATCTATCTTATTTCTCATTATTTCTTCTGACGAAGGACTAGCGTCCGAAACATTAAGACCCTCTTCCTGCTATACCAACCGTTAAGCTAATATATCCCTTCCATATACTGTACCGATTGTGTTGTTACTTCTGTTTACCTTTTACACACACACACACATATATATATATATATATATGTAAAATGTAATATATATATATGTAAAACATTATATATATATATATATATATATATATATATATATATATATATATATATATATATATATATGTAAAATGTAATATATATATATGTAAAACATAACATATATATATGTAAAACATAATATATATATATATCATGCCGCACACATCACCATCACCACCACCAAAATTCACATCAACATACACACCTCATCGTTGCAACATCGTATTAGATCGGTATCCGATGATACGTTCTACCTTGCAATCCACAATGACAAGGGACCTTGTAAATACAATGTCGATCATATCACACCATCGCCACCACCACCACCACACCACACATCGTCATATGCCTACCATACACGCCTAAAACCTCATCCCCCCATGTTCTCCTCTATCTACCCTAACCTACAACCCCACGCTAAATACGACCCTGTAATTGTATTGTCGCACGCACACACAAATACCGCCACCACTAGATACATCCAAATACCTCAACAATCATTATCATTAACATCATCAACACATATCACCCCTCGCTCCCAGATCGACTGTATTATATATCCCCCACCGCCGTCTGCCTACCCTATAACACACTGTAACCTCTGATCATGTAATCATCTTGTCGAACATATCACTCCAGCACCACCACCATCACCATGTCCACAACACACATCACCGTACGTCCATAAACGCTTTTCCCCCGCGTTCCCTATGTCACCTTTTAACCGGTATTCGATCCGGTATATATATTTTTGTCCATCACAACTCCACCACCACCACCACAAAACACAACTCCATACTTCATCAACACCGACAACACATACCTCCACTCCCCAACCAACAATAGCGTGTGTGTCTGTGTGTAAGTATTTTTACACATACGGGCGTTTAAGTGTGCTTGCGTGTACGCATATTTATATGTATGTGCGTGTATGTGAACACATGTGTATACATATATCTGTATGCGTGTATATATATATATCTGTATATATGTATGTATGTGTATGCGTATGTGTATGTGTGTGTATATATGTATGTGTATGTATGTGTGTGTATGTGTACGTCTACATGTATGTATATGGGTGAATCTGACTGTATGTGTAGGTGAGGTCATATATGTGCATGTATGTGTATATGTGCGTGTATGTGTGTGTTGTCTGTACATGTGTGTGTATATATATATATATATATATATATATATATATATATGTATGTGTGAGTATACGTGTGTGTGAGTGTGTATGTGTATATTTTGCATACATGAATGTGAGTCCATGTGCCCATACCCATATGTATGTATGTGTATGTATATATGTAAAACACCTTCTACATTGCCTCTCACCTTCCCCCCCATCTCTGTCGTTCGCCACCCCCACCGATCCTCCCCCCACTCTCCATATTCGTGTCCGCATCCGCGCATGCACATACATGTGTGTACATATACATACGGCTGAGTGTGAGCGTGTATCGATATGTGTGGGCAAGGATGTGCGTATGTGTTTTGTGTTGTGTGTGTTTATACAACAATATATGTGCACATATATACATATATGTGTGTGTGCGTATACGTATATACAAAGTATCTGTCAGACGAAGAGCGTCTTGCTATGTAGCTATGTAAGGACCTTGACGCACCAATACATCCACCACACCACCACAAACGCCGCTACCACAGACAACAGCACCACTACCACACCCCCACCAACACGCCAACCAGTCTACTGACAATCCACTAACCTCATACCACAGCCCATCCCACTAAATAACCATAACCACCACCATATCATCACATCTAGCCCCACATACTCTACACGCCAAGGCCAACCCACCACCACCACCACACCACAGCCCACCTCATCCACCGACCGTCACTAACAACTCACCATCACACCCACCCCCATATACACTACAGGCCAGTACATCGCCTTGATCCTTCCCACCAATCAAAACAACTCATTTTGTCAAACTCTTGAAACTCTGACTTTACCACATAGCATGTATTTCATTTTCTTATAGCATTTTAAGAGGGTCCGTCGAGTTGCCGATTATTGAGTCGGGTAGGATCGATATAGATCGAACCTTGAGCTGATTAGTGGCGAAACGCGCGTCACCTATCAATAAATGCAATGAAGGAATAATCAATCGTCCTTTTTATCCTTTCTCTCTCTCTCTCTCTCTCTCTCTCTCTCTCTCTCTCTCTCTCTCTATATATATATATATATATATATATATATATATATCGTCGGCAAATCACTGATGAGGGACTTATTTTATTACATGTTATCCATGTGCTACCAGCAGTATTTTTCTACCCATTTTATCATATATATATATATATATATATATATTGGTTTACATATCCCAAGTAATTGTGTTTGTTACGATAGTTGGTTTATATTTGTATTATTTATTATTCTTACATAAGGAGTGCGCTCAATTTAATAGTTAATAGTGAGAATTTTTAGAATACTTTATTAAAGATGGTTTGATGTAGAATGATATTACGCTTTTACTAGTGGGCTCTATGATTTTTATGTATAACATCTCTATTCATGCTTCAGACACTCCAAGTACTGTTGAGAAACGTTGATAATATTTATTCTGTAACAATCCCAATACTTAAAATGTAATTTTTCTCTTTCTTCTCTTTCTCTTCAGTATAATCCGACGACATGTTTTCTTATTTTAAATAATATTGTTTTTATTGCTATTGTTGATATTATTATTATTTTTTCGTTCGCTTGTCGACACTTGAGGCACATCGCTCTTGTAAGATTATTAGCAATGATATTGTTACTTATATTTGAATATTGAACATATGTTACCGTTTTATAGACAAGCTAGCCCATACCTTCGGGAGCTGGTTAGATTTTCTCCACTTGTAGTTCTTCGGGTCTAAAGGGACAAATGGGGATTAGTTTGCCATATAAGCATCTCATTGTTAGAAAAAGAAAGAGAGTAGACGGACAATTTTAGTCTGCTGAATAGAAGCCAACTTTACAATGAACCGAACAGTGAATTTGTAAATATTAGTGACATAATCGTAAACAGCAATGCCAACGGGGCTGATGAGAACGGTAGAATGAGCAATGATGGTGAATAGAGTGTTCTCACCAACAACGGTGGAGTCAGCAATGGAGGTGGTGGCAGTCACGGAAACAACAGCGATAGCAGCCACTCCAACACAAGTATCACCACCAAGATAACACAAACAACACAAAAGTAAAATAAACGATGACGACGACAGTAACAGCAACAACATCATGAACAACTATAACTGCATAGACAATAATAACGGCAGCAACAACATATTTGCAGCTATGGCTGCAAACACTTCTGAATAAATCATCTTAGGTGTACGCGGCCTGATGAAAAAAAATCACAAAACACAATTGCTGAAATAGCTCTCCCACCCGTGTGGTTGACCGCCAGATAAATGTTATTATGACCTACAGAACTATTTCTATACATTCGGTTAGATGGATAGAAATGGCATCACAGCGGAACTGTGTAAGAACAATGGAAGTCATTATGTTCGATGTAGAGGATATGTCTGAAGCAAGGCAATACGCAGGCATTTCATTCCTCTTCAGAGCCGAATCTCTGGTCGACAAGTATTGTATGGTCATCGTGCAGACAGACTACTTAGTATTAAAAAAATATTGCTGAGAAGAAAGAACTGTAAGGGTCAAGATCATAGGGATCCCGACAGGATTGGACACCAAATGTATCCTGGCCTGTAGATGCGAGAGTGTTGTGACCCACTCTTGTATTTCAGACTCACTTGTGTGGAGATAAGTTTAGAGATCCTCCTATATATCAATGCAAACA
>OZ024743.1:17167998-17170498 GCA_964016885.1 Eledone cirrhosa | reverse complement strand
AATTTATATCTGTATAAATACGGAATAGTGTTTAAGATAGAGTGTGTAAATGTGTATATATATATTTATACAAATATAGACTTATATACACATCATCATTTTTAGAATATATTCAACAAATTTAGAAACATAAATATTAGTTGGTTATATTAAAACATTAAAACATTATAAGTGGGCGTTGATATCCAATATCGGTAAGTTTCAGACAAGATGCTTTGCGCCATAGATTTACGACCCTTTATGTTTTGAGTTCAAATTCCGCCGAGGTTAGCTTTGTTTTTCTTCTTTGGAAAATAAAGTACTAATAACCAACTGGGCTCGATTTAATCGACTTTCCCATTCTTTTCAAATTGCTAGCCTTGTTCCAAAACTAGACATATATTAAACTACTTTATAGTTGCTGATACACAAGAGAGAAACTGGATAAACTTTACTATTATTAAACTATAAAAAAACGTAACTTTCAGTTACAGTACACATGTTTGTCGGAGTTACTGATTCGCATGTTCTTATCGTTCTGAGCGCAGATTCTGCTCTGGGCAACATCTTTTACATCCATCCAAGTAGTGATAAATTATTGTAGCCGCAAATATTGGTGAAGACACTAGCCAATCCACGGTTCTCTCATGTTTCTCGACATCACAACGTAGGAGAAATATATTTTTTTATCTTCTGATGTTTTTTAATTATCATCCCATTTTCAATATTAGAAGATATATTTTAATTGTTTGTTTAGTTCTTATAATTGCGCTTATTTAGTTTGTCTCCAATTTCAATATAATAATCCTCGGTTTTATCCTGAAGAAAAAATGGAAGCCAACTGCGACTGAATTAAATTCATAATTTAATATGGGATAGCCTGGTTTCCTTCAAATAAGTAAGTATCTCATTTGGGGTGCCACATTTTATGATACATCAAGCGACAATTTTGCAGCTTCAGCAATAAAGCTGGAATATGAAGTTCGCAGTGACATCGAAATTTTCAAACATAGTGTCGCTAGGCTGTCGGTCGACTTGTAATAAATAACAGCCAAATCGCTATCAAATTACATCATACCTTCATATACACAAGACGAACTGCCTAATACACAACAAAGCGATGGTGGCAGAGGTGGATAATGCAGTTCGTAAGAGATTTGCTTGATCATAGAGACAGCAATCTTTGGAATGGGTAGATAGTTATGACAATATTACGCAGAGGAATTACTTAAATTTAACATTTCTTTTTTCAGAATTTTGCTTGTACATGACGTACAGAATGTTTAGTGTGGAATATTATTGAGGAACCACATCTTTAAGTCAAATGTATGATTGCGAGAAGATAGGAAACAATGCGGAATTATTATTGAAATATGGGTTACAACTCATGCAATGAAAAAACATATACATCTTCAAAGACTATATATTTAGTTGTGATTGTATATCTATCCAGGCTTTATTGAATATATTGAATATAAAACATGTCAACCAGAGATAAACACTTGTAATGAAAGACAATCACACAACTTCAAATACATTAGAAAAGTAATTGTAATTTTATTAGGCTTTCGGAACATTTGTAGATGCCGGTACTGATGATAATTATCCATTCTGGGGTGAGAAATATGAAATGAACAAACACACTTTCATGTACTTAAATTTACAAATTTCTATAAACATACTTCGAAATACTAAATCATTACTTAACCATTTGTAATGAAACATTCTTTACGTGATGAGAATGCCAAGAGTTGCATAGATTTTCTACAAAATGTTAATATAGCATGAAGAGTAAATGCAATAGAATGTACAAACACGCTTAAACATGCAGCGTCTTATAATAATTGTTTCTACTTTTGGCACACGGTCAGCAATTATTCCAGGGTATTACTGGTACTTTATTTTATCGACCCCGTAAGGATGAAAGGCAAAGTTAACCTCGGCGGGATTTGAACTCATACTGTAAAGGGACGTAACTCTATGCTGCAAAGCATGGCGTCCGACACGCTACCGATATTTAAATGTTTCATGTTAAATGTTTAAATGTTTAATGTTTAAATGTTTCTTCCAATTATCTAGTTTTCAATCATTAGCTCCTGTAGACATACTATCATTAAAAAACATCAAAACACGGTTGACATTGGATCTAAATGCACAGTGTTAATCAAGACAGATTTCGTGTTTTATATCAAAATAAGCCATAATAGACGGTCGAAATTTCAGGAGATATATGATTTTGGTGACAGTGATAATATCTGAAGTCAATTAAGAACTCAACTTACTCAACTTACTTCAATTTTATTTCAATTATTTAATAAATTAGTTGTAGTAATCACAATACATTTCATATTTAAATTGCTGGTGATAGAAATTGCATTATCATTTTATAGTAATCATTTTCTTTATAATGAAATCAGATTTTAAATAACTTAAGTAATTTAATTCATTGTCCCCTATTTCAAAATGTGAGAACCTATTAATTACGAGAAACTGTTATTTACTCTGAAAATGGAATTCAAAG
>OZ024743.1:17107998-17162998 GCA_964016885.1 Eledone cirrhosa | reverse complement strand
CTGATCATCATTAGCATATATATATATATATATATATATATATATATATATATATATATATATATACACACACACACACACACACAGAAAAATAATAATAATAATAATAATAATGTAAAATAATAATAATAATAATAATAATAATAATAATAATAATAATAATAATAATAATAATAATAATAATAATAATAATAATTAGGGAAGAAGACGCACGAGGTGACGGAGGTCATGAAATCGCTCCCGTAAGTTTTGAACTTTTAACATATTTACATCATTTGTGAAATAACAACTCTTAGTACAAATGGTACGTAAAGCACCCGGCTTGAGCCCCAAAAAATTCGGACCCAAAATATATTGTTATAAGGCTCAGATATTCAAATATTCAACTTTGTATTGTACACTGTATATCCCCCAAAAATAAAAATGGCTATAAATGGAAGAAGAAGACCCCCCCCCTCCCCTCCTCTCCTCTGGCTACACTATATAGGACAGCTAAACTCACCAACACCAGAAACTAGATACACCACCCACCCCATCATCTGTGTACACTAAACACAACAGCATTTTCACCTTCACCGCCACCGCTCACTACGGCCATCATTACCACCACTATCCCATCACCGCCGCCACCACCCCTTGACTCCTTCACTGCTGCTGCCACCGCTACAGCACCATCACTACAGTAATACGGTCGCATCACCGCCACCACTGCCTCGGTATCGACATCACCACCACCACTGTCTCAGTATCGCCAACGCCGCCCTCTCCCACTTCTCCCTGCTGGCTGCTACTACTCCCACATTATAGAATCCCTACTACTAACAAAGAGGAAAGCATCAAAATATATAGATAGACTCAAAAGAAAAAAGAAAAAACAAACATCAAAACCAAAGCAGCACAGCAACAACAGCAAAAAACGAGAAAAACAAACAGAGAAAAACAAAAACAAAAAAAGAAACCCCCAAAACGTAAAGAAAATAAGAATGAAGAGAGAAGCAGGCGGACGGACAGAGAAGAGGGGGGGAAAAGTAAGACTTAAAAAACAAAAACTAAGTCAGACATTCGAATACTACATTACAATGAAACTTATGCTTATTCATTTTTGGGGCCCTTTCTGCCCGTGTGTTTGTCTGTTTATGTGTGTTCGTATACAGCATGGTGATAATGCCACACAAGGGCCAAGTGGGATGGCGGATCCACAGATGGCTATGTAAACATACATTCGCCAATCCTCGATAAGAGTGTTTAAATATCGAACATAAACAGTTCGAATAACGGTGAAATGGAGACTAGAACGTCATGTGACAGACTCTCACCCAACAGGTGCCCCCTGGCTCAGCAGCAGGAACCTGACTGTCAACCAAATACTGCTGATGTTGGAGGAAGAAGAAGAAGGAAAGGGGCCAGAACCAACTGGACGAAAGAATTGAATAGAACTGTTATGCAATGCTACCTGAAAAGTAACCCCAAGGAGAGGGGCTACAGGAGACGGATGCATAACATCTGGAACGAGATTGGTTTATTTAAATTAGATGAACAAAAATTGGCCGGGCAGGCTCGGGTAATTAGAACTAATGGGTGGATAAGCGAGCTGGAACTGGAGGAACTGAGCAGAGAGAATGGCTTGGAGATGGCGGGTGTAGTATGCCAGACAAGCGAGCCGGTGGGAAATGAAGGTGAGGAGGTCCTGAGAACGGAGGAACCACCCGAAGCAGACAATGATCTGAATACTGAGATAAATAATACCTGGAACAGAGATACGGCCACTGAGGAGATGAATGCTGACGGGCTAGGACAAGATTCGGTTGACATCCTAAATCTAGTGGTAGATGAATTGAACAATGATAGTGGGAGACCTATGAACCTAAGATTTGTAGACAGGAAAAAGTTAAAAGAAACAACAGCTAAGGTAAACAAAGTCATCCCATACCTTGAGGCGAGGAGTCTTCACCAGTGCAACAATATCCTCAAAGCAACAGCAAATACGGTGAGGAAACTACTTGGTATAAAAGCGAGAGGAAACAACAGACAAGAAAGAGCAGAGCCTTGGTGGAAGAAGCGACTGAGTGGGCAAATCGGGGAAATGAGAAATGACATAGGAAAGCTTGAGTCACTACTGAATGGGACACTAAAAAACATAGGCACTAAAAATAGACTGGAAATAAAATACAAAACTAGGAGTAAAAAGCTAAATATTATCATAGAGGAATTGAAGCAACGCATTGTAGCAAAGAGTGCCAAAATCAGGCGATACGAGAACAGAGTCAGTCAGTATAAACAGAACCGCATGTTCGACAACAACCAGAAGATGCTGTTTGGACAGCTTGAGGGGAAAGAAAGAGGCAACGACTTGATCCCTGGGGCGGAACAAGCTAAAACATTCTGGAGAGGAATATGGGAGCAGGATGTTAGACACAATGCCCAGGCAGGGTGGATTGAGACAGTACAGAGGGAGATCGGTGAGAAGGCACAACAACAGACTGATTTGAGTATCACAGTTGAAACTCTTAAGGGGCAAGCCAAAAAACTAACCAACTGGAAATCACCAGGCCCAGATGGTGTGCAGGGGTATTGGATTAAACATTTAACATCCCTCCACCCGAAGCTGACGGCCATGTTCAATGACTGCTTGGTGTCGGGTGAGGTGCCAGAGTGGTTGACAAAAGGTACCACAGTTCTGATAATGAAAGACCGAATCAAGGGTAATGATGTTACCAACTATAGACCTATCACATGTCTGCCCGTAATGTGGAAACTGTTGACGAGCATTGTGTCTGAGGAAATCTACCATCACCTCCACACAAACAACTTGTTACCGGACGAACAGAAAGGATGCCGAAAGAAGTCACGAGGTACAAAGGACCAGTTGCTTATTGATAAGATGGTAATGGGGAATTGCAGGAGGAGACACACTGATCTTGCCATGGGATGGATAGACTACAGAAAGGCATTTGACATGGTGCCTCATTCCTGGATCACCAAAAGCCTGGAGGTCTTCAGTGTGGCAGATAACATCAGACAGTTGCTGGGCAGGAGTATGGGGTCCTGGGAGACAGAGTTGACATCAACTGGAGTACCCTTGGGAAGCGTGAAGATCAAGAGAGGTATCTTCCAGGGAGATAGCCTGTCCCCTCTGTTGTTTGTCCTTGCCCTGATGCCCTTGACCATTATGCTGCGAAAAGTGAGAGCAGGATACAAGTTGGGAAGGGGAGAGCTTACCATCAATCACCTCCTCTTCATGGACGATCTTAAGCTCTTCGGGAAAAGTGAGAAGGAGTTGGATGTGCTTGTTGACACTGTCCGTATTTTCAGCAGTGATATATGTATGCAGTTTGGTATTGGTAAATGTGGAGTCATTGTGATGAAGAGGGGTAGGTTGAGCAGAAGTAACGGGATCCAGATACCAACAGGTGAGATGATAAAGGAAATTAACTCTGAGGAAGGATACAAGTATTTGGGCGTTCTGGAGGCTGATGGCATAAAGAACAAAAAAATGAAGGAATTGTTAAGAACTGAATACATTCGGAGAGTAAGGAGCGTATTGAAGTCACATCTGAACAGCAGAAATGCCATAAGCGCAGTAAATTCCCGAGCTGTGTCTATTATTAGGTACAGTGCGGGAATTCTGAGATGGAATGTTGCTGAACAAAAAGAAATGGATAGGAAGACTAGGAAGCTATTGACTATCTACAACATGTTCCACAAGAGGAGTGATGTCGATAGACTCTACCTAAGGAGATCTGAGGGTGGAAGAGGTCTTATCAGCATAGAGGACTGTGTTCAGATGGAGAAAAACAACCTATACAAATACGTGACCTATAGTAAGGAGCCAATGCTCAGAACTGTACTGAAGGAGGGGACAGTAGGCCAGGGGATGTCCAAGGAGGAAATAACATCAAGGAGGAAGAGCAGCCTTAAGGGAAAATCCCTTCATAGTACCTTCTTTGAGAAAACTGAATTTAGAGATCCACAGACATGGAACTGGTTCAGAAGAGGAGACCTCAAAAAGGCTACAGAAGGAATGCTAATGGCTGCGCAGGAGCAGGCCCTCAAAACGAAGTGGTTGAAGCACCATATCTACAAGGAGGAGGCTAGCCCACTGTGCAGGATCTGTGGAGAGAGAGAGGAGACTGTGGCTCACATTGTATCCGAGTGTAAACACCTAGCCCAGACCCACTATAAGGGCTGGAGACACGATGTGATGGGCAGGGTGATCCACTGGCACCTGTGCAAAGTAAACAATCTACCACATTCTGAGAAATGGTATGAGCATAGGCCAGAGGCGGTGATGGAGAACAGTCAGGTGAAGGTGCTGTGGGATTTTAGGATACAGACGGACAAAAAACTGGAACACAATAGACCTGACCTGGTGGTTGTGGACAAAGAAAAAAAATCGTGCCTGATTGTGGATGTGGCCTGCCCGTTCGACACGAGAGTGCAAGAGAAGGAGAGGGAGAAAATTAACCGATACCAGGACCTAAAGTGGGAGGTGAAAAGGATTTGGAACTGCCATGAAGTCAAAGTGATCCCGATTGTCATAGGCGCACTGGGGACTATCTCCAAAGGTTTCCAGGGATGGTTAAAGAAAATCGGCCCCTTCACGCTTTTTGGAACGCTTCAAAAGGTATGCTTGCTTGGAACAGCAAGAACCCTCCGATACGTCCTGAATATCTGAGGCTGCAGGTAGTGGCTTGATATTCAATCCAACGGACTTTCCAGTTAACCAACATCAATGACTGAGATTCAAGGAATAACAATAACAATAATAATAATAATAATAATATGTAAAATAATAATAATAATAATAAGAAGGAGAGGGAGAAAATTAACCGATACCAGGACCTAAAGTGGGAGGTGAAAAGGATTTGGAACTGCCATGAAGTCAAAGTGATCCCGATTGTCATAGGCGCACTGGGGACTATCTCCAAAGGTTTCCAGGGATGGTTAAAGAAAATCGGCCCCTTCACGCTTTTTGGAACGCTTCAAAAGGCATGCTTGCTTGGAACAGCAAGAACCCTCCGATACGTCCTGAATATCTGAGGCTGCAGGTAGTGGCTTGATATTCAATCCAACGGACTTTCCAGTTAACCAACATCAATGACTGAGATTCAAGGAATAACAATAACAATAATAATAATAATAATAATATGTAAAATAATAATAATAATAATAAGAAGGAGAGGGAGAAAATTAACCGATACCAGGACCTAAAGTGGGAGGTGAAAAGGATTTGGAACTGCCATGAAGTCAAAGTGATCCCGATTGTCATAGGCGCACTGGGGACTATCTCCAAAGGTTTCCAGGGATGGTTAAAGAAAATCGGCCCCTTCACGCTTTTTGGAACGCTTCAAAAGGCATGCTTGCTTGGAACAGCAAGAACCCTCCGATACGTCCTGAATATCTGAGGCTGCAGGTAGTGGCTTGATATTCAATCCAACGGACTTTCCAGTTAACCAACATCAATGACTGAGATTCAAGGAATAACAATAACAATAATAATAATAATAATAATAATAATAATAATAATAAGAAGAAGAAGAAGAAGAAGAAGAAGAATAAGGGAAGAAGACGCACGAGGTGGTAGAAGGTCATGAAATCGCTCCCGTAAGTTTTTGATTTTTAACATATTTAAATCAATTGTGAAATAACAATTCTTAGTACAAATGTTGCATAATCCACCGAAAGAAGTCCCATACAATTTCGGATCGATCCATATTATATTGTTATATCGCTCAAATATTCAATTTTGTATTATATATTTTGTATTCAAAAAAAGAAAATGGTTATAAATGGAAGAAAACACCCTCTGTCTACACTATATAGAACAGCCAAATAACAGCAATTTCACCAACACCAGAAAGTTGATACACCACCTATCCCATCACACTAAATATAACAGCCAGATAACGGCAATTTCACCACCACCCCCACCAATCCCGACATGATAATAATAATTACTATTATTATTATCTCAAATTTTAACAAAATGTTTAATCCCAATTTTACAGGAATATGTCAACACAATATATATTAAACATACGAACACAAACTCATAGATACTACATATCACAAAACCCAGTAACCACAACGCCAACGCCGCCACCACCCCGTCCATCATCTTGCTACAACTATCCCATCGCCGCTGCCACCACTCCTTCATTGCTATCACCACTATTCCCCTGTTAACTTGAGAGGGAAAGGGGAAGGTGGCGGTATCACTAGACAAGAGAGAGGCTAGCAAAAGATATAAATAGATTGACTTAGTGACCTGGCCACCGGCCAAACGTCAACAGCAACAACTATGGGACTGCTGGCTCACCCCTTCCTCATCAACAATATAAAAAGCCCCGGCACCACCACCGACATAGCCAACAACAATAACAGGTAACTACAGCAAAAAGTATATTATATTATTGTAATGCACTGGGTGATTGCTGGCCTTGTGCCTGGAGTGGAGACAATTATTAATAATTTCATTCTTAAGCCACGCAATGCACACATTAAGGAACCACTCATGATAATAACAATTTTTTAAAAATAACAAAAAGAAAACCCCGTGACCAAGAAATACCGGGAGGCGGCCGACGGGGAATAGCCGTGTCTCTATGGGAGAACGATCCCTCTAGTCTTGGTTGACACTCGTTCTAGAAGTGGTAACACGAAATGATTACCCCTTGGCGGATAAGGATAAAACGCGACAAAATAAAGTAAATGTCTAATGATAAAATCTCATACCGGATCGGCCGTCAACCGGGTAAAAAAGGGCCGCGCCCCTCAGAGAGGAACCAGACTGGGGTCGAAATATCAGCTAATGGTTCAAACATTCCCATCACTTCGGAGCTGGAGACTTCCCATAACCGGAATACTCCTACTGTTGTCCCTCCATGCTCACCACCAAGAAATCCAAAGAAAAAGACAGAAAAATTGTCAAGGGAAGATAATAAAGGAGTCCTTGAGGCTTTCTACACTGCCATGTACTACCCATCAAATACATCGAATACAGAACAGACATATATCAACTAGAAAAAGAAACATCCCGAAAACAGTGGCTATATTGACAGTAACAAACTAGCTAATATACGAAGAAATATTGTAAGAAAAAAGTTACTAACTGATATAGAAATTGATCAGATCAAGCTATTAGCACAAAGTCAGCGAAGTGAAAATGAAACATGTGTCAGTGAAAACGAGGTAAACTGTAACACTTCGAATCCCAGGGTTGGGGCGGAATCACTGGCAACAGAACAAATTAAAGAAAGGATCGAAAAAGTGGAGGGAGTGCATGCTCAGGATGAAACTCCAAATGAAAATAATGAGATCGTAAATGATAAAGAAATGAATGAGAATGAACTTGCCAACTTGAAGGATGAAATTATCATCGAATGGATGAAAATGAAAGAATCTGACATGGGGCAACGAGACACCCTCCCTAAGATCCAGAACTCCAAACAGAACCAAAAGATAATACCCAAGACTAACATAATTCTCAAAAACATTATCATCACAAACAAACTAAACATTACTGATTTAAATCATCTCTATTATGCATCGGCTAAAGTCACCACTCACTTATGTGGAGTGAAGATGAAAAAACAAAGGAATTCCCACAAGAAATCTACTTGGCAAGAGAACATCAATCGCCAAATAAACCTACTCCGATCTGACATAGAAATGTTAACAAACTATAAAATAGGTGAACATGTTAAACAAACTAAACTTAGAAAATTGAAAAAAAAGTACAGTATAAAATCAACAAGTGACATAGACATGCTGATAGAAATAATCAAGCAAAAAGTGTCGGCCAAAGCTGCTCGTATAAGGCGCTTTGAAAAACGATCTAGATTCTATAAGGACAATAATATGTTCAAAAACAACCAAAGAAACTTCTACAGAAAAATTGGTAAGTCAACAATAACTGCTAAATCAATACCACCCAAGGAGGAAGTGCAAGAATTCTGGGAAAAGATCTGGGCCGAAGAAAAAGTTCATAAAATACATGCCCCATGGATAGACAGACAAATGAAAGATACAGCTCACCTTGAGGAACTAATATGGGAAAATATAACAGTTGAACAGTTGCGCATGGCTCTAAGAAAAACCAGCAAATGGAAATCCCCAGGAATAGACAAAATACAAAACTTTTGGATAAATGCCTTCACAGAGTCTCATGAGCTGTTAGCCCAACTTTACAATGAAATAGTTAAGGAGCCAGAAAACATACCATCATGGCTAGTTAACGGCATTACATTCCTGCTTACGAAGAATGATGAGACAAACAATCCCCAAAATTACAGACCGATAACTTGCTTGACCACAATGTATAAAATTATAACATCAGTCCTAACTGAATACAAATATGACCACCTGATAACAAATGAACTATTTCCCATTGAGCAGAAAGGGTGTAAACGAGGCTCATATGGCTGTAAGGATCAGCTTCTGGTTAACAAAATGATACTGGAAGATTGTCATAATAGACACAAAAATCTATCGATTGCTTGGATAGATTATAAAAAAGCATTCGATAGTTTGCCACACAGTTGGATTGAAAAATGTTTAGAGATTTTCAAAATATCCCCCGTTGTCAGGAGGATTTTGTCATTCAGTATGAAGACATGGAAAACGACACTCCTTTTGAATAGTGAAACAAAATCACTGGAAGCTGGAGAAGTTAATATTAATTGTGGAATTTTTCAGGGTGACTCTTTATCACCGCTTTTATTCTGCATCGCACTTATACCATTAAGTAAAATGCTCAATGAAACAAAACATGGATATAAAGTCTATGACGAAAACATTAATCACTTGTTCTACATGGATGACCTGAAACTATTTGCAAAATATGATGAACAATTGCAAGGGCTATTATCCACTGTGGAGCAGTTCAGTGATGACATTAAAATGGAGTTTGGACTAGATAAATGCGCCAAAGCAACATTCACCAGAGGAAAGCTGCTGAAGAGTTCAGACATTAATCTTGATCGGGGGAACGTGATAAGAGAACTTGATCAAGAAAAAACTTACAAATATCTAGGTGTTTGTGAAGGAGACGGAATCAAGCACTCGACAATGAGGGAAAGGATGAGGAAGGAATGTTACCGCAGAGTAAGAGCAATCTTAAGAACGGAATTGAATGCAAGGAATAGCATCGATGCCATAAATACGCTTGCCATACCAGTAGTAACCTACAGTTACAATGTCATCAACTGGTCAAGCACAGAGATCCGTAGGCTCGATACAAAAATTCGAAAATTCTTAACCATGCACAGAATGCATCACCCTAAGGCAGATACAGATATAATATATCTCCGTAGAAAAGAAGGAGGACGTGGGTTAATCCAGTTAGACATTGCGTTGAAAAATGCAACAATACATATCTACATATCTAAGGGAATCACATGATTGGATGATCAAACTCGTTTTGAAACACGAAAGCATCAAAAGATCATATTCCATTACAAAAGATGCACAAAGATACTGTAATCGACTACAGCTTCAGAAGTCCCATTTACTGCTGAAATGGAAAATACAGAAAAAGCAAAGCAGGTAAAAGTAACTGCAAAGAAAGAACTGCTACAGAAACTGGCTAAGAAATGGCAAGAAAAGCCTCTCTATGGAAAATATCCAGAGCGAGCTAACAATCCTGATGTTGACAAAACTTTAACCCATCAGTGGTCGGCATCCTCTGGACTGAAATCGGAGACTGAAGGACTGATTATATCAGCACAAGATCAGTGTCTGCCAACAAAAAATTACCAAGCCAACATAATAAAAAATGGATGCAGCCCATTATGCCGTGTGTGCAAAAAACAACGAGAGACCATTGACCATATAAATTCGATGTGCAGTCCTATAGCTCCAACCGAATACCTAAACAGGCATGACAGAGCTGCACAATACATACATTGGATAATGTGTAAGCATTTTGACCTGCCCCATCAAAAGAATTGGTGGGAGCATCAACCACCTCCCATACTTGAAAAAGATCACATCTCAATCTTGTGGAACTTTAGCATCCAAACAGACCGAAAAATAGATGCAAATAGACCTGATATAATATTGAAGGACTTTAAAAAGAGGGTATGCCTGCTAATTGACATGTCTGTTCCAATAGACAAGAATGTATCTATAAAAACATTTGAACAATTGAGCAAGTATAAGGACCTGGAGATAGACATTGGAAAAATGTGGAAATTGAGAACTAAAACAATACCAGTGATTGTAGGCGCTCTGGGAATGATACCTAAGGGGTCTAATGATTACTTGTCGCAAATCCCAGGAAACCCGCGTATAGGAGAAATACAAAAGATAGTACTAATGGGAACTGCCCATATACTAAGGAAGATTCTGTCAATATAAGTACATCACAAGTCTAAACACTAAAGATGCATGTGTGAGTATGTATGTTCTTTCTTGAACATGGCGGACCTTGTTGTCTCTTGAGGTCACTGGTCGTGACTTGGTGATAACTCGTATGAACATAAAGCAAAATAAATGCAACTGTAATAATAATAATAATAATAATAATAATAATAATAATAATAATAATAATAATAATAATAATAATAATAATAATAATAAAGAAAGTAAGAATAAGACGCACGTGGTGGATAGAAGGTCATGAAATCGCTCCGGTAAGTTTTTGATTTTTAACATATTTAAATCAATTGTGAAATAACAATTCTTAGTACAAATGATACATAAAGCACCAGACTCAACACTCAGAAAAATTCGGATCCATAATATCCTGTTATATCGCTCAAATATTCAATTTTGTATTATAAATTTTATATTTAAAAAAGAAAATTTTATATTCAAAAAAGAACAGCCAAATAACAGTAATTTCACCAACACCACAAACTAGATTCACCACCTATCCCATCACCCCTCTGTGTACACTAAATACAACAGCCAGATAAGGGCAATTTCACGACCACCACTACCAATCCCAGCATAATAATAATAATTACTATTATTATTGTCTCAAGTTTTCACAAAATGTTTAAATCCAATATTAAATATACATGTCAACACATATATTAAACATACGCGACAAACCGCATTGATACTCAGATCAAACAAACTATAGTCTATTCAACAAAACTCAGTAACGACAACGCCATCGCTATAGTCACCACCGCCACCACTCCATCCATCATTGCTACCACTATCCCATCACCGCCGCCACTACGCCTTCATTGCTACCACCACTATTCCCCCATTACCTTCTGTTAACTTAAGAAAGGGGAAGGTGGCAGTATCACTAGACAAGGGAGAGGCTAGAAAAAGATAGTGACCTGGCTACAGGCCAGACGTCAACATCAACAACTATGGCACTGCTGGCTCCCCCTTCCCCACCAACAATAGAAAAAGCCCCAGCACCACCACCGAAATGGCCAACAACAATAACAGGTTACTTCAGCAAAAAGTATATTATATTATTGTAATGCACTGGGGGATTGCTGGATTTGTGCCTGGACTGGAGACAATTATTAATAATTTCATTCTTAAGCCACGCAATGCTCACATTAAGGAACCACTCAAGATAATAACAATTAAAAAAAAAAAACAACAAAAAAGAAAACCCCGTTACCAAGAAATAACGGGATGGCGGCCCGCGGGGAATAGCCGTATATCTAGGGGAGGACGACCCCTCTAGTATTGGTTGACACTCGTCCTAGAAGTGGTAACACGAAATGATTACCCCTTGGCGTATAAGGATAAAACGCGACAAAATAAAGTAAATGTCAAATGATAAAATATCATACCGGATCGGCTGTCACCCGGGTCAAAAGGGGCCGCGTCCCTCAGAGAGGAACAAGACTGGGGTAAAAAATCAGCTAATGGTTCAATTGGAAAAATAAACATCCCGAAAACAGAGGCTATATTGACAGTAACAAACTAGCCAATATACGAAGAAATATTGTAAAAAGAATGTTACTAACTGATATAGAAATTGATCAGATCAAGCTATTAGCACAAGGTCAGCGAAGGGAAAATGAAACATGTGTCAGTGAAAACGAGGTAAATTGTAACAATTCGAATCCCAGGGTCGGGGCGGAATCACTGACAACAGAACAAATTAAAGAAAGGATCGAAAAAGTGGAGTGAATGCATGCTCAATATGAAACTCAAAATGAAAACAATGAGTTCTTAAATGATAAAGAAATGAATGAGAATGAACTTGCCAACTTGAAGGATGAAATTATGATCGAATGGATGAAAATGAAAGAATCTGACATGGGGGAACGAGACACCCTCCCTAAGATCCAGAACTCCAAACAGAGCCAAAAGATAATACCCAAGACTAACATAATTCTCAAAAACATTATCATCACAAACAAACTAAACATTACTGATTTAAATCATCTCTATTATGCATCGGCTAAAGTCACCACTCACTTATGTGGAGTGAAGATGAAAAAACAAAGGAATTCCCACAAGAAATCTACTTGGCAAGAGAACATCAATCGCCAAATAAACCTACTCCGATCTGACATAGAAATTTTAACAAACTATAAAGTAGGTGAACATGTTAAACAAACTAAACTTAGAAAATTGAAAAGAAAGTACAGTATAAAATCAACAAGTGACATAGACATGCTGATAGAAATAATCAAGCAAAAAGTGTCGGCTGAAGCTGCTCGTATAAGCTGCTTTGAAAAACGATCTAGAATCTATAAGGACAATAATATGTTCAAAAACAACCAAAGAAACTTCTACATGGATAGACAGACAAATGAAAGATACAGCTCACCTTGAGGAACAAATATGGGAAAATATAACAGTTGAACAGTTGCGTTTGGCTCTAAGAAAAACCAGCAAATGTAAAACCCTAGGAAAAGACAAAATACAAAATATTTGAGACTTGGTGATAATTCGTATGAACATAATGCAAGATAAATGCAACTGTAATAATAATAATAATGCTTTCTTTATTAACCACAAGGGATTACACAAGTAAGACATTAAGGAAAATTATTCTGCGTGTAAAAAAAAACCAGAGGATGTAACCAAAAAAGAAACAATGAAAAATTCCACAATAAGTGGGAGACTTCCGAGGGACATTCGTGGAGAAACCCATTAAAAAAGCCACGGTGACCCTGATCACCAGGGCAAGTGCCCTCTCCCAGTTTTGCACCTCCTATTTACAGGCACATACTCAGAATAGTCCCATTCACTCGGGCCATTCTTGCCTCTCTCACCAATATTTCAACAAAATGCTGAGAAGAGAGCACTTCCCTCTCTACCCTGATTTTCCTTTTCAAATGAAATTTGAAAAAGTTAATCAGAGCATCTCCGAAGAGGTACGTGCACGTCTTCAGCCCTTTCAAACGCGTCCACCATAATATCTCTTTCGCCATGGCCACCAGACAGATAAAACTTCCTGCCCTTCCCGGCTAAAGGGAGAGGGCGCGACAATCCTCACGATGGACTCAGCTGATAGCCGGATCTGTCCTATACGCGACAGCAGGTGTTCGACATAAACCCTCAAGTCAGCAATGCTCGGACACTGGACGAGTCCCTGCAGGACGGTTTCGTCGCCCTACGTGCATCTCAGACATGCCCAGCTGACGGTATCTCCATGCCTGTAGAGTTTATCCGAACTGTCAAAGCTCCTCGGTAGCACTGACAAGCCAGGGATTTCTAGAAGTTGTCCATAGGCCCCGGCCCGAAAATTGTTCCGAAGAGATAGGCTAGTTGATTTTCGTCAACGCCTAGAATTTCGCCAAGTACGTCGTCGCTCTTCCCCTCCACTAATCCTCTATAGAGCGCCAAGGTTTAGTTTCCACCGACCACATTGCCCGATTGGTCGAGGGTTGTGAGCGCCAGAAGTGATTCCAGACTCCAAGCACCCCCTCTCGGTTTTCGCTTGATCCAGGACTGCAGCTCTGTCAAGGTGACGAGCTGGGAAAAGACGCGTTTAGCAAACGGCGACCACACCTGATCACCCTCGAGGAAGTGGTGGAGATATCGTAGCCTGAGCGCGCGTCTGCGCATCATCAGCCACGGCATGCCTAGCCCTACACGTAGCGGGTGTTGACAGCAAATGAACCGCCTGACCATCGGAGTGCGTCTCTTCCACAAAAACCGAAAGAGCGAACGCCGCAGTGCAGTCAGGCGAGACGTAGAAAAGGCTGAACTGTCAGGCAGTAGTAGATGACGGTCGCGATGTACGAATTCACCACCTCCGCTCAACCTTTCAGGGATAGCTTCCTCTCTGCCCATTTCTGGGTGAGAGAAGGCAACCTGCTCGTCACCTCGTCCCAGTTTTTGTCCGTCTGGAGGTCCGGAGCGAACCAGATCCATAGCAATTTAACCGGTCCGTCCAGCGCCCGACGACGCTGTTGGATGGCATGGACTTCCCTCTTCACGTGCCGAGCTGCAGGCCCACCGTCTTTTCCTGGTTGATGATTGCTACTGTCACCGCTTCGTATTCTGTTAGTGTGGTGCCGATACCTTCGACGTGTTTGGCATTCGACACCACTACGGTGACATCGTCTGCATATACTGACACGGTTCTTCCGCATCCTAGTTCGCGCGGGACCCTCCTAAACGTATCCAGTTTGTACAGTAATGGCTCGAGAGTCAATACGTACAAGAGGGACGAGAGGGGACATCCTTGGCGGAGCTAGCGCATGATGTTGAACGGTCCCGAAAGGTGACCGTTCACTCTCACCACAGAGCAGATGACGCTGTGCATGGCAGCGATCCGGCCTCTGAAGACGGGCCCAAAGCCAGCCGCACTCAGGACTGCCGCCAGATACCGATGGTTGACCCTATCGAAAGCTTTCCACTGATCTAAATTGATCAAGGCCCCACCCATGCCAGGTTCCCTAGCTACCCTCTCCACGGTGTATCGCATGAGGTGAAGGTTGTCGTGGATGGATCTGTCGGGATGGTGCATGTCTCTGCCTCTCCCACCAGTGCACCAACGGCAAGCGCCAACCTCTTTGCTAGCACTTTGGCCAAAATCTTGAACTCTGTGTTTAGCAGAGATGTGGGCCTGAAATTATCTATGTTATCCCGCTTGTTCGGATACTTTCTCAGCAGCCCCACCGCTCCTCGGCTCACAGAGCTGGGAATTCTCCCGTTATGTTGCCAGTTGCAGTAGACGTCCGCCAAGAAACCTCCGAAGAAGTCAGGCATCTGTACGTAAAACTTATAGGGCAGACATCCAAACCACGTGATTTACCCCTTCTGCAGCCAGTCATTGTTTCCCGTACTTCAGCTGCGGTTATCGGCTTTTCTCAACACAGCCGCGGCAGTCCATCGAGGTAGGCACTAAAGTCCATCCCTCGGTCTGGCCCGCCGCTGCCTCCGAACAGCTGAGCGAAGTGTCGCTAATAATAATAATAATAATAATAAGTGTTTCTACTTTTGGCACAAGGCCAGCAAATACCCCGTGCATTACTTGGCACTTTATTTTATCTACCTCGTAAGGATGAAAGGCAAAGTTAACCTCAGAATTGAACTCTGTTGAACTCAGAATATAAATGACCATAACTCTATGGTGCAAAGCATAGTGTCTGACGCTCTACTGATACTACAACAATACTAATTATAATAATAATTGGAAAAAAACCTGTCACCAACCCAAATAAGAGAAGTACAACAACTGACACCATAACATGAACTGGCTTAGAGGGTCATAGAATAAAATCAATAATGGTCTCTTTGTTGGCCAATATTGCGAAGCACTCCCTACCAGAGCGTCGCTTTACACAAGACCCGACATAAGTTAGGTGGATTTCTGAACACAGAAAATTGCGCAATCGGAAATATGAATAAATCACTTAACACTTCAAATCGCTTGTTCTATGGTTTATGTTATCGGGTCCCCTCAAAAAAGAGCCTGGCAGAGATCGAAATGTCTCTCTACAAGAAGCAACTCTGTTCCGAATAGTAAGCTGGATGATCAATTGAAGAGGAACTGCTCCAACTCGAGCTCTCCAACTCTACCAACGTAACCACGACAAAAATAAATATGGAAACGGATCAAGTGGCCCCAGGAAGTGTATAAAAAGGTAATATACGCTTATTACTATAAAGTATGTAAGCGATCTCAAGAGAAACACACAGCAAATTATTAGAAAATATTGAGAAAACTAAGTCACGAAAGCACACTTTATTCAGACGAAAACATCTGAGCAATTGTTAGGATGCATATCTTCATAAATAACAGACTCACATACGGAATTAATTTCTCTCAAACATGCAGTGGAAAATGACATAACCATAGGACAAGAATGAAATGCAGAATAAAATAAAGAAAATAGCCAGGCAAATCTCTTAATTGAAAGGTTTTCATCTGCCTAAATCAATCCAAGAATTGAAGTAAGAATTCTAAGAAAGCCGATGAGAATAACCGAGAAAGTGGGATAGAAGCATAATATGAAGACCGAGTACTTAGTGAACAACATGCTGTATACCTTCGAATATTCAAAGAAAGACAAACGTAAGAAGAATACAACATTGAAACTAGTGATAGCCTCAATTAATGGGGAAATAATATTCGATGAACTATTCTTTGGTAATAATGGGATATCCAGAAAAGAAGGAACGATGAAGAGAAAATATGGATTTTCATCCAGTTCGTGGCTTTTCTATGGTAAGACTAGGTGGCTCTTCATGTTCAAGCATCGCTTTATCACCTAAAGGTATATCTACATGGGTGTGTGTCAGAGTGTATTTGTATACATGCATGTTTATAAGTAAAACATTTACCGGGATTCAGCGCTTGATTTCAATTTAAGGATCCTTGTTATCTATAATGAGAATATGTAACACAGTTCACTAATAAAGAACCACACCTAAGTATGTAACTAAACAAACCTACATAACATCCTTTATGGCATTATGCGTTTAGCGTGTTAGATTCCCGGATTAGGCTATTTAAAATAAAGCTATTTTAAAATATGACGAATATTTTCTTGCAGATAGTACATATTAGTAATTCTCTATACGAATATTTGATGTTACACTGCAGTGTTCTTTTATACTTTAATGAATATTTCTTACTAAAAAGCATTTTATAACTTGTTGCAACCTTTATAAATTCACACACCTTAATATATGTGCTACATAACTATAAACTGCGGCACGGTAGTTTCAGGCCGTAATATAATATTCACTAACGCACCAATAATACATTTCTATAAATATATCATACTTAATGTATCTTATCAAAACGGTGGCTTTCCTATCACGTTAATATGATATGTTCCTACTTAAGTATTTCTACGTTCATTAATTGGGTTCCCTTATTTGGAACAAAGTCTAAAATGTCAATCTATGTTTCTTCTCATACATGAATAAATATTAAATCCAACAAGATTTAAATTACATATCGATGCTTTACATGACCAAGATCTATATTATATAGGTCATATTCTTCATTTAATGAATGTTAACTTCGTTTAAGAAGTGAACTGACAAAGACGTGAATTGGAAATTATATGCATACTAATTACAGTATATGCAAATCATTTATGGTCCTTGATGAACTAAATATTCCTATTATAAACAGTTTGACTCAAACAAATACATAGAAATACAACAGAATGATACTGTTAATAATAATGAAATTTGCAATGAATAATAAAGCAACTGCGAATATAGTTTCATTCGGCTCAGGCAACTCCATTTGAAATTATTTGCCATACAACCAAGCATTTATTATCAAGCGATATATGGGGACTTCTTTACACATTAAAATGGATCACGATATAGGATATTATCCATATTGTTTGAATAATTCCCACACAAATGAAATACATTATCTATTCATTTATCAACAAATATATTTAGATTTTCATCTAGGCATTGACAATTTATTGGCCATGTATGTGTTCTTTTTTAAAGTTAGATTTGCAATTATGATGTTTCATATTCAACCCTCTCACCTTGGATAAATAAGTTTGCAATAAACGCGGACCGGCCAAATATTTTGGAAATGAAACATTGTGTGAAGATGAGTCATGCTATTTCCGTTTATGTGTGGCAAGCGTATGCAATCACCTGGTTCGTCAGTCTCGCCCTGCACCTTTGTGCCACGGCTGGATGCGAATAACTTCGATTAATGTTGTAACTGGTTATAGTGTACGTTCCCTGAAAATCAAATTGAAATCATATATTTAAAAAGGAAAGTGTTCAAGCATAAACAGTTATTCTGCATTTTTTACAAAATATTTTCTATCGTCACGATTAATTATTTCATGATCTCATCTTCCTCTGAAGCCTATTTGATTAGCCATATGTAAAAATGAACTTAGGTATAGATTATCAAATATGTTGAAGGCATGTTGTGTTCTTTTTCTTTATCTGTTTCATCCTGAAATGCCACAGCAGCTTCACCCGATCGTTGTTTAACACGCAGTCTGGCTTAATTTCATACTACAACTAAGAATTCGGTAAATTGTTCAGTTTCCTATGGCTTATGATATATAGACTCCATCATTAATAACGAATCTGAGCTAAGTGTTTATACCCGGATAAGATATGAGCCAGAATCTCCTTCTTCTTTCTCAATGCATCCTACAGAGCGGGTTAGCCTAATCCTTTCAATGTGATATTTCATCCATTTCATTCTAACGGATCACATCCGTGCAGCCAGTAGCTTTCTGTCTGTAGCTTTCTTATGGCTTCCTTTCTTTAACCCACCCCATGCCTGCAGATCACAGAATTCTATTTTCGTAACGAACATTCTAGCACAGTCGTTACTTCTTTCTTAGACAACCCCTGGTCTATTATCCACTCCTACAATACAGCATCACGCAATGGATCGTTTCTCTTAAACCCATATTGATGTAAACAGTTTTATCTCCTTCGAAACACAACCGTTACCTCTCACAAATACAGATATCTTTAAGTACTCTCTATGAACATCACCCTTCTATGAAACATACAGTAATTACTCATTAATTTCCTTTTATTTCTATCCAGTTCACCTTGCTCGTTTTCGACTCATTTAAGAATCCCAGCACTGTATCTCATAATATGCACATGCCGGGTATTTATTGCACGTATAGCATTCCTGCTATTCAGATGTGATTTTAACATTTCCCTATTCTCAATGCATTGTCCTTAATGTTATCAGCCCCAATAACACCCAACTATCAATATCATTCATCGGTGTCTATCTCCTTTATCACTTCACCCTTTGGTATCACGATTTCTTTGCTTCTCTTTAAGTTACACTCCTTATCACTAGGATTGCATACTTATTAAGGCCAGATTTCATAGATACACCATTGCCGAAAATACGAACATCGTTAACAAATACATCCATCTCCTTTTCTCTATTACCAAAGAGTTTTATGTCGTCCATGAAAAGAAGGTGGCTGGTGGCAAGCTGTCCTCTTCTCAGATCGTAGCCTACCTTCTCTCTCAATAATACGAGGGACAGGTGTATGGTGATACATGCAACCAATAAAGGGGAAATACTATTTTCGGAGAGGATTCATCTATTGATTTGATTCCTCCAATATATTCACACCAAGATGTTAACTCAGTCTCCCAGTTCTTCATTCTAATATTTAATAGCATTCGTATGTTCGCCACCTTTACGATTTGTAGGCACTTGATTATCGAATAATCAGGAAGCACGTCAAATGCCATCTTTTAATATATCCATCCAAGGCAAGACCAGTATGACTCTTCTTGCAGTTCCTTATTCGGTGGAAAGGATTGCAGGCCTGATGGGTGAAGAGACGATGAAGTTAGTCCTAAAATTGCAGGAACTGTTGTAGTGGCGAGTTATTTCCAGCATGCTTTCTTCAGAAGAGCTCTTATGAAAGCAGAATTCTCATATATTCTAATTCAGTGTTGGCGCCAACACTTACCCATGATTAGAGAATTATCTAATAACCGAAAGAATCCGAACACCAATACATGAGCCCAATATTGGTTTCCACCGAAGCGCTTTTTAAATAATTGTTTCTACATTAGGCACAAGGCCAGCAAAGATCCAGTACATTACTGGTACTTTATTTTATCGACCCCGTAAGGATGAAAAGCAAAGTTAACCTCGGCGGGATTTGAACTCAGGTTGTAAAGGGACCTGAGTTCAAATCCCGCCGAGGTTAACTTTGCTTTTTAAATAATGCTACTAGATAGATTACGTAACTCTCATATCAGAGACTCACACCATGTAGATCCGCTTCAAATCTGAATTGAGAAATCAGAGCTCCGTTAATACGGACGTGTGGTTAGGATGTTTAAGGAAATAGTTTCTGATTATATAAGTAACCAATAATATTTCCAGTAAACTATTGATTCTTGATATATCCCATGAAGCACAACTATCAATCGAGACAACGGGGTAGTTTGCATAAGCACAGCAGCTGCAAAATTGCTTGGAAGATGTAAGTGAAGTAGTTTACATGTATTCCAACTTCTAATCATCAAAGCTTACCAAAATAGAGTAACAAACAGTTTCCAGCAGCAATCTCACTAGATAATATTAAATTATTGTCAAGTAATATTCAAAGGCTATTGGCTATAGCACTCAGTTCAACTTCTATCTAACTGCGATTTATCATAAATTTGCATAACAGGATAGAATAACAGTTTGTAACAGTAAAACAAACAGTTTCCTCTATATACTAATCAAATGTATCTCAATAGCTTCAGACGGGAGGATATCTATAAATCAATATTCAGCAGGTTTCAATCTGACAAATTGTTGTGGATTAAACTTCCACTGTAAAATATGTTCATATTAAAGAAAAATAGACGGCAACATTTCTTTCGAAATTTCAAAGTCACTATAGTTTTTGATATTAGTTGTGCATGTAAATTGAGATTTATATATGATATTCGATGAATATATAATTGATGTTTATGTTTTCAAGTGATACCTGTTCGAAACAATAAACGAAACACATTTGAAAAATGATTCTATTCATAATCATAGTAGGAAATGAGATTAAACTAAATGCATTTTTCAGATATTTTGTATTAAATGAATATTTATTTTCAAAAATGTAATCGCTGGATATATATATATGTATGTACACATATATATATATATATATATCATCTATATATATAAAACAGAGGATGTGTGTGTGTGGATACTATATTATTCGAGGTTGGCGTCTACATCGCTCGCCCGATCTCGCTCAAATTTGCATACATCACTCCTCATGACCCTTTACATTGCCTAGGCTACTTTGTTTTTTGATAGGTCCCCCAGGGGCCCGCAATCCACCTTTTTATCTATTTTGGGTGAAATCGGGAGATGAGGTTGCATTTTATGTACGCGTGAAAAATGTTTCCTTTTGAGTTTGTTGACCCGGTTTTGCTATGGGTAGAAAAGAGTCTAAATTTTGTTGACGTGCTCGAATCATTTCGAAATTCGGTCGAGAGTGAAGCTCGAGGTCGAATCTCCACTTTGTATATAGAGAGACAGGAAAAACAGGTCTTATAGTAACATTACCTTCCCCTTCCCCCTTCTTTAGAGAGAGAGAGAGGACAATAGAGAGAGAAGTTTTGGGTGTCACAGAAATATTACATTCCCCTCTCCACTTTGGTCAGTGAGCGAACCACTGTTGCTATAGTAACATTACCTTCCCCCTCCCCCTTCTTTATTGAGCGAGGAATATAGAGAGAGACGTTGTTGGTGTTACAGTAACATTACCTACCCCTCTCCACTTACTTTGGTCTTTGAGACCGAGGGAACCACTGTTGCTATAGTTACAGCTTCACGTGACACAAACCAGTTCCTGCCAGTTCTGACCACCTGGCACCAGTTGAGTCAGTTTTTGCTTTCTTTCGGTCGAGAAGTGGACAAATTTTCGCCTTGAATAAAAAAAAAAAATTTCCTGGACGGCTGGAGATGGCAGCTTTTTTTCTGTTTTGGCATGACTGCTATCAAAAAATTCTGCAGACTCTTATCGTTGATTTGAGTGGCCTGCAAAGCTTTGGTTTTCAAACGCTACACTTGCTACTTGGTTAGGCTACTGTGTAGACGTGTGCTTCACTCTCACTGCATTACATTTTGTGACCTCGCTTTCGGACTTTGCCCTTCCCAGAACGTTTTTTGTTTACTTTTTCTTGCTTAAAATTGTAACAATTTGTCAAATACTGCTTATCACCTTCGCTTTTTTTGCATTTGCTCTAAACCTGCTTCCCCTTTACTGTTTACTGTACTATTGCAACCATGCCACTGAAAAGAAAGAGTGCCCTTAGCCGTAGGAAAACATCGTCTGTTGTTTCAAAAAAGAGGCGATTGAATGAGCAGTCTACGGATGCCGGACTGCATTTTTGGCAACAAACCCCTGTTACTTCGCTTTCAAACTTAAGTACCCCTAGCACAACCCAACCCAGCGCCTCTCTATCTACGGTTACCGCTTCGAATCGTGCAATTCGTAATTGTCGGAATGCAGTTGCAACAGCCGCCTCTAGGGCAGCAGACAGTGACAGCCAAAGAGCTCTTCGTAGGGCTAGGAATGCTGCAACCACTGCTGCTGCAAGGGCCTCCGAAACTAAACAGCAAACAGCCACCAGGCGGTCAAAGAACGCTGCTTCAACCGCCGCCTCCCGTGCCGCAGAAACCGACCAGGAGACAGCCATCCGAAGGTCCAAGGACTACGCCTCCAAGGCAGCTGCGACCGAGATACAGACAGCCATCCATCCGAAGATCCAAGGACTCCGCCTCCACCGCAGCTGCCAGAGCATCCCAGACCGAGATACAGACAGCCATCCGAAGGTCCCAGAACGCTGTATCCACCGCCGCCTCCCGTGCCGCAGAACATCAAACAGCCCACCGTGCTCAGTTGGACACAAACAACGCACGAAGAGACACCGCCAGAGGAACAACGAGTCCACATGAGTCACTTTGGCTTATGAAGGCTTTCAACTACGATCCAACAGTAAAATACTCCGACCGTACGGACATTCACCTAGGCAGGATGGATGTCATATGCCAATTCTGTGGTGCAGAGAAGTGGCCCGGAAGACCACCTGACCTGTGCTGCTCTAATGGGAAGGTTTCACTTCCTCCTTTGGCGGCCCCTCCAGAACCTTTGCGAGAACTTCTTAGCGGAGAGACCACTACGTCAACAGACTTCCCCTGGCAACATAAGGAAATACAACTGCGCCTTTCAGATGACTTCGTTCGGGGCCAACATTGTCCGAGAAAGCGGGTGGATGCCAACCTTTAAGGTTCAGGGCCAGGGTTACCACTATGTCGGTCCTCTACAGCCTGCGCCGTCAGATCAACTCACCTTCCTGCAAATTTACTTCATAGCTGACTACAACAAGCAGGCTGACATGCGCTCATCTGTCATCCCAGCTGATGGCACTAGAGAGAACCTGGACAGAGACGTCCTCCTTGCGCTGCAGCAAATGCTACACTCCGAAAACAGCTACGTGCAGAGCTTCAACTACGCCCTGGAGACTACTGACCTGCCTAACTTCAACATTGTCATCGATGCCGACAAAAGACCACCCAGAGAACACGCCCGTCGATTCAACACGCCCGCGTGCAACGAGGTGGCAGTCGTCCTTCACGGAGACCAGCACAACCCCCGGGATATCGTCATATCCAACCGTGCAACTGGCCTCCACAGGATACGCGAAACAAACCGATCCTACGACAGCCTCCAATGCCCTCTACTTTTCCCCCGCGGCGAGGACGGCTACCACTTCAAGACTCCACACTGCCAGCCAAACCAGCCCTCCGTTGCTGCCGCCAAAACCGTGTCCTGCAAGGAATTTTACGCATACCGACTCATGCCTCGGAGAAACTGTTTCAACAGTTTGCACAGATCGCAGGACCTACTGAACAAATTTGGGGTGGATATGGCAGCAAAGATGGAGTCAGAACGACTGGCCTTCATTCGAACCCACCAGCAACAACTGCGTAGCGAAAGCTACATACACCTGCGAGACGGCTTGACCAACGACGGGGATCCCCGAAACATTAGCAAGGTCTGCATCCTGCCTTCTACCTTCACTGGAGGACCTCGGTACATGCACGTGAGGACTCGGGACGCCATGACCTACGCGCGGGCCTACGGCCGTCCTGACCTCTTCATCACCTTCACGTGCATCCCGAAGGCGGATGAGATCACCCGAGAACTCCTTCCAGGGCAGTCATACCACAACCGCCTTGACCTCATAGCGAGGGCTTTCGAGAGGAACATACAGAAAATGAAGGCATGTTGTGCAAAAGCCAACATCTTCGGCCCTGCTAGATGCCATACGTACACCGTAGAATGGCAGAATCGGGGCCTGCCTCACATTGATCTGTTACTGTGGCTGCAGAACAAGATCAACTCCAACGACATCGACAAATTTATCTGGGCAGAGATCCCCAACCCTGCCACCGACAAAGAACTCTTCGACGTCGTTACGACTTCCATGATACACGGACCCTGTTATCCGGGTTTTAACCATTCGTGTCAGAAAGATGGATCTGTACTAAGAGGTACCCTAGGAAATTTGTTTCAGAGACCCAGACAGGGCACGACGGCTATCCCCTGTACAGGAGCCGGTCGCCTGAAGACGGTGGTTTTACTGCCATTGTAAGGGGCAAGCAAGTCGACAATCGATGGGTGGTCTCCTATTGTCCACTTCTCACTTCGACGTTCCAAGCCCACATTAATGTGGAATTCTGTAGCTCAGTTAAATCGATTAAATATGTTTGCAAGTACGTCAACAAGGGCTGCGATTCCGCCGCATTCGCCCTCCAGTCCGACCGGGACGAGGTCAGTGAGTACCTATCGGCCCGGTACATAAGTACAAACGAAGCGTTTTGGCGAATTTTTGATTTTTCTATCCATGAAAGGTACCCCAAAATCACAAACCAGGCGGTCCACTTAGAGAATAGACAGCGGGTTTACTTTACGGCCGCAAATGCTGCTCAAGTTGCGGCTAACCCCAAAGAAACCACGTTAACCGCTTTCTTCAAGCTCTGTCACGTAGACGCTTTTGCGAGAATTCTAATTTACCCTCAGGTGCCGTCCTATTTCACTTGGCGCCGCAATAGCTGGGTACGGCGAAAAACTCGTAAGGCAGTTGGATCGCATCCGAGAGTTAAATTTTCTGACTGCCTCGGTAGAGTCTACACGGTTCCCCCAACCCAACCTGAGTACTTTCACCTGCGCATTCTTCTGCACAAGGTCAAGGGGCCGCAAGGTTTCTTTGACTTAAAAACAGTAAACAGGGAACTTTGCAACACTTTTTCTAGAAGCCTGCTTTAGGCTTGCTCTCTTGGAAGATGACTCCCAATGGGACTCGACTCTCGCCGATGGTGCTGTGCTGAAATCGCCACAGAAATTAAGGGGACTGTTTGCCTTTTTGCTGCACAATTGTGGCTTAGCTAACCCTTCATCCCGTTGGCTGAAGTACAGGGATGATTTGTGCGAGGACTTCCTCCGCACAGCCAAACGGCAAAATCCGTCTTTAGAAGTGGGGTTCAGCCGAAATCATTTACAACCAAGGGCTAATTTCCATCCAAGAAGAGTTCCTTCAACTAGGGGGGAATGACTTGCCAACACATGGCTTGCCAGCCGCCAGCAGGGAAAATGTTAGTGTGATGGGTTCAGATATTATGTCGGAGACATCTTACGATGTCGCCATGTTGACAACTTTCCTAGATGAAAATGAACGTAAGCTTCTTCCCGAGCAAAGGGTTGCTTATGAGACTGTCGTTGACAGTGCACTAGGTGGATTAGGTTGTGTCTTCTTTCTTGATGGCTCTGGCGGTACAGGCAAAATCTTCGTTACCCCCCTCATTTTAGCGCGTCTTCGACAACAAAAAAAGATTGCCCTTTCGGTCGCCTCATCGGGGATCGCCGCTACCTTGCTGCCTGAAGGGAAGACGGCTCATGCTGCCTTTAAGCTTCCGTTGGACCTCGCATGAACTGAAACGCCAACGTGCAACATTAGCAAGCATTCCGACAAAGCGGCACTTCTCGCAAAATGTTGCCTCATTGTGTGGGACGAATGCACCATGGCACATAAGGGCGCTGTGGAGGTATTATATAGGAGTTTAAAATATATCAGGAACTCCTCGGCACCCTTGGGTGGCGTGACTTTAATGCTTTCGGGTGACTTCAGGCAAAGGCTGCCTGTTATCTCCAAAGGGACAAGGGTTGATGAAGTCCGCGCATGCCTGAAGTCGTCGACGCTTTGGCCTATCGTTCGGACACTCCGCCTGAGCGTTAACATGCGGGCGCAGTTACTCGGGGACAGCACGTCTGCTGAATTCGGCCAGGCCATCCTAGCTATAGAGGAAAGCCGACTTCCTTCCAACGAAACGGGTGAGGTGTCGCTGGCATCTGTCAGTAATACAGTTGACAATCCTAAGGCCCTTTTAAAAACTGTTTTTCCAAACCTACAGGTTAACTACACTAACTTAGATTGGCTTAGTTCAAGAGCCATCCTAGCCCCCCAAAACTCTGCTGTTAATGCTCTCAAGGAAGAGCTACTCGGCAATATTCCAGCCCAAGAGAACATTTTTAAGTTTATAGACCGCGTCACCGATCCACAGGAGGCGACGGATTACCCAGTAGAGTTTTTGAATAGCCTTGACCCCCGCAGTAGGAAGTCCGATTATGCTTATGCGTGACATGCGCCCCCCAAAACAGTGCAACGGCACTCGAATGGTAGTCAAATCAATGACGAACCATCTCATTGAAGCAACCATTTTAACTGGTTGTGGTAAAGGTGAAACCGTCTTGATCCCAAGCTAAGCATCCAACCTTCTACCACGGACATCCCGATAGGTTTTAGGCGACATCAGTTTCCCGTAAGGCTCTGCTTCGCGATCACCATAAACAAATCTCAGGGTCAAACTTTGTCCGTGGCGGGAATTCATCTAAAAGAGCCCTGCTTTGCTCATGGCCAACTTTATGTTGCCTGCTCGCGAGTTGGGAGTAATGACTCCCTTTTTTTTATACACACCCACGGTAAGACCCGCAGCATAGTCTACAAAGAGGTCCTGTAAAGTGCATTACCACTGAGATGATTTAACACAAAAAGAGTTTATATATATACAAACACATACATACACTCACATACATATATATATATATATATCTCGTTTCTGAATTTGTTTAGCAAGATTCTTTATCTGAAATCGTGTGTTGAAACCGATATTGTTATACTTTGGGAGGGTCATGTTGCGAATAAGAAATACACGCACCAATTGCTTTCACTTCAATTTATTATATATTTATAAATTTATAAATTTACAAATCTACAAACTTATAAATTTCTGGTTGGTTGGTTGGTTCCACAACCAGATAGTTGTTTATATATAGTCATAGTCCTTTCGTCACACACTCTGTGACCTCTTCAGTGACTGGGGATTCCTATCTTTGTTTCTGTGTCTTTCCTTTCTTCTATCCTACGCCATTTTGTTTCTGTGTGTGTGTTGTGTGCTCAGTTTGCGCATGCGCCACATCCGGGTGTCTGTGTGTGTTTGTGTTCATTTATCTATTTGTTTATTTATTTATTGTTGGTTGGTTGTTTGTTCTATGTGTGTGTGTGTTTTCATTTTGTCCTGTGTGTGTTTTCATTTTGTCCTTAATTGTAAGTTGTTTGTTCTATGTGTGTGTGTGTTTTCATTTTGTCCTGTGTGTGTTTTCATTTTGTCCTTAATTGTAAGTTGTGATGTTGCTGTTCCACTCATATTTTCTATTTAATTTTGGTTGAAATTCTTTTATGCTTACTGCCTCTGTAATTTTCCTAAACATTGCATCTTTTCTGTGTGTGGATTCTATTTTTATTTCTATGTTCTCTAATCTACCCCTGTGTTCTATCTTAGCATGTTGGTAGAGCACAGATGATTCTTTATTATCTTGAAGGTCTCGCCAGTGTTCATTTATTCGTTCCCCTATAATACGAGCTGTCTCACCTATGTACACTATATTTTTGTTTCTACATTGTCCTTCAGTACATCTTATGCTATACACTACATTTCTAGTTTTACAGTTAATATGGGGGCTTATTTTACAGGTTATACATTTCTTATCTATACATGAGGGTCTTTGGAACGGGTATGTCTTGCTAATAAGTGTTTTTACGGAGGTACCTGAAATAGATAAATGAACACAAACACACACGGACACCCGGATGTGGCGCATTCGCAAACTGAGCACACAACACACACACAGAAACAAAATGGCGTAGGATAGAAGAAAGGAAAGACACAGAAACAAAGATAGGAATCCCCAGTCACTGAAGAGGTCACAGAGTGTGTGACGAAAGGACTATGACTATATATAAACAACTATCTGGTTGTGGAACCAACCAACCAACCAGAAATTTATAAGTTTGTAGATTTGTAAATTTATAAATTTATAAATATATAATAAATTGAAGTGAAAGCAACTGGTGCGTGTGTTTCTTATTGGCAACATGACCCTCCCAAAGTATAACAATATATATATATCATTATCTATAAAAGCGAGTGAAAGGGCGGTGAATTGGCAGTATCGGTAGAGGGTTGGACGCCATGCTTTCTAGCATAGTTACGTCCCTTTACAGTCTGAGTTCAAATCCCGCCGAGGTTAACTTTGCCTTTCATCCTTACGGGGTCGTTAAAATAAAGTACCAGTAATGACTTGGTAATTGCTGGCCTTGTGCCTAAAGTAGAAACAATTATCTATAAAAGCGAGTGTGTGTGCATGTTCCTTTTCTATACGATTAAAAAAAAACACCTCCTTCAATGGAAAATTACTTATCAATATTCGAAATAGTTTCAATAAGGTCATGCAGAATTTATATATTTAAAATTGTCAATTACGCAAAAAAATCGATAAAACTCAATAATTCACGATATACCTCTCTCATAAATATGATATCGAAACTGAAGATAACGACCCTAAATGGTGAACAGTTCGAAATACTGCTGCTGCTGTGCTTTTGGCTGTTGCTCATCTCATTCTATCAGGCTCTTCCAACAACTTTACAGTACTTTATCATCCGTTAAAAAAAAATTTACGTGGTTTTGTCTTTGCGTGCAGTTGTTCTCCACGCTCCACATATGACGTATTATCTTCGTTTTTTTTCGTTCATTGCCAGAGAACGTCTCTATGAACCACCTAAGAGAACATTAATCTACGACCTCTTTTATACCATAAACGTGGTTCTGTCTTTGCGCGTAATTGTTTTTCACCGCTCCTGTTAATGACGTATTATATTCGTTTTTTCCCGTTCTTTGCCAGGGAACGTTTCCACGAACCATTGTATCGTCTTCCTTTCTTCCTCCGGTTGCAACGTTTTTTGAAATATCCACTCCTGTGTTTACAGATTGACTTTGTTAGTTTCAGAAGATCCCGTTAAGGGTGAAAGCAGCGATTCTTTGCTTAAACTTTAATCTGTTATTTTAATAAATATTTGCTCTACGGTTCTTATATATTTGATATATATATTTATCCTTATCGAGCCCTCTTTGGATTTTAGTCTTCAACTTTATTATTATTACTATATATATATATATATATATATATATATATATATATATATATATATATATATATATATATATATATATATATATATGTATGTATATATATATATATATATAATTATATATATATATATATAAATATATATATATATATATATATATATATATATATATGTATATATATGTGTGTGTGTATATATATAGATATATATATATTAATTCTGGCAATATTATGCAAATATGACCCTCCCCAAGTATAACAATATAATTATATATATATATATATATATATAAATATATATATATATTTATTAAAATAACAGATTAAAGTTTAAGCAAATAATCGCTGCTTTCTCCCTTAACGGGATCTTCTGACACTAACAAAGAGCTATCAATTTCGCTAAAACACTCACAGTGGTTAAGGATTTTGAAGTTGATGTCATCCTTAATGCCCGAAAGTCGGTGATTAATTTCGACGACTCTATTTGGATAAAACAATCCAATAGTACCCCATTCGACGTGAGTATGGGCGCCAGTGACTCTGCGGAGGTTACTGATCTTATTGGCCTTTTCCTTCTTTTTTCTATCAAGGACGAATTCCCCAACGCGGGCGGTGGTTTGTACCGTGACGATAGTCTTTGACCATGACTAAGTGCGGACCTCGTGCTTGCGACAGGTTCAGAAAAGAACTCACAGCCTTCTTTAAAGGCTTCAACCTCTCTATACAGGTCGAGGCCAATCTCTCGGTCGTTAATTATCTCGACGTTACCTTCAATTTATTGAATGGGTTGTATTACCCGTATAGAAAGCCGAATGATACGCTAATTACATAAGTAAGCATTTCAACCATCCTGCCAGCATAACCAAGAACCTGGTAAGAAACGTTTCGTTGAGGCTTTCCCGTCTTTCCACCAACGAGCGCATTTTCAACGACCATTCCACTTATTACAATGAAGCTCTTGCTCGAAGTGGATTTGTCGATAAGGTAGCATATACAGAGTACGAAAATAGACCTAGAAGAAATAGATCCCGTCGCATTTGTTGGTTTAACCCACCATATAATATGGAGGTGGCCACACCATTAGCTAAGATCTTTCTTTCCCTTATTACGACGCATTTTCCCCCTACACATAAATATAGTAAAATTTTTAGTAGAAATACTATTAAAATTTCTTACTCTACGACTCCTAACCTTGCACATAACATCACAGCTTCAAATTTAGCTAAACTACCTAGCCGTAGGAACACGTGCAACCCTGTAGTTAGTACTAACTGTAATTGTAGGAATCGGGCTGATTGCCCCCTATCCGGGAAATGCCTCTCTAGTAACATTGTCTACAAATGTAAGGTTGTAACACCCACGTCCCGTAGGGCCTACATAGGGTTAACCGCCAATAGTTTCAAGCAGCGTCTTTACATGCATACCCATTCTTTTCGTTACCCTCTAAGAAGGAATATGACGTCACTTTCAGCTTATATCTGGAGTCTAAAAGACAACCACACCCAATATAAGTTACACTGGGAGATCCTAGCTAGGGCTAGATCGTATAACGGAAATAAAAGACCATGTGACCTCTGCGCCGCTGAGACCCTGGAAATACTCTACGCTACAGACCACATCTTAAACAAAAAATCTGAGGCAATTTCGGCTTGTAAACATAAATTGCACAAAACTTTCCTGTATTACAGCCCCACGTTATACCCTAACGGATAGCACGATCTATACGTGGATATTTTACGTCTTGATGTGGGAGCTAAGTATATGTTTTGTTTATTCCTTTACTTATTTGCATAGGTAAGTATATATTACCCGTATGTTTTGTGAAGGTATGTATACCTTCCCGTACGTATATTTGACTGTTATAGCGTATAATCTTTACATATTCTGGTATTTAGGGTTTGGCTATGTGTACACGGGAGTTTTGCGTCCGCGTGAGTGTGCAGGTTCGTACGTATGGTGGGTGTGTGTATATGTGTACTTCTTGTTTTAGTTGAGTTACGTCTCCGAACATTCGTGTATTTATATGTAGGTATGCGTGTGCGCTTGTTATATACGTATTTATTTACTTATATACGTTTATATAATTATTTATTTATTTGTACACAAGCATACACACACACACATTTATATGTGCGTGGTTTAGTATACCCATGGTAAGGTTTTGCGTATGCTTGTGTATGTACGTATCTGTTTGCGTGTATGTATTTATTTGTTTCTATTACTTCTGTATTGTATTTATTTACTTTGTTCTTAACTCTGTAGCGGAGATTCATTTGGTCTCCTAGTTAGAATGTTGTGGTTTTGTCTTTGCGTGCTATTGTTCTCCACGCTCTTTGCGTGCTATTTTTCTCCACGCTCCACATATGACTTATTATCTTCGTTTTTTCGTTCATTGCCAGAGAACGTCTCTATGCACCACCTAAGAGAACATTAGTCTACGACCTCTTTTATACCATAACGTGGTTTTGTCTTTGCGCGTAATTGTTTTTCACCGAGCCTATTAATGACGTATTATTCGTTTTTTCCCGTTCTTTGCCAGCGAACGTTACCACGAACCAAAGTATCGTCTTCCTGTCTTCCTCCGGTTGCAACGTTTTTTGAAATATCCAGTTCTGCGTTTACAGATTGACTTTGTTAGTTTCAGAAGATCCCGTTAAGGGTGAAAGCAGCGATTCTTTGCTTAAACTTTAATCTGTTATTTTAATAAATATTTGCTCTACGGTTCTTATATATTTGATATATACTTTCCTTATCGAGCCCTCTATGGATTTTAGTCTTCAATTTTATTATTATTACTATAAATATATATATATATACATAGAGAGAGAGAAAGAGTGAGAGAGAAACTGAGAGACAGAGAGAATAACTTATTCGCTCACTGTCCACCTTACAACCCTTCTGTGACCACTGTATTATGTGTTTATATCTCTCCCCTCCTCTCGAGAGATGCTTACTTGCTATAAACGAGTCAAGAAGCAGTCCTTTTTTCTGAGGGGTCTCTTGATAAGCCGTATCAGATTCACAGCGATAATGCACTATTAAAATGTATTAGGCTCACACGGATCGGCGAATCTGCAGTCGGGATTTGAAGAAAATATAGTTATATTTTTGTCTATTATTTCCTCATATTTTGTAATTTGATATATCTATCTATCTATGTATCTATCTATCTATCTATCTATCTATCTATCTATCTATCTATCTATCTATCTATCTATCTATCTATCCATCTCTCTCTCTCTATATATATATATATATGTGTGTGTGTATGTATGTGTGTGCGTGTATGTATGTATGTGTGTGTGTGCGGTGTGTGCCGGTGTTTGTGTGGTTGTGTGTTTGTGTGTGTGTGTGTGCTAGCATTAATAGATGTTTTAATGGGCAGAATGTATTATTAACTTCCAAAAAATATATTTTAGATGTTCGGTTAAATTGAAGAAATAGTGGCGTGGCTTGCTGAACCTCAGCTTAGACATATATTACTATTCGTTGTATAAATGCCATATTCTAGTGGAAGAAAAAATATTAATTGCTACAGCAGGCACAAGGCCAGCAATTTCGGGTGAAGAGAAAGTGGATTTTATCAACCCCAGGGTGTTTGTGGCACTTTATATTTTCGACCCCGTAAGGATGAAACCCAAAACTAACCTCAGCGGGGGCGGGTTTTAAACTCAGATCGTAATGGGGCGTAAGTCTTTGACTCAAAGCATCGTATTCGACTATCTACTGATAAGGCCAAATGAACCAAAGATATACGTCACTTGTTAATTTTAATTGAGAGAAAAATAATATATTAGATAATATTTTCCATTACTGTTGGTTGACAGCGCAATCTAAATATAGTGAATGTTAATGTCTGGAAATAAATTTGGAGATAATATATTTAACCTATAATCTTATTTCAGTTATTGAATAAAGTAAATATATTTATAGATTTACATAATTGATACATAATGGTGCATTGTTAAGCTGAACAATAGATTGTAATATCGACGAGTATTCGTAAAATTGACCAATTGTCATAACGCCCGCAAATAAACACTTACATACACACACACACACATACACTCATACACATGTGTGTCAGTGTGCGTATGTTTATAAAATTAATTATATTTTTACGTAATTGGCATGCTTTAGTCTTTCGAAAAAATAAAGTGGTATTATATATGATATGTTGACCTATCTGATAAATTTAGAATAACTGCAATTTTGGGTTTCAATGGGTAAATAATAAAGAATTTTCTACACAAATGTGTAGTAATATGATTAATGTGGCGTGAAATATGGAGATTTGGTGACTAAAATCACTTTTATAATTTTCAGTGAAGTACGAAACATTAAAATTGAACCCTCACTCATGTGCTACAATTATGTATGTATCAGAGAACATTCGGTTTTCAATGCGATGTAAAACTGATAAAAAAAAAAAAAATACGCAGTGATTAAAAAAAATATCTCCGTTTAATTACTCTCATTTCAAATAGATTTTCAACTAGTAGGTAATTGAACAACACACCCATAATTATGGTTTATCATAGAGTGCCTGTTTATAATCAGATCGTCTCAAATATTGATACTTAATGAATATGATCAAAGTTATTGCATTGAGATATTTTATTGTATCTGGCCATCCATGGGTTTATGGTGTTCGTTTTCTCACCTATCTCTAATTTATTAAATGTATCAGATACTTGAAGGCTAGGCTTCTTTAGAGCCCCTCTCTTTAATTAAATCACAAATGTGTGAGAGTTTTCCGGAGAGGTACCGTTGTGATTTAATTTTGATCCCTACTAATAGAATACACCGTTTCTCTGGAGACGCCTAACGTTACGTCGGGAATCCATTTTATTGCAGCTAAACAACTTATCTGATGGTCGTATTGCTATCCGTCACGTACGTCTCTTTTCTGGAGTTGGTAAAATAATGCTCCAGTTTGAGCTTTCGGTCTTCATAAGGTGGTATTTAGGTTTTAAAAAAACTCTCTATATTCATTCGGTTTTCATGATTTCACATATACAAGGTCATGAATATTATATAATGACCAATACATTACTGTTGCAAACAAAAATGCCCGAAATATGATTTATGCGAAGGGTTTTGGAGTATGGTTTCAATTCGCAGCTCAGATACGTGCTTCAGTTAGAGCTGCTACTCTCCGCATCGAGATTTCATAGTTCTATACTATGGACATGTACTTAATATGTCGAAAGAATGAAGTTGTGGAAAATGTTATGTGCAAAGCTAACCGGTGTGGGACTCCGATGTATATATGTATATATATATATATATATGTATATATATATATATATATATATATATATATATATATATATATATATATATTTATATATATATATATATATATATATATATATATATATATATATATATATATATATATATAAATATATATATATACATATATACATATACTTATATATATATAAATATATATATATATATATATATATATATATATATATATATATATATATATATAAACGGAAAAAATGAAACGATATTTCATTTCCCACTCTTTGTACGGCTATTACTTAAATATAAGTATGTACACGTACATACATATATGTATACCGACGTACAGTAGTATGTATATATATATATATACATACATGCACACATATATATATGCACGTATGGATTCACCGAATATTTATTATAATGCTCGGTGTGTTTGTAAACAAACATCCCGTATTAAGCCGTAGTGTCTAGCAACCACCGTTGCTCGTTTGTTCAACACTGACAAAGGAACACTGTACCAGTTTCAACTTGTTAGCTATCGTCAGCAACGTATACCTTCCTGCCAGATTGTTGAACGTATATACTTACCTTATGCATATTAACGGCTGAGTAGCCCAATTTGCATATCGAGTGGGTTAATCGGCCGGGTGCACCGAAAACGATAAACGGAAAAAATGAAACGATATTTCATTTCGCACTCTTAGTACGGCTGTTACTTAAATATAAGTATGTACACGTACATACATATATGTATACAGACGTACAGTAGTATGTATATATATATATATACATACATGCACACATATATATATATGCACGTATGGATTCACAGAACATTTATTATAATGCTCGGTATGTTTGTAAACAAACATCCCGTATTAAGCCGTAGTGTCTAGCAACCACGGTTGCTCGTTTGTTCAACACTGACAAAGGAACGCTGTACTAGTTTCAAGCTTGTTAGCTATCGTCAGCAACGTATACCTTCCTGCCAGATTGTTGAACGTATATACTTACCTTATGCATATTAACGGTTGAGTAGCCCAATTTGCATATCGAGTGGGTTAATCGGCCGGGTGCACCGAAAACGATAAACGGAAAAAATGAAACGATATTTCATTTCCCACTCTTAGTACGGCTGTTACTTAAATATAAGTATGTACACGTACATACATATATGTATACAGACGTACAGTAGTATGTATATATATATATACATACATGCACACATATATATATATGCACGTATGGATTCACAGAACATTTATTATAATGCTCGGTATGTTTGTAAACAAACATCCCGTATTAAGCCGTAGTGTCTAGCAACCACGGTTGCTCGTTTGTTCAACACTGACAAAGGAACGCTGTACTAGTTTCAAGCTTGTTAGCTATCGTCAGCAACGTATACCTTCCCGCCAGATTGTTGAACGTATATACTTACCTTATGCATATTAACGGCTGAGTAGCCCAATTTGCATATCGAGTGGGTTAATCGGCCGGGTGCACCGAAAACGATAAACGGAAAAAATGAAACGATATTTCATTTCGCACTCTTAGTACGGCTGTTACTTAAATATAAGTATGTACACGTACATACATATATGTATACCTACGTACAGTAGTATGTATATATATATATACATACATGCACACATATATATATGCACGTATGGATTCACCGAACATTTATTATAATGCTCGGTGTGTTTGTAAACAAACATCCCGTATTAAGCCGTAGTGTCGTGCAACCACCGTTTCTCCTTTGTTCAACACTGACAAAGGAACGCTGTACTAGTTTCAAGCTTGTTAGCTATCGTCAGCAACGTATACCTTCCTGCCAGATTGTTGAACGTATATACTTACCTTATGCATATTAACGGCTGAGTAGCCCAATTTGCATATCGAGTGGGTTAATCGGACGGGTGCACCGTAAACGATAAACGGAAAAAATGAAACGATATTTCATTTCCCACTCTTAGTACGGCTGTTACATAAATATAAGTATGTACACGTACATACATATATGTATACCGACGTACAGTAGTATGTATATATATATATATACATACATGCACACATATATATATGCACGTATGGATTCACAGAACATTTATTATAATGCTCGGTGTGTTTGTAAACAAACATCCCGTATTAAGCCGTAGTGTCTAGCAACCACCGTTGCTCGTTTGTTCAACACTAACAAAGGAACGCTGTACTAGTTTCAAGCTTGTTAATTATCGTCAGCAACGTATACCTTCCTGCCAGATTGTTGAACGTATATACTTACCTTATGCATATTAACCGCTGAGTAGCCCAATTTGCATATCGAGTGGGTTAATCGGCCGGGTGCACCGAAAACGATAAGCGGAAAAAATGAAACGATATTTCATTTGCCACTCTTAGTACGGCTGTTACTTAAATATAAGTATGTACACGTACATACATATATGTATACCGACGTACAGTAGTATGTATATATATATATACATATATGCACACATATACATATGCACGTATGGATTCACCGAACATTTATTATAATGCTCGGTGTGTTTGTAAACAAACGTCCCGTATTAAGCCGTAGTGTCTAGCAACCACCGTTGCTCGTTTGTTCAACACTGACAAAGGAACGCTGTACTAGTGTCAAGCTTGTTAGCTATCGTCAGCAACGAATACCTTCCTGCCAGATTGTTGAACGGATATACTTACCTTATGCATATTAACGGCTGAGTAGCCCAATTTGCATATCGAGTGGGTTAATCGGCCGGATGCACAGAAAACGATAAACGGAAAAAATGAAACGATATTTCATTTCCCAGTCTTACTACGGCTGTTACTTAAATATAAGTATGTACACGTACATACATATATGTATACCGACGTACAGTAGTATGTATATATATATATATACATACATGCACACATATATATATGCACGTATGGATTCACCGAACATTTATTATAATGCTCGGTGTGTTTGTAAACAAACATCCCGTATTAAGCCGTAGTGTCTAGCAGCCACCGTTGCTCCTTTGTTCAACACTGACAAAGGAACGCTGTACTAGTTTCAAGCTTGTTAGCTATCGTCAGCAACGTATACCTTCCTGACAGATTGTTGAATGTATATACTTACCTTATGCATATTAACGGCTGAGTAGCCCAATTTGCATATCGAGTGGGTTAATCGGCCGGGTGCACCGAAAACGATAAACGGAAAAAATGAAACGATATTTCATTTCCCACTCTTAGTACGGCTGTTACTTTAATATAAGTATGTACACGTACATACATATATGTATACCGACGTACAGTAGTATGTATATATATATATATATATACATACATGCACACATATATATATGCACGTATGGATTCACAGAACATTTATTATAATGCTCGGTGTGTTTGTAAACAAAACATCCCGTATTAAGCCGTAGTGTCTAGCAACCACCGTTGCTCGTTTGTTCAACACTAACAAAGGAACGCTGTACTAGTTTCAAGCTTGTTAGTTATCGTCAGCAACGTATACCTTCCTGCCAGATTGTTGAACGTATATACTTACCTTATGCATATTAACGGCTGAGTAGCCCAATTTGCATATCGAGTGGGTTAATCGGCCGGGTGGACCGAAAACGATAAGCGGAAAAAATGAAACGATATTTCATTTCCCACTCTTAGTACGGCTGTTACTTAAATATAAGTATGTACACGTACATACATATATGTATACCGACGTACAGTAGTATGTATATATATATATACATACATGCACACATATATATATGCACGTATGGATTCACCGAAGATTTATTATAATGCTCGGTGTGTTTGTAAACAAACGTCCCGTATTAAGCCGTAGTGTCTAGCAACCACCGTTGCTCGATTGTTCAACACTGACAAAGGAACGCTGTACTAGTGTCAAGCTTGTTAGCTATCGTCAGCTATCGTTTCATTTTTTCCGTCTATCGTTTTCGGTGCACCCGGCCGATTAACCCACTCGATATGCAAATTGGGCTACTCAGCCGTTAATATGCATAAGGTAAGTATATACGTTCAACAATCTGGCAGGAAGGTATACGTTGCTGATGATAGCTAATAAGCTTGAAACTAGTACAGCGTTCCTTTGTCAGTGTTGAACAAACTAGCAACGGTGGTTGCTAAACACTACGGCTTAATACGGGATGTTTGTTTACAAACACAACGAGCATCATAATAAATGTTCGGTGAATCCATATGTGCATATATATATGTATGCATGTATGTATATATATATATACATACTATCGTACGTCGGTATACATATATGTATGTACGTTTACATACTTATATATATATAAATATATATATATATATATATATATATATATATATATATATATATATATATATATATATATATATATATATATATAGGAATGTATTATGTTAAAGTAGGGATTATATTACTTACTTCTATTTGCAACAAGGGAAGGGAGATACGCTTATCTGAAATATGTATAATAAAATATATTTGATCACATGAATGTCGATATTTATTAATATGTTGTAGTAATATATATATATATATATATATATATATATATATATATATATATATATATATATATATATATATATATATATATATATTTCGTTTCTGAATTTGTTTAGCAATAATCTTTATCTGAAACCGTGTGTTGAATCCGATATTGTTATACTTTGGGAGGGTCATGTTGCCAATAAGAAACACACGCACCATATATTTCACTTCAATTTATTATAATAAGTTTATAAATTTAGGAATTTATAAATTTCCGGTTGGTTGGTTGGTTCCACAACCAGATGGTTGTTTATATATTGTCAAAGTTATTTCGTCACACATTCTGTGACCTCTTCAGTGACTGGGGATTCTTTTCTTTGTTTTTTGTGCCTCTCATTTGTTCTGTCGTATGCCATCTTGTTTGTGTGTGTGTGTTGTGTGCTTAGTTTGCGCATGTGTTACATGTATTTGTGTGTGTTTATATTCATTTATCTTTTTGTTTATTTACATGTTACTGGTTGGTTGTTTGTTCTATGTACGTGTGTGTTTTCATTTTGTCCTTAATTGTAAGTTGTGATGTTGCTGTTCCACTTATGTTTTCTATTTAATTTTGATTGTAATTCAATTATGTTTATTGCCTCTGTGATTTGTCAAATCATTGCGTCTTTTCTGTGTGTAGATTCTATTTTTATTTCTATGTTTTCTAATTTACCCGTATGTTCTATTTTAATATGTTGGTAGAGTACAGATGATTCTTTACTATCTTGAAGGTCTCGCCAGTGTTCATTTATCCGTTCCCCTTTACTACGAGCTCTCTCACCTATGTACACTATATTTGTAGCTCTACATTGTCCTTCAGTACATCTTATCCTATATACATTTCTAGTTTTACAGTTAATATGGCGGGCTTAATTTACAGATTATACATTTCTTATCTATACAGGGAGGTCTTTGAAATGGGTATGTCTTGTTAATAAGTGGTTTTATGGAGGTACCTGATCTTTCTACTATCTTAATATTGAGTTTATGTTTAACTAAGGCCCTTCTAAATTTGTAAGCTAATTCACCTCTAGGGTTTGTATCGATGAACATAACACTCTGGTATTTATTGCTATCATAGCATGAGTTTATTCTATTAGCCTTATTCCTAGTTCTTTCTATTCTATTCCAAAGTTTGCTCCTATACAAGGGGCAGGTCCCATTTGTATCATTATTTACCATTTTTTCCCATTTGGTTCTGGCTCCTCTATACACTCTGATTTTATCTCTCTGATTGTAACCAGAGAACTGCATACGGTGGATGAAGTGTTGTATGTGTCTCTCTAGTTCTTCGGGGTTGCACATGCGGGACACCTTTCTCATCACCCGTACCAAATCCGCAATCAGTATGTTGATTTTGGTATGGTCCGAAACAGCTGTGTTTCGGTGGATCAGATATTTGGAAGTCATGGGTATAACAACATATATATATACATATATATACACACACACACACACACATATATATATATATATATATATATATTATTTCAAAATATTAATAAATATAGACATTCATGTGATCAAATATATTTTATTATACATATTTCAGAGGTACTGAGCTATTTCATCAGTATGTCCTCATCAGGTAAAATACATTGATGTCTGACATATATCAATTGTGCTGATGGTTCATTTCCCATCTTGGCAGTGATTAGTTAGGACAAAACTCAATATTTATATACCATGATTTGTAACATGAAAAATACATATAAAGGGTATGTAGGAAAATGGGTATGAAAATATATAATAATAACTATAATAAATATAATATGTATATATAAAGGAAAGTAATAAATATAAACAAATAACTACATAACTGTTAAACATTTAAATAATACAATATGTATACCTCCGTATTATAGTGGGACCAAATGAGAGAGTGAGAGAGCAAACAGGAGGCGAGAGAGAACAGGAAAGAGAGATGATAGTAAACACAAACAAAGGGAGATATGTATGCTAACATATAATTAGATAGGGAGAAGGAGAATCATTGTATATGATGCGTGACATTTATTCTTTTTCTAATATTAAGTTAATTAGAAATAATCAATTAATTAAATAACTTGAAATTTTTAGACTATAATATTTGAAAGAACGTATATTATCAAAGTTTAAACAAATATAAAATGAAAAAGATAATTTAACATAACTCCAAGGGTAATAAAGAGTATATTTAAATTATTAAATATAGTCAATAATATAGTTATTGACTATAACTGTCGAGTGCTTCTAATCTATTGTAAAACCTTATTCGTTGATTAATCAATGAACCTTGCTAAACGTTTGATATATATATATATATATATATATATATATATATATATATATATATATATATATATATATATATATAATAATATATATGCAGTAAGAGACACAGTAAACCGTGTGTCTAATATTACAAGGGTTGAAAAACCACATTTGTTTGAAATATTTAACCATTAATTGTTGGTACATAGTGTTTGTCGCATTTAATCATATTATCTCGCTGATGATGCCCATGGATTATCTGTTGCAAACACACTCAGGGCGAAACAGATTAGGGATAATCTGTCCGAGAGATGTAATTGTTATTGAGGCGGTTTGTATAATATAATATAATTTTATTTTATCTTTCTGTCTGTTTCTTGGTTAAATATTTCAAACAAATGTGGTTTTTCAACCCTTGTAATATTAGACACACGGTTTACTGTGTTTCTTACTGCATATATATTATTATTATACGGCTCAGTATTTTATACTTGGAGCTTAATAATTACAGGGTTTCAATTGGAGTCATTGACTCTAATTTTCATATATATATATATATATATATATGTATATTCACACACACATATATATATATGTAGATACACACACATATATATATACAGATATATATATTATATATATATATACATATATATATATATATATACATATATATATATATACATATATATATATATATATATATATATATATATATACATATATATATATATACATATATATATATATACATATATATATATACATATATATATATATACATATATATATATATACATATATATATATACATATATATATATATATATATATATATACATACATATATATAAACATATATATAAACATATATATATATAAATATATATATATAAACATATATATATATATATATATATATATATATATATATATATATATATATATATATATATATATATATATATATACATACATATATATATATATATCCGTATTTACAGGATGTAATTGATGTGACATATATTATACGAGAATTGTAAAAAAATAAATATTTTAATTAAAAGCACAGAGTAGAATACATGCGACAGATAATACAAAAGAAAAGTATAATAATTAAAGAGGCATTGACCGAGAATGAGGACACTAGCAGTACATATTAAATTCCGGAAATTAAACTGTTAGAAAAACTACCTGTTACACAACTCTAATCCATGAATAAGAATACAATTTACAATCCATTGCTGTAACTAACTAAAAACATTCAATATAAACATTAACTGATATATAAGTTAACATATGTAATGGAAAAGACAACAATAACTTTGATTTTCTCAACACACACACATTTGAACACTATCAGCACATTACATCCGCAATAAATGTTTAATACACTAACATATTTGCTTGGTATTTTATGTGATACCTTTGCCATACAATATTTATTTATATATGCCTAATACCTTTGCTTGTTTCCTTCTCATTTATATGTGTAACGCATGTGCACTTTCTACACGCTTGCGAGTGTCTTCATTCTTTCTCAATGCCTCTTTAACTATTATACTTTTCTCTTGTATTATCTGTCGCATGTATTCCACTCTGTGCTTTTAATTTAAATGTTAATGTTTGTACAATTCTGGTATAATATATGTCGCATCCATTACTCCATGGTAATACGAAACTGTTGTTCACAACATTAATATATATGTATCTATATGATTCTTCAGTTGAATATGAGGTTGATTATATGTACACACATTGATAATGCTCCGATATCCCCAAACAGAAGTTTGGAAGAGGCGATTGTCAACTATTAAATGATTTGAACCTAACTTTGATAATTTTGTAATATTATATTCCTGCTCTGTAAAACACCTGATGTTCTTAGATTGAGCTATTTCTCTTATTGGTAATAAGGTAGTGAGAAATTACTGACCTTTCCTGTTTATAGTTGTTCATGGTATATACATAACTATAAATAGTATCATTATTATTATTATTATTATATATACATATATATATATTGTGACGAACCATAAGTCAATTCTATGAACTCATATTTCCCAAGTCTCTAAAACCATCAACACCAAAAAGCCAGAGCTGGCATATCTAAGAACTAACCGACTGCCTGATGAGGTCACAGCCATTCAATGGCTATCATCGAAATATATATAGCGGTAAATAAAGGATTATGAGTTCATACAATTGACTTATGTTTCGTCACTATTATAACTCCGGAATGTATATCTTCGTTGAGTACTCCCTATCCGCATACTGGATTTTACCAACAGTGTTTTGCTTATATATATATATATATATATATATATATACATATATATATATATATATATATATATATATATATATATATAACTAAGGAGTTGTGGTAAGCAACCATATGGATCATAACGCACCAGAGTACTCAATACTAAGGGTAGTAGAGTGGGTAATAGGAAAAGGTATGACCCCTACGGCAGAACTCAATCCGTTTCGACGGCTATTTCTGGACTCACTCCAGGAATAGCCGTCGAAACGGCTTGAGCTCTGCCGTCGTGGTCATACATTTGTCTATATATATATATATATATATATATATATATATATATATATATATATATATATATATATATATAAGAATAGAGGTGTAACACACGAGTTATGATATATTGGTAAAAGGAAAAGAAAATGCTGACAAATTGTTCCCAGTGAAAAATAGTTTAATTAGGAATAAGTAAAAATTAGTAATAAATATAAGTATTGGTTAGTATTCAGTTTTGGTTTTAAGTTTTTACGGGTTGCGCATTTCTAATGCTTTTCAAAAATAATTTTGAGATAGAGCGCCCGTGATGTTTGCTCTAATCTGATTAGTTTTGGAAATTCTACCTGTTTTATGTGAAAAAAGTGGCTCCAAATGTATTAAAATAAGATTCGCGCCAATTCGTGTTGCAAACATTCTTGTGGTCAAAACAATTTTGATTGGTCGGTAGAGGTCATGTGAATGTTAAAAATTGATGTTGCGCCAAATGTAGGTTTGTCTCGGCTGATTGAGAAGTCACTGAAAAATAAGTATTTTAAGACAAATATGTTTGTGTGTGTAGTAGTAAAGAGGTTTGTAGTAGTAAACAGGTCCAATGGTCAGTAGGGATATGGGTGTGAATTGCAGTCATGTTGACAGGTCAACAGTTCAGGTGCCTATTAAAACAGGATTGTGGGTGTGTGTGTGTGTGTAGCAGAGTAATTCGTGGTACAGGGATCGCTCAGTAGGAATGTGTCTGTACGTGTGTGGGGGATATTTTATCATGTTAAAAGATATTTTTCAGCTCTTGTCTTATACGTAGAAGTGTGTGTGTGTGTGTATGCATCTTTGTATGTTAGTGTACGCGTGTGTATGTGTGTGTGTAGATATGTGTGTGTGTGTATATGTGTCTATGTGTGTGTGTGAGTGTGTGTGTGGGTGGACCAGTATTTTTGTGATACTGGTAAAAATTGTGTACATTATTCGATATTTTCAGTAAAAACGATTCTCTCAATAGAACATCAAATACCTTAATAATAAAAGGTGTGAAATGATATATAGTATTGTCATAACACCAAGGTGTGTGTGTGTGCCCAGATTGTACATACTGCAAGGGAAATCCATTAGGCCCTGCCGTATTGTAATACAATCTGGACACTCATATACACCTTGGTGTTATGACAATACTATATATCATTTCACACCTTTTATTATTAAGGTTTTTGATGTTCTATTGAGAGAATCGTTTACTGAAAATATCGAATAATGTACACCATTTTTACCAGTGTCACAAAAAATACTGGTCCACCCACACACACACATACATATACACATATACACATATACACACACATACACATATATACACACACACACATACACACGCGTACACTAACATACAAAGATTCATACACACACACACACACACACACATACTTCTCCGTATAAGACAAGAGCTGAAAAATATCTTTTAACGTGTTAAAATATCCCCCACACACGTACAGACACATTCCTACTGAGCGATCCCTCTACCACGAATTACTCTGCAACACACACACACACACACACACACACTTGTCTTAATAGGCACCTGAACTGTTGACCTGTCAACATGACTGCAATTCATACACACATCCCTACTGACAATTATCACAACAATGAACCTCTTTACTACTACACACACACACACACACACACACACACACACACACATATTTGTCTTAAAATACTTATTTTTCAGTGACTTCTCAATCAGCCGAGACAAACCTACATTTGGCGCAAAATCAATTTTTAACATTCACATGACCTCTACCGACCAATCAAAATTGTTTTGACCACAAGAATTTTTGCAACACGAATTGGCGCGAATCTTATTTTAATACATCTGGAGCCACTTTTTTCACATAAAACAGGTAGAATTTCCAAAACTAATCAGATTAGAGCAAACATCACGGGTGCACTATCTCAAAATTATTTTTGAAAGGCATTAGAAATGCGCAACCGGTGAAATCTTAAAACCAAAACTGAATACATATTACTAATTTTTACTTATTCCTAATTAAACTATTTTTCACTGGGAACAATTTGTCAGCATTTTCTTTTCCTTTTACCAATATATATATATACATATATCAAAGGTATATATATTGTGTTAGAAACTCAAAATAGTCTTTTACAATAAAATAGCTCTAAGAAAGAGAAAGATTTTTCAGAGCCGTATATTATATTTGAATATAAAAAAAAAACGAACACAGATATATACATACAATTGTTCAAAAACGCAAGGGACCAGATTTGCTGAGGTGAAAAGAATACTAACTATAGATAATAGGGTTTGCCTGACTCAAATTAAGAATAAATACAGAAAATAAATACAAACCGGAATTGGGGTAACTACCAATCACCCAGACAGATGTTGGTGCTGTTTCGCATTATTAATTGTGAATAGAAATACCTACAGCAGTCTCGGTGATTGGTAGTTACCACAATTCTGGTTTGTATTTATTTTCTAGATTTATTTTAAAATTGAGAGTGGCAAACCCTATTGTATATAGTTAGTATTCTTTTCACCTTAGCGAATCTGGTCCCTTGCGATATGAACACATATATGTATATATATGCGTTCGTTCTTCTTTTATATATATATATATATATATATATATATATATATATATATATATATATATATATATATATATATATATATATATATAATATTATGCCTTAAATTCTATAAATTAATATTTTGTATTTCGTCTCTTACTCAACTGGACAGCGTTTGGTTTGTGTAAGGCGCTGTGACACCGCTTATAATAACGGTACCATTGGTAGAGTTCGAGACTTCCAAGCTGATGAACATGGAGTGTGTCTATTATCGTGTAGTATGTGTGTATGCATGATTAGAAATATATTATGAATAAACTATGATATTCATAATGATCATTAACGTCTATTTAATAATATTTCTTAAATTATTTGATCCTATTCAAAAAGTTAACAGAGAGATATGAATTTCCATTTTATATACAGTAGCTGATTAAATTAAATGTGTAACACAAGTTAAATAACATTCATAACAGTGGAAAATAACATAAGTTCATGAAGTTCCATTAATGTTTTACTATAAGTCATCAATTATTCTTCATAAAAGTCTTTTCTTGTTTTATTAAATGAAGAGAAAAAAATATTAATTCTTAATTGATAAGCCAAACTTCGAGGTAAGAGGAGCTATTTTCATTTCAGTGAATATGTTTGTCCAAACGTCGATTGTATTTCTGATTTTTTTGATTTTTTCAATGATGAGCGTCTTTCTCTCTTTTTATACATTGTTTGCTTCGATACTATTTTTTATTATATTTTTCCTGTTACTAAGAACTACTGTTGTATTAGTTGAATAAATCTGTTGATACGCTTCTTAAAGTGATAAAAGAGTAAATACTAAAATATTTATGGTTTAAATTAGTATATTAGCCCCATAATTCATCCATTATTTGATTTCGAAATCAACACAGTCAATGGACGTTTTAGTTGTGTTGGAGGTCTTAGGCAAGGGAATAAAACAAATACATATGTCGTTGATGTGATGTTATAGATAGGATTAATTGTAGTGATGTCACAATTGAATCTTTTCTCAGTAGTGATTGTCCTCTGTTTCTATTTCAAATAGATTTGTAAGAAAAGTGAATTTAGATTTCAAATCAGTGTAATCTATGTCAGTAGATATAATTGGTATGTAAATCTAAATATACTGTATTTCCAGGAGAGTGGTATACAAAAATGTACGAACGTTAACATATAAAATAACAGGTATACATGCAACAGTAAGGTTTTAAAAGATTAATATTATGCGTTATATTTCCAATGAGATATGATTGTTATATTAACGACGGTGTATGTGAGCGCTGATTAATTTTACATTTCGTAGTTCCTGTAATAAACTTATTTATGTTGATTGATTATTGTGCCAGATCATCATAATAGTCATAGTTCGGTTGCTCTCAAGAGGTTATGAATATATCAGAGTCATCAGTGTATGTTTGTGGCATTAATAGAAGTTTCCTCCCGAGAAATATCATTTCAAACGAAGGTTGGAAAAATGTTGTCAATGAGAAAACATTATAATAATGAATAATAGATTTTGAAAGGCCAGCAATTGGGAGAAAGTTTAGGTTTATAGCAAATAGATATGACAATCAGTAATGAAAATAAAGTGACAGTAGATTTTTCTATAGAATGAAATACGTTACGTATATACTTTGAAATATTTATATATGAAATATTATATTTATATGTAAGTTATTAACCTCTCTGTATTGAACATTGTAGTGCCGTCATTTATTTAAGTGACGGCATATTTCAGAATTCCATTTCCCTAAATACTATAAGATGTTATATATTTTTATTTTAAACAAGAATATTTATACTGTTGTTATAACTATAACAGTATCATTATACACCTTTACTCCATGCTAATCCTTCTAAATATATAACATATCTTCATCAGTTGAATAGATGCATTGTTTTAATTAACTTTTATGAGAACAACAAAGGAATATTGCACATAGGTTCCACAGCTGCTTCTTCTTCTTCTTCTTCTTCTTCTTCTTCTTCTTCTTCTTCTTCTTCTTCTTCTTCTTCTTCTTCTTCTTCTTCTTCTTCTTCTTCTTCTTCTTTGGTCACTTAATCCTTAGACTGTCATGGGTACATCGTCCATTAACACTCTTTCCAGAGCGTCCTGTCAGAAACAACCATCTGCATCTCATCCTGTTGCATCCGCAAGCGAGACCAGCCAAGCTAAAGGATGTAATTGAGGCCTTATTGTGGGTCTCTGACACTGGGTCTCATGCCGATTTGTTTTGTCCATAATATCTGTCCAGCGATTCTTTCCCGAAACATTTTAAACACATGCTCATACTATTGGAGTTGTGATCTATCAATTTCGAGAAATAGCGTCTCTATCTGGAGGGATTCTTTTACCTTCATGTTGTACACTTTATCAAGTAATATTACTCCAAACACCCTTCTTGTTACACAAGATTCATGACAACAAGTAAGGGTTCGTACAAAAGCCGAATCGAAGATTGCGAGTTGGGCTTTTAGACGTATCTCCCCTTTTTAGAATGGTGTAACTAGCGTACTATTGCGCCAGGCTCCCTACTTCCTTCACTCGTGTACACATCCCTTGAAATCTTCCAACTGATTCAGTGAAACTCCATTCTTATGAAGATTGCGCTGTGCAGACTTCACCGAGAAGACGAGTGTCTCAGATTTCGTCCCACCTATTTTATTTCCAGATTGGAGTACTCGGCATCAAACCTATTCAGTGCAAGCCGGAGCTCATCTTCTGTCGAGTTCAATAACAACAACTCTGCAAACTCTGGCCGAATAATTTTACCCCTGCACTTCCAACCGGCTGCCCATGTTCCTGAAATTAAAGAACATGAAAGGTGACAGTACGCATATTTGTGGAGTCCAACAAACACATTGAATGGTTTCAAGTTAATAGCGTTCATCCGTACACAAATACTCGAGAAGTCGTATGAAGACATCAGGGCAATAAGATACTGTTTATCGGTCTCATACTCCTGCTCAACGTTCCACAGCAGTCTTACCAAGGTATTCAAAATAAGAATATACCGCTTGAAAAGATTCCCACGATTTCTCGAGTATCTGTGATTATCTGGTCGGCGGTGTTGCAAGCGCGATCAACATCGCACTGTTCATCAAATCGCTCGGACTCGACAATATCTCTTATCAAGATACTTAGCATAGGCATTACCGAGAATGCTTAAGAAGGAGATCCCTCTGTCATTTGAACAATCTCTCTTGACTCCCTTTTTGAAAATTAGGATTGTCACTCCCGAATGCATTTCTTGGGTGCCCTTGATATATCCAGGCCCCCGGACACATCCGACGCAGCAAGAGAATACCTTCTCTATTTAGGGCGTTTCACATCTCGGTACGGATTTCATCTTCCCCTGCGGCCTTGCCACATTTGAGCTCTTTAACTGACTTCAGCCTCTGCGAGCATTTTCACCGCTCCCGGATGCACCTCGAGTGTATCAGATGCGATTGTGTTCGGGTTTAAGTGATATGCAAAGTATTCTATCGAGCTCGTGAGAATGCATCTTTCTGAAACAAAGAGAACCACAGACACATTCCTGATAGCAGCTGTAGAGGAGCACTCCTTATTACGAATTCCGTTGCGCACAGAAACGCTACACAAATTATACACTACTTTCATGAAATTAAAAAAGGGAATGGCAAATAGCAAAACATAGACCATGGTGAAAAGCAAAATGCAGTTTTAATGTCTGGAGCGAATTTACTTTTATGATTGCTCGTTCATCAATGAAATAAGGTAGAACCACAGCAACTCACATGTATATGCCGGTCGTTCTCTGTCGTTCCCAAATATTATTTTCCTTCCCTCTTTCTCTCTCTTTCTTTACTGGACACATTAAAAATATATTGACATAAAGAGGCCTGAATACAGCAAGTATACCAAAATGATGATTGCTCTTCCAGCGTTGTTGCTTATGAGTGTTCAATTGTTCTATCAACTGAACTGCTTCCGTTTAATTATTACGCAGGAATGTGAAACACTAAATGAATTATCAGTCCAAATTTGTGTCACAATATACGAGAAATCGTTTCAAGAGTACGTGTACTGCATCGGACGGGAATAAAGTCGGATTGTTTAATAAGCTTACTCACCAAGCTAATTTTGATCCGGGGTTAATTTAAAAGGCTCTGCATAAGTTATTGCGACCGATTAAAAAAGGTATCTCAAACGTTTGTACATTGAAACATCTAAATATTGATACAAATCAATAACACTATTTTATTATATGAGAATTTTTTATATCTTAATCACAAATTCTTTAGCTACTACATGTGTCGAACATTTCACCAGTAGCTTTAATTGAAATACACACCTAGAGATTCATCTGAAATAAAAGATATGAATGAATAATTAGGTTTTGATGATTAATAGCATATACCTCTAATAAGATTAAGCTTAACTGAAGAGAGTTTAGAGGAACATCAATGGACTTATAAAACGCATATCTTATTTTGAAATGTGGAAAACGAAATGTGATATAATTTAATTCATTCCAGAATTAATGTGACGACATTATATATATAACAATCACACTATACATACGAATTTAACGAATAATTGGTTGATAGTAATTGTAGATTAACGCTGATAAAATTATCTTGATTAAATATAATAATATCATAGACTTCTTTTTTTCATTATTTCGAAAATATTATCTGTATTTAACTAATGCATTGCCTGTATCAAAACCGTTTATAATTATATTTTGAAGAGCAAGAAATATATAATTAATTCTCTTTTTAGTTTGTGCATATTGTATATTTAGTTGTTGAGTAAAGTTATCAGTGTAAGTTTCTTTTTCATAAATGTAGCAGATAAGAAATTCATTAACAAGATTAGTTTACACAACGGATTTCACAATTGCATGATATCCAAATATGATGTGATGCACAACTTGAGTTAGCATGCATTAAAATCATGAATCAGATATACTGGCATATCTGAGGTGGATTTATAATAGATATTTTCTATGAATCTCTGCATATACCTCTATATATAGTTAATATATCACCTATTGTACTCGTTAAAGAAGCTTTTATATGGAGAAATGTTGAAGAGGTATGCATATATAACGACTAACATTATATAACACTAAAATATCAATCATATATAAATGAACCAGATAAAAAAATACGTACAGAAAAAAAAAGTATATATTGTTGGAATATAAACCTTTAAAAATACAGGACAAGAAACTAAAATAAAACTTTAAAAGAATAGGACAAGAAACTAAGATAAAACTTTAAAAGAATAGGACAAGAAACTAAGATAAAACTTGAAAGAATTGGACAAGAAATAAACAAATTTACAATAATATTAGTGGCAACATTTTTATTGGTAAAAAATCGGGTTCCACATTCATAGGCTTTGGGTTCCACATTCAGAGGTCGTCGTCAGACCGGAGGGATCATTTGATCTTGGTTTGAACACCAATTGGGCCATAACCATACCCCTATTTCATCATTCGGCGACACGCCTCATGTGTCATGCATAATGTGAATGGACCCATGGGCCCATGAACACAGATCTTGAGCAGCAGCGGTCGGTCTTGTCGTCCCGCTCATCCCTGATCTTGATCAACCCGTCCATCTTCTCCTTGCATCTTGTCCTTGAGTTCAAGTCCGGCAGTCCGGATGAATGCGTGCCACAGCTTTCTGGTACAGGAAGGGGGAGCAGGAGGACTGGAGGGATGACGGGACAGAGGGAGGGAGGACCGGTGATTGAGGGAGGTGCCGTAGTCGGTGGTCAGAGTCGACATCTTGTCCCGGTCGTCTTCTCCATCTTCGTCTGGTGTTGCGGGACCAGAAGTGGATTCTTGGAGGAGACCTGCAGCTGCATCGGCCAATTCTTCTTGCAATGGTCATTCAGACGGAGCAGAACTGCTCAGCCAACCAACCCCAACCAGAACCAACCGCTCAGGGGCAACGCACAATGAGAGCATGACAATTATTATGCACTAATCAAGGAGATACTGGGGCATAGCACAGGAAACGAATAAAAAAATGTTGCCACTAATAGTATTGTAAAACTTTTTATTTCTTGTCCAATTCTTTAAAGTTTTATCTTAGTTTCTTGTCCTATTCTTTTAAAGTTTTATATTAGTTTCTTGTCCTATTCTTTTAAAGTTTTATTTTAGTTTCTTGTCCTGTATTTTTAAAGGTTTATATTCCAACAATATTACTTTTTTTTGCTGTACGCATTTTTTTATCTGGTCTACTATTTGTTAAGGCAATGCAAGCAACAACTATCCAATAATTAAATGAACATAGTGAATTACTGACAAGTGATTGACATTTTAAAGTTCTTTTGAGTATAATTGCAATCTAGTTGAGGCAACTGGCTTAATGACAAAGATAGTAAATCATGAATGCACTTGAGATGATTAGTGCATAATAGTTAATTGGTGAAACTTGTGCATTTCAATGGTGTTACAACAATAGATGTAAGTTATATAGTAGTAATACTTTATCATTTTAACTTTTTAGAATGGACAAAAACCCATGCAAAGAAATGACTTTGACTGCAGTGATTCTCTTCAATTTGCTTACAAAGCAAAACGTGGTCAAATACCTTATCATCTCTGATAAAATGCCCATTGAATCACTGAAAATCGGATGCATGGAATTCCTCATAAAATGCACCTATGAATCGGAAGCCATCACATATATCAATGGATATAGGGAGTTGTTCACACTGGAAGACCATCACTTCATTTGTGACATCATCAGTTATCTCCACGATTATCTCAGACACCCAATGCCATTGATCAGAGGTGATCCAATGTGTGAGCATGTAACTAATCTTATAGAAGTTGTTATCGACCACCTGGCTTTTAGTGACATTTGACTGATTTGACTGATAATGATGTATTTAAAAAAAGTATGTGTACATTCTTGTTACTATTTTAAGGCAATGCAAGCAACAACTATTTAATAAAATTTAAATTTAAAAATGACCATTGTGCATTACTAGTATGATGACATTTTATTAAGTCACAACATTAGTCAGTCAGCCATAGAACAAGGATCATGTGGCAAAAACATTGGCAAAAAATTTGTGTCAATTTAAGATTTCCAACATTATTCAAATGAATCATATCTGGTTTGAAGTCAGATTTGTCAAATTTTGACCAATTTTCAATGTTGTGAAGATTGGACAAGTTCAATTTTTGAATCATTTCATTCATGCAGTAATTAAACTTTTCCAAACGAGAATTTCTCTTGCCCAAGTCATTTTTATTTTCAATTACACTTTGTGGACGTGGAATGACACCACTGTAGAAGATGGGTGTACAGTGGTGCTTTTCCGCTATTTTCTGTAGCCTTGCAAAGAGACTCTTCCCCTGTTTTTCCGGTTTTGTGCCTCGAATGGGCACTTTCTCCTTAATTTACAAATAAATGATTAATAAAAAATACTTGGGCAAAAATGATTGTATTACTTTGCACAGCTTTGTAGTGCCAACGGTGCGACGAGGATTCAGATCATTAGAGCCGACATAAACCACCAATACTTTCACAAAAGGACAACAGATAACAACGTTGGCGATTAACATTACCCTGCCCTGACGGGCCCCAGGTATACAAAATATCTAAGTATTTTTTGTTGGTATGATAAGTAAATACATTTGAATTAATATGTTTATACCTTCTGGTCATTCGATTTCGCCACATTTCTAATTATGGATTTGTAAAAACTGGCATGAATGTGAACTTGATCAGTCCAATTGCCCGATTTTAGTGAAAAGTTTTGATTCGAAATAGGAAATACTCCATTTCCGTGCCATGGAAAAAATGAATAAGCCGATCAAAAAGCCGCGAAACATCATTTTTAATTAAGCGAAATTAGTGGATGCAAATCTCAGAAAATAGTGTACACTATTCGCACGTATCGCACTATTCGCACCTATCGGTACAAAAATATAGCGAACTATTCGCACCTATCGGTACTAAAAATCTCACGACTGTTAATAATACTAGAAGTGCAAACTATCTGTTGAATACCTGGTATATGAAGAGCAACCGATACGATCGGTCGGCGATCGGTCTTGAAGAAGAATGAAGAATGAAGTGAAATTTTGGTCTGGTTGTTGTCATCGGTGTTTCGCAGAGATGCCGGCACGAACAAAGGTGTCAGTGACACAAAGTTGTTCGCTTGAACAAAGGTGTCGGTCCGACAAAGGTGTCAGTCAGACAGACAGTCAGACAGTGTCACAGTCGGTGCGACAAAGCGATCGATGCGATTAAAAAAAATGTAACTCAAATGTTTAACTATATTTTCGCAAACTATTGATAGATTGGTACAAAAAATAGCTTTGATAATAAACATAAATTTTTAACGAATTATTTAAAAAGCATTTTAGC
>OZ024743.1:17035498-17102998 GCA_964016885.1 Eledone cirrhosa | reverse complement strand
AGAGACTTTAATCAACTCAATTGATCTCGTTCCCTATTACAATCATAATTTTGGCCAATGCGGGTTATCATATAATAGATATAATATATTTCAAAGATATATTTTTCGTCCCCTCTTTTCAATTGTATACGTACTGTCAAGCAACGGCTGTTAATAATCCAACTTACACTATATTACTGGATGCAAATATTCCATAAATAGATGGATCCAGCAGACTGCAGTCATAAACAGTGTGACCTACTATGAACTGAATTAGCTTGTATGGAAATAGAAATGACACTTAGCAGCCAAACAGCTAAGACAGACAATTTATTCTTCGCAAACACTAAAGAAGGAAATAGGTTGTAAATCACTGTTGGATCTGCATGGAAGCGAAATGATTTCGGTGTTATTGCACATCAATATTTCTTTTTTCTAAGGCGCAAAATATTTATCTTCGACGTAAAGCGCTATTACTGACATTTCAAACACCATCGAATACAAAAATAGACATTAAATAAAATACTACTATAAAATCAACGAATATAATAACAGCTTTAATACCAGTAGTAAGACACATTACTATTATCGCTGTAGCTAGAGAAAAGCATTGTAAATCATAACTAGCAACAACAATCAGTAACACCACAATTCACTCCCAGTTCCTTCTACTATAAAGCGACGCCACTATTACCAAGAGAATAATAGAATTTTACAAATATCTAAAAACAATTACTAGAATATCAATACTTTTCCTGACTTCCTTATTAACTTAGACTCTCTGCTGCTTGTCTTAGATGAGATCCGACTGAATAGATAGTTTAGCGAAATCATTTCATCCGCGACTTCTCGGTTATTTTTCAGATGTTGAATCAAAATCGCTATAAATTCTGATGCTATTTCCTTAAGATTAGGGTGTCTTATGCGTGCTGATATGTTTAGCAAGTGTTTAATGAATTGCAAATTAAATCAGTTCCACAGCGCTAAATCGGCAAGACAAACATGTTTCCCGATGAAATATCAGTTTAACTAATGTTTGTGAAGAAATGAACTAGTGTGTGCTAGTAGATGAAAACAAAATAAAATCATATAAACTCTGTCTATTTGTGAAAAGATGCCTTGAACAGATACTATCACTTTTTAGTTTGTAATAGAATGTTAATTCTCTCATTATCGTTGTATTTGTGCATTTAAGAAAGCATTTGATCTTGTTCTACAAAACTCATTTTAAGAAAATATAAAGATAACTATATAAACAAAAATAATTTCATTCACATTTTTCTTTCCCTTTCTATGTACATATGTTTTTCTTGAAATAAACTATCTATTGTTGATGTCCCTTGTATATCATATTATTCGCTTTATTATACCGGGAAGTAAGAGCGATGTGCTCTGGTGTTAAATATCAGATATTAGATTGGAAATACGTGTAATACAAAGTAGAAGAAACATACATATATTCGATATTATATATTCAAACAAATATACTAATGACAAATGTATTTTCATTTGCATTTAATATTAAACAATTTAAGTTAGTAGTATAGAAACTGACCCTTTGGTAGAACTAGGCTAGAAACACATCGCTATAGTGGATTTGTTTACAAGAATAATAATCATAAATATGTCCCGTTAGCGAAAGAAAATAATGCTTGCAATTCTTCTATAATATTTGGGGCGAGTTTACACATAGATTACGTTTCTGCTTTTATCGTCAATTCATTATAGGGCAAATTTGCAACACTTCCCTGATTGGCCAATGAAGAACATTGGGTTAATGATTTCGTCTGGAAATCAGAAATCAGCTATGCTGTAATATGGCATATGTAACTAATGTCAGCAGATATATATATATATATATATATATATATATATATATATATATATATATTCAAAAGTAAGTTTTCTTTTTATATGTAGGAAAAGAAGTTGAAAATGGAATTTGATTCTTGTGAAACCGGTAAGTGTTCATGCTATTTATAATAATATATACAGTTACTGATTTGACACGTTTAATGATTTTCAAAGGTTAAGAGAAATGGAGAGATATGTGGCTATACCAAATTATACCCTGCATCACCTATTTGTAAATTACAAGATATTTCTTCTGTCACAGAGGGTTCAACACTTAATATGTAAGCTGACACCACTAAAGAAATAGCAGCAATTTAGAATTAGATTGTTGCAACATTTCAACGCGGAGATGTATAACTAACATTCACACGGATAATAGAAGAGAATCCGCAATTAAATGCATGAAAACCACAGATACGCTATGTTCTGTTCAGTAAAATGAATGCACAACATCAAAGTTTATCTATCGTAATCCTCGAATAAAATCCAAGGTTGTGTTGCAATATGGGAGATTATTAAATTTAAAACTGAAATAATATTTAGTTAAAAATAAACCCCATCTTCAACCCGTATTATCGTAGTAGCATAACTTAAAATACTAATTGAAGAGCGAATATGTGGCGCACAGTACATATTATTATCGATGGCATAACCAAATATAGCTCTTACATACAATAGACCATGTACCATACCTATAAATCTTGAATCATACTAGACATACGACATACACACCCTGTGTTACTCCACTTATTATAGTAGTAATGAAATAACACACACGCTCATACTGAAACTACCCGTAATACTTACCATTAAGACTAATGCCATGTATACATAGGTTATCGTGTAACACGACCTTAAATGTTGAATCATAGTGGACTTAACACTTAAACAATCTAATTTAAACAGATACTATCAATGTTATAACACACATAACATCTTCGTTACTTACGGCCTCATTCAAATTATTGCTTGCATACATAATTATTCTTTATTTTTAATCGTTTTACGAAAATTCTATATTTATGTCTCTTCAATTATGCAGTCGTGTATGAACTTTATGTACATATATTCTGTTTTGTATTTTCACGCTGATTATAGGGAAAAGTATATCCACATTATCATACATAATTATTATCATACATATCGAATTTAAGTATGAAATGGCCTTTGGAAACATGAACGGCCCAACCACGATCTTCTTAATAATTATGTGATTGTGAGGTCCTCCTTCAGTGATCCCAACATGCAATGATCCCAACATTTCTCCTCTTTTGAATTACATGCACAAATCCCACCGCCAGTGGATGTTAATTAAGAATAATGTTGCAGTAAATGTTCATCTCAGTTACTGGTAAAGAAATATATGTTATGGTGAATGAAAGCACAAGAATTGTAGAACGCTGCCGTCAGATGTGAATTTAAAATTTCTGTCAGCGCATTAAAAGAATCTGTGGACCTGTGTCAAATGTGTGTGTGTGTGACAGCTCCCGCCTTTGCAGGTTTAGCTGGCCTCCTCCAAGGTATATCTCGTTGGCGTTATAAATGGCTCAACTCTAATCATTTCATCCGATGAACCTTTTGACAGACAAAAATAGAACACTAAGCTTTAATCAGAACATATCTATTAGCAGGATTATCAACCATCGCAAGAAGTGATGAGATAAAAAAGGCCATACACCAACTTATCAATCGTCCGGGTACGATAAAATACCAGGTAGTTATGTCTTTGGTAGTCGTTACCAAATGCCTTGAAACACACGGTGTCTCATTGAAGGTGAATATCGATGTGTAATGTAATGGCAGTAGTAATGGCATCGCTACCCTCTATTGCTGAATCATGGATTCGGTACCGAAAGCACATCAGTCAGCTTCAAGCGTTACACATATATACATGTCATGCTTGCGTACCACCTGTAGACAAAACGTTATATGAGGAGCCATATAGTTATACAGAGTGAATACATTTATATATATATATATATATATATCTTAACTATAATAAAGAAAGGAGTGCGGAGCTGCGTCCACAATATATATTTTTTTGTCCCGTTTGTAAAATAAGTTGGATTAATTTGAATAAATAATGAATGAATATTACATAATTTATGAGCTAAATTTTGTGATTGTTGATTAAATATATTTTATAGCTTATTTAAAGATTCACTTCTTTAAAAGGTTCAAATGTCAACACTTCCCTTTAGCGGCCGTTATATTATAACATTTATAAAAAATATCGCATATATTTCCGTTGCTAATTTTCTCCTAATGCAGTTTATATATAATATCGTCCTTTTTTAAATGTATTATGGATTACTTTACTGATTACAGAATACAGTGTAACATAGACTTCGTTCAATTCCTGTGTTTATTGTCAAATACCATTTTATTTGATATATCATATCTACATGCATATATATTTGTGTATTATATCAATATACACACTACACATGCCAGCCGCAAACCACACGAACGGTGTTTTTTGTGCTAGTATATATAACGAAGGAAGTCTGGTAAGGAGCCAGATGGACCATAACGCACCATAGTACTCAATACTAAGGGTAGTAGAGCGGGTAATGTATGCTATATATATATATATATATATAAATGTTTAAGTTGTTACAGTGACATTATAAGGATTATAATAATTATCATATAATCAGTAATACTTAGCATTATGTAGGTAGTATATATTTAAAATAAATATTTACGTCTTTCAGGATATTATTGTGGAGGTGAAAGGGAAGTAATGTTATGGGGGAACCGATGTTATAGTTATAAAGAGGACGTTTATCTTTTCATTATCTAAATGCACATATTTGAATTAATATTTGAAAAGTATTACACTTTTCTAAATACTATTTTGTTAATGCAGCAATGAGTTATATTTGTTTGAGATATGTAAGTTGTGCGGCTGTGACATAAATTCTGTTTTTCATAGACAATGACACCCGCTTTATTTTCAAATAAAAATAAAGGCTAAAACTCACATTGTTGTTTGGTATGATTCATTAATTTCTTGCATAGTCCGTATGGAAAAAGCATACCAACAATTACGCAACTCACATGAAAGCTTATGTAATAAAATTTCTGCAGAATGCGTACTTAATATAACTGCAATTATTGATATATGCTTATAATTGGAAAATATATCGCAATAATTATTAACATCTGACTCAACCTGTGCAACAATATTGGTTTGTGAGTAATTATTGAATATATATAATTATCTATATCAGTAATGCCATTTAATATTTATCTGCAAATCAGTGTCAGTTTCTTCTATGGCTATGTTGTGACATAACAAGTGGAAAACGAGACATCACATTATTTCGAAAGTTAAACCATTTCTGATTTATAACCGTATTGTTTTATCTCTTATCTCCATAATGCTATATAAGCCAGCGATAGTTGGTAGCCAATCTTACGCGTTACCTTGTCTCTGAAATGGATTCAGTATAGTTTCTCTATCATCCAAAATTAATAATGAATTAACTCAGAATAAAAGTATGTGCTCTACGAAATTTGGCATTGCTTTTACTCCCACTATTATTAATACTTGGATTTGGTTTCTAATGTTCCTTAAAGGCCAGCAAATGTGAAATTAGTATATAGATTATTAACCACGATGCCTGATCGTTATTTTATTTTATTTTACCGAAGTCTAAAAAATGAAATGCAAATATAACCTAAGCAGGAAATTACCTCAAAATGTAAAGAGGGGTGGGAGCGAATACCAAAAATAGCTCCAATATATCAGATCATTAGAGATAATAATGGTTTCTTACATAGGCACACGGCCAGCATTTTGGGGGGGAGGGAAAAGTCGATTAAATCGACACCAGTGCGTAACTGGAACTTTATTTTATCCACGCCGTAATGATGAATGGCACAGTTAACCTCGGGAGGATTTTAACTCAGATCATAGAGGACCGTAACCCTATGCTGCGAAGCATGGTATCCGGCCCACTAGCGATACTGCCAATCCACTGCCCTAATCGTTAGAGATAATAATAATACATTTTTCATTGGGGACTAAGCCAGTGAACAAGTAGCAATTGAGACGCAATTGAAAACATTAGGAGGGTTTGCCAAATATATCTAATTTAAGAACCCCACAAACTATCCCATAAGCATTTTATAGAACTATACTTAAAGTATGGGTCTATTATTCCTACGTCATTCCAATGCTTAACATATATTAGTAGAATCACGTCCCTCTATCTCTACATCGTTTACAAATTAAAACAGAAGCATCAATGAGGGCTTAGCTAAAATACATTGTGTCTGTATTCTGTCCTTTATCTCTCACCCAATACAAAACCTCTTTTCACTTGGAGTTCCGTGCATTACAAGTGTTGATACAAATATCGGCATTTGCAGCAGAGACAGTGTAAGAAAACACGATGCATGTTCGTTTACATATATGTATCTGCTTATTCAATATCGATGTCTTGCATGTGTTTCGCTGGTATTTGGTTCAACATATCATATGGAAGCTAAAGTCCCACCTCCAGCATCAAGTTGCTCATCAGACTGGAGAAAAACGTGTTTCGTATTGTTGAATTGCTAATCGGATAATCACTTGGATGCAGGAGTCAGATCCATATCTTCTAGAGACCACTTAAGGCCATACAAATCCCGACTGCACCAATGTGCATACATATAAACAAATATCTTATAGGTAGAAATGTAAACATGCGTAAGTATAAGATCTTAGTTACACACACTGCCTTTATGCATTTATATAGATATAACTTCATCATACACTACGTCTGCTAGCGCATTCCTTAATATGTATAAATATATATATATATATATATATATATATATATATGTGTGTGTGTGTGTGTGTGTGTGTATGTGGGTGTGGGTGCCTGTGTGTGAATATGTATATATGTATATATCTATCTATCTATATATATATATATATATATATATATATATATATATATATATATATATATATATATATATATATATATATATATAACGGCGAAGAATTAGTTTTGCGAGGTTTTTGATATGAGATCGTGTGTCGAAACAAATAGTTTTATACTTGGGGAGGGTCATATTTGTGTAATTTTGCCAAAATTAATAACAGGACACACTCACTGTTTGGTTGGTTTTCACTTTTTGCTTCTGTATCTTTTATATCGGTTAATTTAATGTATTCGGTCCTCAATGTTGCCATTGACTGACCAACGGTCAAAAATACAGATACAATATAGACACAAACAGATATATATAGTCTATCAAAGTTCTTTCGTTGCACATATGCAACAGTGTCAGTGGTGCTATTGTTTCCTCCCGTTGCATTGTATGTCTACGCCATCTTTATTTAGTCTGTTTATATATTTATTTATTTGTTTATTTTTGTGTCCTCTTTGCTCATGCGTTTGCGTGTGTGTATAGTGTTTTGTTTGATGTGTGTTCGTGTTTGGGTGACTGTGTATTGGTTAATGTATTCTACCTTTACTAGCGTGTGTTTATATTTGTGTTTGTTGTTATTGTGCTAGTGTATGTATTTATTTATTTATCTATTTATTTATTAATCTATCTATCTATTTATACTTCACTTAGGTCAGTGTTGTTTGTTTGGGTGTTGTTGTTATTCCATTCATTTTTTTTATGTTTAGCCTTGGCCTTCTAAGTTCTATTTCACTGGCCTCTCTGATAAGGAACACAACATAAATATAGTAATGTATTATTTAATTATATGCACAAAAATCACAGAGAATTTAGTGGCATGGAGGAATATATATACGAGAACACAAGATTGATGACGTAGTAATATAAAAGTGGAAAATGTGGGGTTATAGAGAAAATCAAATTTTACTTGCTCTGTTGTGTTGCTTTTGCAAATGAAATGTCACATACACATACAATCTCTCACAGGGGGAAGCACCCACGAGCAAGCACATATAAACACACACGCACATACACACACACTTACACACACACATATATACACAAACGCACATAAACAATTACACTTACACAAGAAAACACACATACACATATATGGTCGGGTGCTTAATCACATGTTTTCATTCTTTACATTTTGCAATGTGAGAGAAAACGTGCTAGCGTGTTCAAAAACAGCGAATGCTAGCTTAACTCCCTTAACCGTCAGATGACACTGAAAGTGGAGGTTACTATTCTACATGCTAATTCACCCCACAAACAGTAGGCTCGTATTCGACTTATTTAGAACAGGCTAATTCCACGCAGATTACCTAATTTCTGTGCACACCAGTCTACCACCTACTGTCGAAAGCTAAATTGAGTAGCAGAAATTAATGCATTATTCCGGGGCCAAATAGTCAAATTCTCTACTCCTGCGTCACGTTTCTGTCACAATTTAAACTATCAATGTGAGCTTCTGTTTTCCTATTTGTTTGCATCCTAATTACGGTGGCTTAATTAAAACTATGAGTGAGAGCGAAAACGACCGAAGGTATATCGGTCTTTTCGATGACTTCGTTTCACAATATAGGTATATATGTATATATATATATATATATATATATATATATATATATATATATACATATATAATATATATATATATACATATATAATATGTATATATGTGTGCGTGTGCGTGTGTGTGTGCGTGTGTGACCATCAAACAGCTGACAAATCTTGTGCCATTGAATAAACCAAACTCAGTCCCAAAGTGTTGTGTGTGCAATTCCGAAGAAACAATAATTTTCTATTTCCAGCAGTTTAGTTATGGTTGACATTGACAGTATCAGTGCTGTTCTCCAATAACACAATTTATCTGAGCGCCCATAATATATCGAGGAAATAAGTAAATTAAGCACAACTCATGAGCAGGTACCGGCCCTCCACTAATACTATTCCGAAGGAATGGCAACATCATCTTGAATCCAATGTTGCTAGACTCGATGTCAATTCACTGGGCGCAGCCTATATCTATGAACAATTATTGTCCGACTTGCAGTAAATCACCACACTCTTTCACTTATCTTGCCTATCATTAATGTATTTCAAAGGTTTGTGAGATAACGAATAACTCGAAAATTCCTGGAAAGATACAATTTGCAGAAACCCAAATAGCATCATTGTTGCAGATTTGATAAAAGCTTTTGAAGATTTCTCTAAACATTGATGTACATTAATTGATTTCAGCAAAGTATTTGTGAAGGTTGAGCCTAGCACACTCTAGTAGAAACTTCAATGTTGGAGTCAACGGAAACTATTACAGTAGATTAAATGTTTCCTGATGAACAGCGAGAAACTAAAGTACGTGTGGCGACAACCATAGCACTGTTTTGAGCCCAAGATCTCTTCAATTTTTACATCAGTAACATTGTATATGTCATCCGGCACAGCAAAATAATAAAATTCGTAGATGATTACAACCTCCAGACTGCAACTAATGAAGTACGGGACCGGTCAAACCTTCAATCAGATTTGCTTGCTGTTATCCAATGAGCGAAAATCAAAAGTATTTCACTAAACGATAATGAATTTGATTTTGGATTTGGTACTGAGAATGCACTAAAGTTTCCTTATTCACTTTCCCCTGCTGAAGCCATGTGGCATCCAATGGTACCAGAGACCCTGGAGTAATTGTTGATAAAAATGTAAGCTGGAGTACTCACATACACATCTAAGCTGACGTGGAATACATGTTTTACTGAATTTTTTGTTATTTCTAACATCATCTTACTTTTCTCTCTACATTTGCGCCACACCATATTCATTACTGCTGTCTAATATGGTATCATCACATGGAAGAAATTATTATGAAAACTGAAGAAGCGCAGAGGTCAATTACACGTGAATATATTTCGCTTTGGTAGTTGATTAACCAGGTTATTGATATGCCATCGTTTGTTGAAATATATTTTCTTACATTTGACGATGGCCATAACGCCAATGAAATCATACTCCCCAGTGAATTTCATTTCAGTTTATGATTTGCTGATTAACTGAGCCTTTCAAAAATTAGTTAGGTATCAATGAGAACAAAATCAGAAAGAAAGGAAAACGAAATGCAAATATGCAAAAATACTCTTTGTGTAGAAAGGATATGTGACGACAACATTTTATTATTCAGAATTAAATAAATATATATATATATGTACATGTATGTGTGTGTGTTTGTGTGTGTGTGTATGGGTCTGTTTACTGTGACTGCGTGCGTGTGTGTGAAATGTTCATCTACTGACGCCATCTACTTTCTGCTAGCAGACCCTAGGGGAATCAACAACCGATATCCGTTTCTTACAGCATGATCGTTGTTAAGGTTAGGCCATACAAATTCACATATATGTATATATACGGCTATGTTTGAGCAAGCATCATGATTCATATATATATATATATATATAAAGAGAGAGAGAGAGAGAGAGAGAGAGAGAGTGAGAGGGAGAGAGTGAGAGAGGGATATATATATATATACATATATATATATATATATATATATATATATATATATATATATATATATATATATAGAGAGAGAGAGAGAGAGAGAGAGAGAGAGAGAGAGAGAGAGAGAGAGAGAGAGATACAGAGAGAGAGATAGTATTAGAACAGATTGAAGTTCAAGCAACGAATATCTATTTTCACTCTATACAAAATGATTACTACTATATATATATATATATATATATACATATATATATATATATATGTGGAGCGTAGAGAACAATAGTACGCAAAGACAAAACCACGTAAATGGTATAGCAGAAGTCGTAGACTAAAATTCTAACTAGGAGACCGAATGAATCTCCGCTACAGAGTTAAGAACAAAGTAAATAAATACAATACAGAAGTTATAGAAATAAATAAATACATACACGCAAACAAATACGTGCATACACAAGCATACGCAAAACACTTACCATAGGTATACAAAACCACGCACATATAAATATGTAGGTATGTGCGTGCGCTTGTTATATACGTATTTATTTATTTATATACGTTTATATAATTATTTATTTATTTATTTGTATACACACATACACACACGCACCTCTTTTATACCATAAACGTGGTTCTGTCTTTGCGCGTAATTGCTTTTCACCGCTCCTATTAATCACGTATCTTATTCGTTTTTTCCCGTTCTTTGCCAGCTAAACTTTCCACGAACCAAAGTATCGTCTTCCTGTCTTCCTCCGGTTGCAACGTTTTTTGAAATATCCACTTCTGCGTTTACAGATTGACTTTGTTAGTTTCAGAAGATCCCGTTAAGGGTGAAAGCAGCGATTCTTTGCTTAAACTTTAATCTGTTATTTTAATAAATATTTGCTCTACGGTTCTTATATATTTGATATATATTTATCCTTATCGAACCCTCTTTGGATTTTAGTCTTGAAATTTATTATTATTACTATATATATATATATATATATATATATATATATATATATATATATATATATATATATATATATATATATATATATGTATATATATATATATATTTATATATATATATATATATATATATATATATGTATATATATATATATATATATATATATATGCAATACATTTGGAATTTATAGCCACTCATACGTTTCATGCAACCATATTCACAGATTTTAACAAACTTCCGGATAATATGTATCGTATGGGATGAGAAAGTCTTTCTGACGTCTAGGCTAAATCGAGACATATTTTCATATATCTGAATACTGAACCATCAGCCAACAAGTTTTATGGTGAAATTAATAGTCATCAATCATTGTGGTTTCTTAATATCCTGTATATTCCCTTCTGGCCTTTCTGAACTCTAATGTATCATGTTTCGTGTGACCCCAATTTGAATATACGAATAACATAATATAAATACTTCGGGTTCAAATATTGTTTTTGATAATTGCTTATGCATATCTGTGTATGGCTCTGTGTTTGTGTACATTCGTACACATACTTCTCTGCAGGTGTGTATAATATTCTGTCCTAACTATGCATACGTCTATAAATGCGCATGTCTGTAGGCGTAAAAGTATGTATCGTTTGATGTGTTTTCGGTTTATTGATTTGGAAATTATATATTTCTCAAAATTAGATTAAATATGATGAAACGGGGTCATCAATGCTTCAATGATGAACTGTCCAATTCTGACTCGTATATATATACCATGTATTTTTTACGAAACAATGTACTATTTTTGATATTTCATGCACTGCATTTGTACACTGGTTTGGTTTCTTTCATCCACCATTTCAACAGGAGTATCAAGTGCATGACCACATACATAGTGTACACACACATACACCCACACACATACATACATCCACACATACACACACACACATATATATATATATATATATATATATATATATATATACAATACAACGGGAAGAAACAAACATGAATGATAGTACCACTGATGATGCCACATGTGGGAGATGAGAGAACTTTGATAGACTATATATATATATATATATATATATATATATATATATATATACATTTTAACCGTTGGTCAATCAATGGTAAACATTGATTGTCAGCTAAATTAAGCATAGGGATAAAACATATACAGATGCGAAATCCAATCCAAAGCAAATAGTGAGTGTGTTTTTTTTATTATTTCTGACAATATTATAACAATATGACCCTCCCCAAATATAACCATATATATATATATATATATATATATATATATATATATATATATATGTGTGTGTGTGTGTGTGTGTGTGTGTGCATGTGTGTGTGTGTGTATGTGTATGTGTGATAGTGTGGGTGTGTGTCTGTGTGTGTGTGTGTGTGTGTTATATACTTGTAACTTTTATTACTGTTACGATCTGAGTTCAAATCCCGCCGAGGTTGACTTTGCCATTCATCCTTACGGGGTCGATAAAATAAAGTACCAGTAATGCACTGGGTAATTGCTGGCCTTGTGCCTACAGTAGAAACAATTATTACAGTTAAATAAAGTGCAATTTTCTTCAGATATAATTTTATCCACTTTATATATCACAACATTCAGTCACTATGAGTAAAGAGAATACCGTATTACGCATATATCAAAATTAATATATGTCTCTAGATGATGTTGCTGGATGCATTTATAGTCATTAGAGTTTTAATAAATCACATAATCCGATTTGTTTTAAACAGAGCATTGGATGATTCTAATTTGAGCGACAATTTCCTAATGTGCTAATCAGTACAAGTTATACATTATACATTACTGTTTATCTATGTCCATTCCACTTTCAATTTGGAAATTATACTGACATAAATAGAATGAACGATTGCAATGAATTCCCGATATTTTACAATCTCTCGGTGGAAAACAAAATCATAATACATCATTGCAGGGATATTCATAGTTACGCGAAGAGAAAATAGGTGTTAAAACCGACAGCGTCAATGACACACGTAAACAAACATATGCACACACGCACACAAGCATACACAAACACATACATACCCAAACACACATTCATATATATGTGTGTGTGCGTGTATATATATATGGATATATGCACTACTTAATGGGTCGAGATTCTCACACTTTTTCTCTGCTAATATCTCATATAAAATAATTTGTCCATTAGGAGGAATCTGCGATGTGGAATGTTTCCGATAAAACATACTATATAGAGAGGATAGCCATATATGTCACAATGAGTAGCAACGGCAAAGGGAATGTAGATATTGGTTATATATTTTACATTGTATATCATCTTCAACTTCAGGAGAGATAATAATTCACGATAGCTCACTACATCATAGCCGTCTCCTGGATTGTGTTTACTTGGCTTAATTCCACTTGTTCTCGTCAGTCATTACGATACCACATTGAGTGTGAAATCAAAGCTGTCAGAAAAATGTTTTGCCCGGTGGCTGACGCGTGCACAATTGTATTTGGATGCCATTTTATTGTATATTGTAATCAGATTGAATGGAATTTGAAAATCATGATATTTGCTTCATTGGCTGCGACACATGGAAACAAAACTGATCTAATTATACAAGAGTTTTACCATATTCTTCGACACTGAATCCCTTATGTTCACGCAATGGATTAGCAGTATCAGTTAAGCGTCGGATGCTAGGCTTTGCAGCATAGAGTTACGCCCCTTTATTGTCTGATTTAAATCCCGACAAGGTTAACATTGCCTTTCACCCTTACGGGGTCGTTAAAATAAAGTACCAGTAATGCACTGGGTTTATTGATGGCCTTGTGCCAAAAGTAGAAAGAAATATATTATACGAAAACCTGAAATTTCATCTTCTTGTTCGGATCGATTCCTTTAACAAAAACATCTCCTTTTATTTGGTGATGTGTTGTCGGCGGATCTTAATCAAATAACTGATACTCAATGTCGTTTCCGACTGACGATATCCACGTCGGATGTCACTAAATACACTGCATGGGCGGTACTTTTGCCAATCCAGTGGACTATTTGGTTTGACATGATTCAAATTATTATGACCAGGGATAAAATTTAAATGGCTAATATTAATGCAAATAGTGAAACCATTTATAAATTACAAGATATCTAAGGAAAGTTGAGAGGAAAAAATTGATTTCAATACTACTGAATAATAAAGGGCGGTGGATGGGCAGTATCAGTAGAGGGCCGGACGACATGCTTTGCGGTAAAGAGTTACGGCCTTTATGATCTGAGTTCAAATCCCGCCGAGGTTAGCTTTGCCTTTCATCCTTACGGGGTCGATAAGACAAAGAACCAGTAATGCACTGGGTAATTGCTGGCCTTGTGACAACAGTAAAAATATGTATTACTGAATAATAGTGTCGTGAGTTGGCAGTTTAACTAGATCGTCGAACAAAATGCTTTGCGATATATAACTACGTCCCTTTTTGTTCTGAGTTCAAAACTACAGAGTTTAGCTATGTGTTCATAATTACTGGATCGATAAAGTAAAACACCAGTAACGCACTGAGGTCAATATTGTCGCCTTTCCTTTTCCTACCATTCCATTTTACTTAATTAGAATCAATCATTACTGACTATTTTCAGAGATAGCTTCGATGATACATCTAACATTTCGGCTTACACTTAAAGTGATTATTGATATTTATATCATTATTGTGTTTGTAGGAGTATTCCTTAGAGTATTACGTTTAACACTAGAAACACATTATGAACATATTCAACATATTCAACATAATCATGTAATCATGATCATGATTTGAAGTAACTGAAATCTAGATCAAGATATTATACCACATTTATCTCCGACACAAAGTAGCACTTTGAAATGTAATTGCTTAAAATATAACTCCTAATTCGAAACTGTAATTACATTTTAAAAATATTAGCCTATGGAGGTAGATATATAATTTCATGCCTCAAGATTGAAATATGTATATTTGACAAATGTGAAATGTGAGTCAGTATAAGTACCCATTAATGTACTGATTATATAGATACATATTCAAGGGCGCGTCTAAATCATAAGTAAACAAGAGAATGCATTAATTTGAAATATTAATAAAATATTCAAGCAATAACATCATTCGAGAAATACTATGCAAATCACTAAACATGAACTGAGATTTATCCTAAGGATTTCATTGAATTATACAGTTATCCAAGAAAATATAATGGTAATAAAAGTTTTCTATTCCAGAGAAAACGGAAAAAATCCTAAAGCATTCTTGCTACATATTTTCTTTCCTCTGGTGCAGCAGATGTAAATATCATATACACCATTACATTGGCAGTTTTATTTCAAGGGTTTCGATTGTGTATATGGCGTAATGGGCTGTTTAGATGGAAATGTTAATGTTCTGTTTTAGGGGAAGTGAATTATACAAAGCATAAATTGCTCACGTTACAGTTTTGGTGTTGAATGTTTTCTTGTATGTGTATGTTGCTTGGAAACGTGTTTTACGTGAAGGATAAATTACATGGCTACAATAATAACTTCATTCAGGTTGGATGGTAGATTAATCATATTGGCATCAGGATCCTCGATATTCGCTTGTGTGGCGGTTGAGCATAGCTAGGTATAGGTGCTCGAAATTATGGAAGAGTACATCCATGTCAAATACATATATAAAATGCCATTTATCATAAATAAGCTCTTTATGGGGATATGTATGTTGAAATTTGCTATTAATTTGAGCAACCTGTAACAATAGTATTTGCTTGTGCTTTATTTAAGGTGACGTCAATATTATATTAGTTCTAAAAGTTACATTTCTAAGAGTAGGTGGATTCTAAGAGTTACGCTTAAATATAGCGCATTGAATATTTAAATAATAACCATTCTAAATGTATACACGTTTATATTAGGTGAATTTATTAAACTATCATCGGTGTACTTCCTTACTTTGGCCAAGAAGAATTATTATATAACTTAGAACACAAATATAATTCTGCATATCAACAAATATTATATAAAACTACATTGGATTTTGTAAAAAGTTTATGAAATTCTGAGACTGCAGTAGCAAATGATTTACCAATATGTTAATGCATGTTTATTTGTAATTTCCAACAAGTTCAATATGATACGGGTGATAGTAGAGTATTATATCCATATGAGAATCTGTCATCTACCTGTCAAAACAGAAAATTAAACATTGACGCTGTAGACACTTATCATTTAGAAAGTATTCGATTTTGCGACACCTTCGGATTTATGAACAGATACCCTGCTCGTCATTATGTAATTGGAACCTGCTGATGCATTAACATTATACTGCTTAACAATTTATTGATATTAGTTTTATACATCATTATATTGCAATAACCAGAAATGCAATGCGTGAGTTAGGTTATTAAACAACAATGAATTCAACAATGATATATCTTGAGGTTCTTTACGGTTTAACCTTTCATCTATTCGAGTTCGCTAAAGCTTGTAGCAGCATCAAAACTACAAATAACACCGACACTATCGCTATTACAACCAACAATGTTCCAACGCTATGAATGCATAATCTCTTCAAATGGCTTCAACGTGTCATGCTATTTAATTCTTCTCATCAATCATTTGTAAATATTTGCAGTTATATATACAGATGCGCGTTTGTTTTCTTCGTCATCGTATGTGTTCACCTGTATTTGATTACATTTTCCCCCATTTAACTTTATGTAAATAATCATATTCGCATTTGAAGAACTCAACATAGATACATGGATGCACATACACACACGCACATACGCAGATACATACATACACGCATACATAAATGCCCCTATATGAATGTAAGACAATGAAAAACTATAAGCCAATCTAGTTACATTACTATGAAAAGCCAGGCACATTAATTGGTATCTTACGACGACTGCTATGGACATTAGGAACAGATGAAAATATATCCTTGGGAGATCCTTAACACGGAACGTTTAGTGAGGGACTGTAACATTCGAATAAGAAAAAACATCGTCTTCTGCATACAATAAATTGGGGGTACACAATGTATTTGCTGTGTCTGTGCTAACACCAACGTTTGGATTACTGAACTGGATTCTAGTCATAGATCCGATTCATTGAGGTTAAAACCCGACAAATTCTAACCGGCATTGGAAATTACTACATCATCATATAGATCAGCTGTATCTGAAACATAAACAAGAAGACAAGGGCTTAACATTAGTCCGCACAGTGATTGAGCGTCACTTTATATCCCTCTCCACTAAAACCCACTGAAATTGATATAAAAATGCATTGGAAGGCATAGGGGCTTATCGGCAGAGACTAAGCATGACTATGTTCCAATTAAGAGTAATATATATAAGCAAATAGTCTATCATGGACCAACACCTGGCATATAGGTTCTAACTTTCAAATATATTCTTTTGTAATCCAATAATAGGAAATATCAACGAAATATCTGATGCAGGTAAAACACCTAAATGTGAAAACAGATACAGATATGCGGAATAAAATCGAAGATGTCAGCCACGTAATATACAACACTCCAAATACGTCATCATATTGCTATCTATCTCTGAGGCACCATATAGTTTACAAAACACTACTCAATGCACAGAGGGAAATGATAGTTCTGAAAATAAACATATAAGTATTTAAGGTGATATGGAAGATATATTCATACATAATATGAAATAGTATTGGTGAAATGTTCCAGTCAAAACCCAAAAACATTCAAACACCAGAGCAGACATAGTTCTATAGGACACATAAAAGGATTCCATCTCCGTAGTGTAAATCAGATGTCCAGCAGATGTAGATGTAATGTTAAAGATTATAGAAATGTAGATAGTCCAGCCTGACTATATCTGTGAACATCGGAGCCCTAGGATATGTTAGTAACTGCATTAGCGTAATTCTCGAGACGTTAGGTTTCAGAGAATGTGGGGTACATGGAGAAGTATACAGTTGAAACTACAGCCCATTAATTGAACTGTAAACTGTTGTGAAACATTTCAGAAATTTAGCAATACCCATGTGTATCATAGTACAGAATCATAAGTACATGTATATATATCACATATAGCATCCAGAATAACCCATGTGATATCACCCATACCCGAAACCGAGTACAGACACTCACAGAAAAAAAAACATACATATAAACCCGCCTCTCGGTCTAACTTCATTCCCTCTTTCCCCTTGGTTACTGCTAAAAAACATGTGCTCCTCCTCATGGTTCCCCTCTCTATCGGTATGATTCCTGTGTTTTCTTTCTCTTTTTTCTATTCTATTTACTTTCATATTTTCTTTTTCTTTTTTCGCCATCGTTTCCTTGTTTTTTCCTTCCCCAACAACTTCCCAGTTATTGAAGAACTGTGGATTGTATTTGATGCGTCGAAACGTCCAAGACCCACAGCAGACAACTGAAGAGGAGATCAGTCCTGTTTGTGTTTTCCGCACATTTCCAAACACTCTCTCTTTATTAGTAACGACACAGCAACCTGTCCCATCTCTCTCTCTCTCTCTCTCTCTCTCTCTCTCTCTCTCTCTCTCTCTCTCTCTCTCTATATATATATATATATATATATATATATATATATATATATATATATATATATATATATATATATATATATAGAGAGAGAGAGAGAGAGAGAGAGAGAGAGAGAGATTGCAAATCGAAGACACCGACCGATAGACGGACCGCAGTGACCATGGAGACGAAGAAAACTGAAATTCGGATAAAACTTGACTAACCTGGACCGTGGCGTCGACATCATACGCCGTGGCGTCGACATCATACGCAACACATCATATATACCATATAATATACATCACATATAATATATAATATCTCCGCTAGGTTTCTGTAATTCCGAAATCGACAAAATCCACTTGCAATTGTCTGCAAGTTAATGGTTTTGGTAAGATGGAAAAGGAATCTACTTCGTCAACAAGTTTTTCGTTCTCGTCCGCCCGGGGGTGAATGCTAGTAGTAAGCACTGTTAGAAGGCACATGGTTTTCCAGGAACGGAGGTAACCCCCGATTTTGGCGGACAATTCAAATTTGGAACAAAGGAATAAAATTCCTTTACACAAACCGAATTAAGCACTCAAGTTATCAAACAAACACAAACAATTAATCAATCAATAGAATTGTCTAATTAAAGTAATCAATTAATCGTTAATTCTAGGAGATAATAATACAAAATTTCGTACAGCACCATCGAAGCTCTGGTTGCAGCCAAGCTAATATATATATATATAAATAATATATATATATATAGGTATGTATGCATGGGTATTCAAGAATCAGGGGCTGCGTAGTTACTGGATAAGGTGAACTTATAAATAAGAGGAAGGCACGAAGACGAACAAGCGTGAGAAACAGTCCGGTGGCTAGCAGAGAGAGAGAGGGTGAAACTAAGAGGGAGAAAAATGGAGAAAGAAAGAGGGGGGAATAGTTGATAGCAACAAACTAGATAGGGAGAAAGAGAGAACAGGTCACAGCAAAACTTGATAAACATTTAAGAAGAAATAGGGGCTGTGTAGTTGCTGGATAAGGTGTACTTATACCTCAATTCGAAGAACAGAATTGTTTAAATTTTAAAACTACGTCTCACTCTATATATAATTTATGAAAAAATAAAAATAAAATACACACATACATACATATCCATTAACTGAACAGTAAAAATATGTATATCATTCCAACAATCTGCATCTAATAAAAGCATATACACTTGTATAGATACAAAGCATATGCACTTGCACATATACAACTCAAAACATATACATCCACACATACAATAACATCCGTACCTGCACACACACACATGCATACATATATAGCTAGTTGATGTTGTGTAAATTCCAATAAGAGATTCGTGTACCTCTGTTAGAAACCGGCTCACTCTCTAATGGCAAAATTTGTGAAATTATAAAGCCAGAAGAAGATACATACACACACATATGTCTCTGCGTATACGAATGCAAAATTGCTTTTCTTTAGAGTGTTTATATCGTAATAGAACAAAAAACGATTTTATTCGAGGATGAAATACATTTTATATGATTGTTCAAACTTAACATCGTGATACGGAAAGGCAGTGTCAATGGGAAATATATATTTTTTTTATTGTAGAAAACTAACATAGTGAACTCGAATCAACAAATCAATGCTATGCACAACACATCAATTTAAGTTCTTTTATAATGGATTCATTTGCTTCACAATTTCGGTTGTCCATTATTAGGTGCCAAATAAGGTTATATGCGAAAATAACAGTGAGGAATGTTCTTTAGTAAATGTATTCATTCAAAGAGGACATCACACCCTACATGTATGTATGTCTTTATAGCTATATAGCTATATGCATTTATCGGATTGAACTCCTTTCTTGAGTAGAGGATACTGTAGCTGGTATTATAACATAGGGAGACCAGCCTCTAAAGATAAAATCTTTCGATGATCAGGACAGAAATTAATTTCCCATATTGCTATCGGGACGGTGGCAATCCAATTCCACACCCTGTCAATATATTGCGTGAAACACTTGTGTTTTGCTTTCCCATACTGCTCTCAGACAATTGTGACATTATTAGCATGAATTTTATAAGGTTAGTATACATAAACCAACCTATACGCCTTTGAAAATGCCTACTTTGTGAATCAATCTATATTGGTCATACTTCTAATATATATTTATTCTTGTGTTTGCGATGCCGAACGTTCGTTTGCCCATACATTTGATAACTGATAAACGTGTACCAACAATTTCAAGCGATTTATAACATTACATGTACACACGCTTGGCGTCTTATCCACAATTTCAAACTGTTTACAAAGTAATAATTCTAGAATTATTGCCTAAAATAATTGATATTTAATAACTTAATAGATGAATAATATACAGGAAAATTAAGAAGAGAAATTATTACTTCCAATAACTTTCAGTAATTGCATTAAAATTCGAAATATATATATACGTGGAAAATATTTCCTCGTTAAAAGAAAGTTTTAAGTAATTTCCTCTCTGTAAATTATGTTGAAGTAATACTTTAAGAAACAAAAATATTTGAGAACTGTTTAATTTTATTGGAAAATTACTCATTCGCTTGTAAAATTTCATTTGCGATATATATTTTTAGTTCATAATTAGAAGATAATTGGGGATATTTTCTCATTTTAAGTAATTAATTTTACTTCAAACGGGAGAAATATAAATATCAATCGAGTTGGTTGAAAAGAAAATATGTTGATAAGGTATGTGAAACTGCGCATTACATGTTTTTCCTCAACATCAATCATGCATTACTTGTTGGACTAATCGTTTCTTTTCCTTATATTCGTTCACTCTATTTCCAACAATACTATTTTTATTCGGTAAATGAATATTATATTTGCAAAACCGCCTAATTAGAATTAAAACTCAATATAATAGGCCAATATTTTTAGACATTAGTATATTTCCCATATATAATGTTTTCTAAATATTTCATGAGATCCTCAAATAAAACACATAGTTGCCGCCAGAAAACGCAAGAAAGAAGAACATTAATGAGCTGAGAATTAAATAAAGACAAATACATACAACATACCATATCTAATAGAAATGCATGTATTAACTGTGTGCTCTTAATTATGTTTAAGCGTTTCATAAGCTTCAAATAAGAAATGCTGATTAATAAACATCATTGTGATCTGAAAATTAAAACAAAGTGTGTTTGATAAAGGCATATGTCTATCCTCAGCAACAATATCAATGCTAAAACATTTCTAATATATATTGCTGGAAAAAGTATATGATGTGCTTTCTATAGTAGAAAACCATTTAATAGAAATTGGTAAGAGATTAATCCATTTAATAAACGTACTAACCTGAATGATGGGAGCTAATGTTGAATATATCACGTGATATGAAATATAATATATATAATATATATATATATATATATATTTATTTATTTATTTATTAAAATAATAGATTAAAGTTAAGCAATGAATCACTGCTTTCACCCTTTAGGGTGTAGCAGCGATTCCTTGCTTAACTTTAATGTGTTATTTTAATAAATATTTGCCCTAGGGATTTTATATATACATGCTATATATCTATCCTTATCGAGCCCTCTTTGGATTTTAATCTTCACATTTATTATTATTACTATATATATATATATATATATATATATATATATATATATATATATATGAACAAAAGTTTAAATAAAGATTATCATTAAAACATATTATTGTGATGTTGGTTATGAGGTTGGTAGTTTTGGCGAAGTTTATATATCGTTACCACTCTTCTTAGTTTAGCTTCTTGTGATGTGCTCATCAGTGTGTTCATCATTATTTTGTTTTCGTTCTTGCCATTCTGTCGTCTTCCTTTTAACTGTGTTGAGATCCACGTAATATAGGGAACATGTTATCACTATTACCTTGTTGATATAATTATATATAATTAATTATAAGTAATCCATAGATTTATAAATTGACAGATTAATATAAAATAATGATATTCAGGCACATTAACTCATTTATTAACTATTTATGAGCTTGGCTTTATCAACTGTCTTTTGGATCTGATTAAACGCTTTTCTTTTGTTTTTTCTGACATGGATTGACCCCTTCTCATCACGTAATATTTGGATCTGACGTCTTCATGCACAACAATTATGATTGTTTTTTTCTGACACACCAACATTTTTTACAATTGACCTCATTGATTTTTCTGGATTGTCATTAATGTTTTGCTTAACTTCCTCAATAAATTCAGGTATCCTCATAGAATCAGAGCGTTTGAAATGATTTTTTTATACATCTTTCTCTAACTCACACAGAATCTTGTGGACAAAAGATCTTGCAAGTTTCAGAAAACGATAAATTTCTAAATCCCCATGCTTAGCCCTCAAAGCCACAATCACAGCATGCCTTTTCATTTCATTACTAAGCGTAGTTATTTTTTGAAATGGAAGTTCAATAATAATTAGTCAAACAAAATAATGACTAAAAATACATGTTTCCTCATATACCGTCCGCACCATGAATATATATATATATATATATATATATATATATATATATATATATATATATATATATATATATATATATATATATATATATTATATATATACATATATATATATATATATATATATATATAGGAACGAGTAGGACCCCGACGGCTGAGCTCAACAACCCGTTTCGACGGCCAATTCTGGACTAATATTAGTCAAGAATTAGCCGTCGAAACGGCTTGAGCTCAGCCGTCGGGGTTTTACTGGTTCCTATATATATATATATATATATATATCTAGGGCGGGTAAAATTCCCGAGATCCATGGATGAGTTCTGTCCAGCGGTATCTGCCCCTCATTGTCGCTGCCATGTCCTACGTCTCCAAGAGGGCAGTGTCTGTCCTTAGAGCATCAACATATGTTAACCTCGGTATTCCTCTACCAGTGTTCCCATACAGAGGCTCCCACAGGAGCACTGAGTGCAGTGTCAACCCTGGATATCGGTCAGGATTCCAGCTAACCTCAGTCTCCTGTGTCACTTTTTAGCTGACTGTTGCGAGGCTCCAGTACAGCTCTGAGTTCTTAATCCTAGTGTATGTAAATTACTGGATTAGGTTTTTTTCATTCTAAATGTTTATGTGATTTAAATGATTTCTGATGAAATTACAATAAAGATTGAAAATCGTTTACTGTTGGTGATTTTTTTTTCTATTTATAGAGAAATGCGTATTCATAACGTGTTTAAATGTACTCGGACTCCGGACCACCTCCATAATATAGGATTGAGTTAGGAGTCTCGTGAGATTGGGTGGCTATTGCAATGGCTAACGCTGTCATTTTCTCCATAGTTCTTGCTGTTCATAGCATGCATATTTAACACACTATCTCTAAAGTAAATCTACAAGCATAAAATTTATAAAAATATATTAAATTGGTCAATTTAAATTTATATTGTATTATAAACGTTAGACTGCAAATCATTAATCATTAATAAAATGAAGATTTAAAACAGCTTTCTATTTGTATCATCTCTCATGTCAATTATGTAATGCCTCTATTTGAGAGACATAGCGCAGCAGGATCACATCCGTTCTGGTATTAAAAGCTGTTGTGATGATAGCTACAAAATAAAAACACGACATTTCCCTGATTTAATAACATCTTTTTGTTTCCAGGTCTACAATTATGCAATTGTTTCCTGTCGTGTGTTACACAGTCATTCTGTACATAGTTTCGAGCAGTATAACTACAGTATTTGAAAGGTATATACCATGAATAACTACAATCACTGTTAGTAAAAGAACCTGTAATTAAGTACATTTTATTCATCTGCACTGTCACAGCTATTGTTTATTTATAATTTAACCATAAAGAACTGGACATAAGCACAATTATATATTTTCATAAATTACTCTCTCACACACACACATACACACACGTATATATATATATCACGATAAATTAACGGAGCCATAGACTCTCGCTATTCCCTGTCAGTAATGTGCTCAAAGGAGAAGGAATCCCAAACTCTTTATAATATAATATGTAGAAAAGATAACACCCTAGAGAGAGGGATAGTGCGCCATCAGTCAAACAGAGAAAAAACACCAGTGTATGGAATCTATAGCCCATGGAAGGCATAGTAGCCACACAATAATTAAAAGTATAAATTAAAGTGTGAATACATACCTCGATAAATATCTAACACACACGTACAAATCCCAAAAGTTATGTTTCGCCAAATAAGTTGTTGACAGATATGATTAGCCTATGGTTCATCAGCGTGTGTAAGGCTATACATTTCAGACAACACTAAGAGAATCTAAGACCGTACAACCACACGTGGGAGAGAGAATTCACAGCGTGCCTAGGGCAGTAACCAGTGGTCCCTGAGGGACGAGCTGCTAGAAAGGGCAGCCCAAACCACTCAGAGAAGTGTGCTCAACCAAACAGAGAAAGAGAAGAGACTGTTATAAGGAGCGAAATATCACGATAAATTAACGGAGCCATAGACTCTCACTATTCCCTGTCAATAATGTACTCAAAGGAGAAGGAATCCCGAGCCCTTTACAATACAATATGTAGAAAAGATAACACAGTAGAGAGAGAGCTAGTGCGCCTTCAGCCAAACAGGGAAAAACCAACAGTGTAAGGAATACACTGGTGCATTTTGACTGATGGCGCACTATCTCTCTCTCTAGTGTGTTATCTTTTCTACATATTGTATCATATATACAGTATATATATATATATATATTCTGTATTTTGCTTAATTAAAAGCTTTTTAAGACCTTACGCTATTGTTTTAATGTAGTGACTATGTCACTTACTTCTACTTTCAGCAAACAAAGGAAGATAAGCTGACAGAGCTCTGTTCCGTACTCGTTGGTACATATCAAAGTTCAGTACTCCTCCTGTTTGCTGAAAATTATGAATGTTGGATTCTTATAGAATTCCAGTAATAATCAGGAATTGATTATATAGAGCGGTTGCCGGTGGAGCAAAAATTGAAAATTAGAATTGGTGCTCTGAAACAGCGATATTTATCTGAAATAGCGCTGTTTATCTGAGAGATCCCTCCTGTGAGAACCATGCTGTTTCCTAAATAGAATATTAGTCATATGACTAAATTTATACAATAAACGTGGTTTTGTCTTTGCGTGTATTTGTTCTCAACGGTCCACATAACGCTGTATTATCTTCGCATTTTCCCATGCATTGTATTTGATGCGTCGAAACATCCAACACCCACAGTATCACCTTCCTGTTTTCCTCTGGTTCCAAAGTTTTTTCGAAATATTTAATTCTGCGTTCACAGATTGATTTTTATTCATTTCAGAATATCCTGTTAATGGTGAAAGCAGCGATTCTTTGCTTAAACTCTATTTTAATATATATATATATATATATATATATATATATATATATATATATATATATATATATAAAATTGTTATACTTGGGGAGGGTCATATTTGTGTAATATTGCCAGAATTAATGACAGAACACACTCACTGTTTGGTTGGTTTTCGCTTTTCGCTTCTGTGTCTTTTATATCGGTAATCTAATTTACTCGCTCCTCAATGTTGCCATTGACTGACCAACGGTCAAAAATAATACAGATACAATATAAACACAACCACATATATATAGTTTATCAAAGTTCTTTCGTTTCACATCTGCAAGATCGTCAGTGGTGCTATTGTTTCCTCCCGTTACATTGTATGTCTACGCCATTTTTATTTAGTATGTCTATATATTTATTTATGTATTTGTTTGTTTGTATATTTTATTTTGTCTTCTTTGCGCATGCGTTTGCGTGTGTGTATAGTGTTTTGTTTGATGTGTGTTCGTGATTGGGTGACTGTGTATCGGTTAATGTATTCTATCTTCTCTAGTGTGTGTTTATATATGTTTGTTGTTATTGTGCTTGTGTATGTATTTATTTATTTATTTATCTATTTATTTATTTATTTATACTTCTCTTAGGTCAGTGTTGTTTGTTTGGGTTTTGTTGTTATTCCATTCATTTTTTCTGTTTAGTCTTGGCCTTCTAAGTTCTATTTCACTGCCCTCTCTGATTTGCCTTTCTGCTGGATCATTTCTATGTTTAGATATTATTCTAATGTCTATGTTGTCTATGTTACCGTCGTGTTGTTGTCTGGCATGTTCGTATAGTACTGATCCGCTTTTTCGTCCTTTTAGTTCCCCCCAGTGTTGGTCTATCCTTTCTCCTATGCTACGAGCTCTCTCGCCTATGTATGCTGTTGTCATGTTTCTGCAAGTACCCTCTGTACATCTTATGATATAGACTACGTTTCTAGTTTTACAGTTTATCCGGGGGTTTACCTTACATATGATACATTTCCTATTAGTACAGTGGGTTATCTTAAAAGGGTAGGTTTTGCTGATCAGGGATTTTATGGTGGTTCCTGGCTTTTCTACCACCTTAATATTTAAGTGGGTCTTTCTCTGGGCCTTTCTACACTGGTTAGCTAATTTCCATCCAGGGGTAGCGTCCACAAACATGTCACTCTGGTATCTCTGGTTGTCGTGCCATGAAGTGGCTTTCCCTATCTTATGTCTAGCCCTATCTAAGCTACTCCATGATTTACTCCTGTATAATGAGCAAATTCCTTTCATGTCCAGTTCTATGATGGTCTTATACTTCTCCATGGCTCCTTCGTACACTCTGACTCTGTCTCTTTGGTTGTAGCCAGAGAACTGCATGCGGTTGATGAAGTGTTGGATGTGTCTTTCCATTTCTGTTGGGTCGCACATGCGGGACACATTCTTCATCACTCGTACCAAATCTGCGATCAGAATATTAAACTTAGCACTACTCGACATTGCTGAGTGTTTGAGTATCAGGTATTTGGAGGTCATGGGTTTAGCATAGTGTGAGTGGAGAATTTGGTACGAATTTGGTACGAGTGATGAAGAATGTGTCCCGCATGTGCGACCCAACAGAAATGGAAAGACACATCCAACACTTCATCAACCGCATGCAGTTCTCTGGCTACAACCAAAGAGACAGAGTCAGAGTATACGAAGGAGACATGGAGAAGTATAAGACCATCATAGAACTGGACATGAAAGGAATTTATCCATTATACAGGAGAAAATCATGGAATAGCTTAAATAGGGCTAGTCATAAGATAGGGAAAGCCACCTCAAGGTACGACAACCAGAGATACCAGAGTGTCATGTTTGTGGACGCTACCCCTGGAGGGAAATTAGCTAACCAGTGTAGAAAGGCCCCGAAAAAGACCCACTTAAAGATTAAGGTGGTAGAAAAGCCAATAACCACCATAAAATCCCTGATCAGCAAAACCTACCCTTTTAAGATAACCCACTGTACTAATAGGAAATGTATCATATGTAAGGTAAACCCCCGGATAAACTGTAAAACTAGAAACGTAGTCTATAGCATAAGATGTACAGAGGGTACATGCAGAAATATGACAACAACATACATAGGCGAGACAGCTAGTAGCATAGATGAAAGGATAGACCAACACTGGGGGGAACTTAAAGGATGAAAAAACGGGTCAGTACTATACGAATATGCCAGACAAAAGCACGACGGTAACATAGACAACATAGAAATTAGAATAATATCTAAACATAGAAATGACCCAGCAGATAGGCAAATCAGAGAGTCCAGTGAAATAGAACTCAGAAGGACAAGACTAAACAGAAATAATGAATGGAATAACAAAAACACCCAAACAAACAACACTGACCTAAGATAAGTATAAATAAATAAATAAATAGATAAATAAATAAATAAATACATACACAAACACAATAACAACAAACATATATAAACACACACTAGTAAAGATAGAATACAATAACCGATACACAGTCACCCAATCACGAACACTCATCGAACAAAACACTATAAACACACGCAAACGCATGGGCAAAGAAGACAAAATAAAATAAACAAACAAACAAATAAATAAATAAATATATAGACATACTAAATAAAAATGGCGTAGACATACAATGTAACGGGAGGAAACAATAGCACCACTGAAGATGTTGCAGATGTGCAACGAAAGAACATTGATAAACAATATATATGTGTTTGTGTCTATATTGTATCTGTATTATTTTTGACCGTTGGTCAGTCAATGGCAACATAGAGGACCGAGTAAATTAGATTACCGATATAAAAGTAACAGAAGCGAAAAGCGAACACCAACCAAACAGTGAGTGTGTTCTGTTATTAATTCTGGCAATATTACACAAATATGATCCTCCCCAAGTATAACAATATTTGTTTTGACACACGATTTCATATAAAAAAAACCTCGCAAAACTAATATATATATATATATACATATATATATATATATGTATATATATAAGAATAGAGGTGTAACACACAAGTTATTATATATTGGTAAACGGAATAGAAAATGCTGAAAAATTGTTCACAGTTGAAAAATAGTTTAATTAGGAATAAAAGAGTATTAGTAATTGTATGGGTTAGTATTCAGTTGTGGTTTTAAGTGTTTAAGTTTTTTGTTGTGCGGTTCAGTTATGGGTTTTCATATTTTTATGAACGGGTTATTGGAGGTGTAATCCGTTTGAAAAGTCGATTCATAGTGTAGGAACCAAGCGGCACTTTTTCCCAGCGTTGAAGGGATTTCAGTTCTTCTCTGTTGCAGTCCCCTTTCCATAATTGGGAGAACTTCTCAACCTTGGGGCCTTCAGTTTTATTGTTGATTTCCAGGAGGATCTCTTCATCGGGTTTTGATTTTTTCCTCATTTGTCTGGGCCCTCAGTTTAAGAAGTTCAATTTCTCTCTTCATTTTTTCCAATGCCATTCTTTCCCTAAGGTGTCTTTGAGGTTCGCGTTCATTTGGAATGGACTTTATTTGTAGTTTACGGGGGAGAGTTAGAGGGGTTGAGTTAAGCCATTTTTCATATATCTCCGCTTTGTTGAGATTTTGTATCATCTTCCAGAATGAGAACTTTCTGTCTCTGAGGGATTTGTTCCATTTTGGAATTGTTCGAATTTTCATTTTGTATGAATCAATCTCACATGGTTCTTCGTTGGTTTTTCCTGGGTTGGTATTAGTGAACATAGTTTGGATAGTATCGCAAAGGTTTTGGAGTTTGTCGCAAACGGCCAGATGGTGTGACCATCTTCACGTTCCGCGGTGACAAACTCTTCGTCTTAGGCCTCAACTCGGTGCAATCTTGACTGACCCAAGTTATGTAATACTTAACCATGTACTACCCATGTACTTATCGCTTTCCGACATGTTTGTAGTCGTGCCCTTGCCAGTGGAGACTTCTGACGCCCTTGGTTCTAGATTTACCTCCCTAATTACCATGATAAATGTCTGAGCTGGCCAGCAGCAGGTGTGAGTATCAGAAGATGAATGGCTCTTCCAGCGAATCTCTCTTACCATCCTCCATGGAAACGCATTCTCCATTCAGTCCACCGGCCCTGCAGGGTGGCCAGCACGTAGGACCCCATTTGCTTTTAATAAAGAGAGATGGGGAAGGCGAGAGGCATGGAAGTGATGACAGTAGGTGTTCGCCTATCCCTGTTCAGACAAATTGGTAAGCAGTTGGAATTCGGTTTATTTCTGGTTGCCCGCCCCTATATGTGTTTGGCAATACTGTATTACTATAGTCCCAATAAGACTTTACTTCCTGGTGTAACTTTCTACCAACCCTGTGTTAGCAAACTATAGTTATATAACTAACCATTCTATTCCACGTCCTAACGACTCTCTCAATTCGGCGCCATTGAACATTTTACACTTTACAATTCGTCCCACCATAAAGTATAAAGGTTATCGATCAAGGAAATGACGTCGCGCCCTCAAATACGACTAGCTCTCAAGTACAGTGGTTGCGCGAAATTTTCTTATTATGATTCTCTCAAGTTGAACGCTTTTAGTCTGAAATTTATCCCCAGTATAATGTGGTCTTTACTTCCATGTAAATACATTGCGCTCATCACGACTTGAATGAGTCAGCATCGACCAGACCCTGAATTAAAACAAAATAGCATGTATTTACGAAGGGACTTCACCTCGAAAACTTATCCTGCTGGAAATAACACACGAATCTCCATAATCCAAATCCTTACTGTGTTCCAAAACAAACGTTTTATTTAGATTGTTAGAGTTACGCTTACAAAAAAGCAATATTCAAGGCTGAAATGGTTTGAAAATTGTTTTGCTTTATCATGATTTGCAATAATGACAACATTTTTAGTAGTAAACGAGCTCTTCAACTCATATCATTAGCCTTCAGTTCTTCATTTAATAAAACCATATTCGTAATTACATGGGTACATGTGATAGTCCTGCGTAAGGTATATTTCATCCCAAAATAATACGTCATACCAGGAACATCTTTGTTTGTATATGTGTTTTATTGGGATATACTTGATGCTCATCAACAACAACACTTACGATACCAGCCATAGAGCCGTTATTTGGTTGCTGTGCCTGCTTTAGATATCAGCCAAATATTCTCCAAAATATATCTTACTATTTTAACGTCCACTTAAGAATCATCGCTATATTGTCAGGATCAAAGTTCTCTTCGAAGTAGAAATGTTTGCCTACCATACATCATTACACTCATCCTAGAAATAATGTGAAAACTCTGAGACATATATTTCAACAAACTTTGAGCCGTTGCGTTAGGAAGACGTACAAACGTATAAACATTTATTCTAATAAATATTTCACTGCATGCTTTCAATGGAACAATACGGGTACAGAATAGGAATTTCCTTCAAATAAAATAACCCCGTCTTGATTTAATTTAATTAGTTTAGAGTAAAACGTGCGATTGAATTATAAAGTGGCTTGTAAATAAATGTTACAAGGAATTTCATTCCTAACGAAATTCAATTATTGTTTTTAATGATCAACAATGTATATTTCATAGCCGAGCGTGTTTCACTGAAAAGCTAGGCGACAGTAATTCTGTCTAATTAAACATTTCCTTACAGGATGAACTGCTCCAGTGTTCCCTCACACTCAATATATTTACCATAGATTCGGACCAGCAACATATCGTTGGTGGTCCTGAAGAGATTGTAACGATTAGATTAATAATTATAGGGGAATACTTTGAATATTCTTTGAATTAAAAGCTCCAAGTGGCACTTGGCTGACTTTAGCCGAGACCTGGTTACCTCAGGCAACACATTCTGGGAATAAATTACGTGTTTGAAAATGAAATATTTCATTTTCTGATTACAAAGCAAAAGCATATTCCCTTTAATGCTTAACCCTTTTCATTCTAGCTGACCCTGGTAACCTCATTAGGGCAGCATGTTTTAACCCGATCGCGATGTCAACATATCAGTTCTTGTCATTGAATATATGAAAATTGGTAAACATAACCAATTATTATTTTTCATTCGTGATGGTAATTATCTTTAATATGATAGTTTGTTTGACACGATGTTCATCATTACGCTCCTTTGTTAAATGCAATCGGTATGGTAAATCTTAATATTAAAGATACAAATGAATTATGAACATATGGACATAGTGAAAAACGTTCGTATTTTATCTTTTAAATCATAACGAATTCAACAATACTATTCAATAGGATATTTTCGCCTTTCCCCAAAGATACTACGATTTTTAAATATCCCTACATAATAAAGAATGATATATGGAATTCACACAACTGCACATCAATAATAGTTTGCTAAATGACAACATAACTGTGCAATGCTAATATTAGTAAACTCTGTAAACTGTAATTATTAGTCGTATTGCCAGCAATTATAAACCATAAGTTGAAAACCTTTTCCAGACAGTGAATATCCACACTTGCCTTGTAAGGCTTATGCTCCAATGTAATCAATGCAAGGTCCCGTTTTGAAGGACTACATAGATACATTTGGATAAGTTTAAAATATATTTTAATTGCTGCCAAGATATTCTAAGTTGACATCATCAGTAAAATTGGGACATATTTGCACTTGTTTAATGAGTTTCCAGGCCAGGATCGACGTTTTCTCGTTTTATGTCAGCTCCATGCTAAAACAAGGCCGTTTTTGGCTGCTGCATTAACGAAACATTTGTTACTTTGTTTTTGCAATACACTGTTGCTGGTCACACTGTAGTCGTTGCTGTTGTTGATGATGTTATTATTGATGTTATTCTTGATGGATGTGTTATCGATCGTGTTGTGGTTGTCGTTGTTGCAGTTGGTGTTGGGGGTGTTGTTCTTGGTGCATTTGGTGTTGTTGTTGTTATCACTTGTTTGCTTGTTACTGTTGTTTTTAGCGTCGTCTTTGTTCACGATGTTCTTGGTGGTGGCGTTGCTAATATCGTTGTAAGTATTGTTATTTGTATTATTGTATGTTCTGTTGTTAGTAACTTCATTATCATTAACGATGGTGCTGGTGGGGAACGGTAAATGTATTCCCGACGTTTAATCCGCTGTCAAACGAGAGCCGATTCACAGTTTGGTGGGGCGCGGGGCTCCACCAGGTTTATTTTATAAGATAAACATGTTAATATTGTTAAAATAGTTGTGCCTTTGGGATCAAATATTATGGGGTCACCTTTACCTGGCCAATGAATAGAACCTTATATAACGTTCGCTAAAAAATATTCAACAAATTCCACTTTAAAACAACACAAACAACCAACATTTTGACGAAAATGAGGACCAAAATAATAATAATAATAATAATAATAATAATAATAATAATAATAATAATAATAATAAAGTTTTCTTTATTAACCACAAGGGTTCACATAAAGTAGACATTAAGGACAGTACAGGACAATACAGGACGGTACAAATGGGCATTTCTGCGTGTAAAAAAACAGAGGTTGAAATAAAATAACAAAGAAAAATTCCCCAATAGGGGGGAGACTTCCAAGGGACATTTGTGGAGAAAGCCCATTAAAAGACCACAGTGGCCCTGACCACCAGGGCAAGTGCCCTCTCCCAGTTTTCCACCTTTAATTTACAGACACATACTCAGAGAAGGCCCATTCATTCGGGCCATACTTGCTTCTCTCACCCATCTTTCAACAAAATGCTGGGAAGAGAGCACTTCCCTCTCTACCCTGATTTTCCTTTTCAAATGAAATTTGAAAAAGTTAATCAGGGCATCACCGAAGAGGTAAGTGCTCGTCTTCAGCCCTTTCAAACGTGTCCACCATACTATCTCTTTCGCCATGGCCACCAGACAGATAAAAACTGCCTGCCCTTCCAGGCTAAAGGAAGGGGGCGGGGCAATCCTCACGATGGACTCAGCTGATAGCTGGATAGGTCCTACACGTGACAGCAGGTGTTCGACATAAACCCACAAGTCAGCAATGCTCGGACACTGGACGAGTGCGTGCAGGACGGTTTCGTCGCCCTGCGCGCATCTCGGACATGCCCGGCTGACGGCACCTCCATGCCTGTAGAATTTATCCCGAACTGGCAAAGCTCCTCGGTAGCACTGCCAGGCCAGGGATTTCTGGAAGTTGTCCATAGGCCCCGGCCCGAAAGTCCTTCCGAAGAGATTGGCTAGTTGATTTTCGTACACGCCTAGAGTTTCTCCAAGTACGTCGTCGCCCTTCCCCTCCACTAATCCTCTATAGAACGCCAGGGTGGTGTTTCCACCGATCACGTTGCCCGATTGGTCGAGGGCTGTGAGCGCCTGAAGACATTCCAGTCTCCAAGCGCTCCCTCTCGGTCTTCGCTTGACCCAGGACTGCAGCTCCGTCAAGGAGACGAGCTGGGGAAAAACGTGTCTAGCAAATGGCGACCACACCTGATCACCGTCGAGGAAGAGGTGGAGATGTCGTAGCCTGAGAGCGTGTCTGCGCATCATCAGCCACGGCATGCCCAGCCCTATACGTAGCGGGTGTTGACAGCAGATGGACCGCCTGACCATCGGAGCGCGTCCCTTCCACAAAAAGCGAAAGAGCAAACGCTCCAGCGTAGTCAGACTGGGCTTAGGAAAGGTACGATGGTCAGGCGGCAATATATGACGGACGCGATGTACGCGTTAGCCATCTCCGCTTGACCTTTCAGGGATAGCACCTCTCCGCACATTTCTGGGTGAGAGAAGCCAACCTGCTCGTCACCTCGTCCCAGTTCTTGTCCGTCTGGAGGTCCGGACCGAACCAGACCCCTAGCAATTTAACCGGTCCGTCCGTCCAGCGCCCGACGACGCTGTTGGACAGCATGGACCTGCCTCTCCAGGTGCCGAGCTGCAGGCCCACTGGCGTTTACACACCACTACGGTGACATCGTCCGCATATGCTGACACGGATCTTCCGCATCCTAGTTCGTGCGGAACCACCCTCAATGTCTCCAGTTTGTGCAGTAATGGCTCGAGAGTCAATACGTACAAGAGGGACGAGAGGGGACATATTTGGCGGACCGAGCGCATGATGTTGAACGGTTCTGAAAGGTGACCGTTCACTCTCACCACAGAGCAGATGTCGCTGTGCATGGCAGCGATCCAGCCTCTGAAGACGGGCCCAGAGCCAGCCGCCTTCAGGACTGCCGCTAGGTAACGATGGTCGACCCTATCGAAAGCTTTCGACTGATTTAAATTGATCAAGGGTCCACCCATACCAGGTCCCGTAGCTACCTACTCTACGATGTATCGCATGAGGTGGAGATTGTCGTGGATGGATATGTCGAGAATGGCGCATGTCTGAGCTTATCCCACCAGACCACCATCGACAAGCGCCAACCACTTTGCTAGCACCTTGGCCCAAATCTTGAACTCTGTGTTTAGCAGACTTATGGGCCTGAAATTATCTATGTTATCCCCTTTGTTCGGATCCTTTCTCAGCAGTGCCACCGCTCTTCTGCTCACAGAGCTGGGGATACTCCCGTTCTGTTGCCAGTTGCAGTAGACGTCCGCCAAGAGGCCTCCGAACAAGTCTGGCATCTGTACGTAACGTTCATAGGGCAGACCATCCAAACCAGGCGATTTACCCCTTCTGCAGCTAGTCATTGCCTCCCGTACTTCAGCGGCTGTTATCGGCTTTTCGCAACACTCCGCCGCAGTGGCCGAGAGCCACGGCAGTCCGTCGAGGTAAACACTAAAGTCCATCCCTCGACCCGGCCCACCGCTGCCCCGAACAGCTGAGCGAAGTGTCGAAGCAAAGCTTCACACATTTGCCCGGGATCGAGTAGCATGCGCCCGTCGTGGTCCACCAAAGACCAGATCGTGGCTTTGTTACCACGACGCGCCTCCGCCACTCGGGACCATTGAACGGCTTTCGTCCCTCGTGTCTCAGAGCACGCACCCTAGCTCTGACAACGCAGCCTTCGTGCTTTGCATTCGAGAATTGGTCAAGGGCCAATTTCGCCGCAAGCACGTCGGTCGCGATGCCTTTGCTAAGCGCCTCGTCTAATTTTTTAACTAAATCTCCCTCTGCTCTATTTTTCTCTATTGCTAAATCCTTACTAAACCTAATGGTCTCTATTCTGATCGCTCATTTCAGAGCAAACAACCACTTGTTTTTGACGATGGCTCCCGTCAACGTCCGCTTAACTAGTTCGCTAATCCGGTCTCTGTAGACCTTGCGCGCTGGTAAGGACGCGTTTAGCTTCCAGTAGCCGGGTCCTCGTCTATGAAGCCTATCTAATTCAAACACACAGATCACGAATTTGTGGTCCGTGTAGCTGACTATCTTGAATTGTGGGCAGCATATGCTAGACATATCTATTTCCCTACAAAATATTCTATCTAGATATGATATGGATGACCTTATGCGATTTGTCCAAGTCCACATTGGCACATTCGGAAAATCAATCGGTACCTGTCAGACAGATCAAAGCGCCTGAGCAGGTTGGTGAGGCTCTTGCAACCTTCTCCCCTATCCGCTAATCCCACACAGTCCCAGCGTGCATCAAGGATCCCGTTCCAGTCGCCCACTAACACTAAAGAGCGGGACGTTTCAAGAAAGGTCTCCAGACGCCGGAAGAAATCAGGTCGCCCTGGCCCTGTTGGGGCATAGACGGCCACTAGCCTGAAAGCTTTCCCGTCTCCGCTGGTCACGTCCAGCACCACCAACTTACCTTCTGGGTCCAGGAAGATGGCCCGTAGGGCGAGATCAAAACCTCTACGAAAAAGTACAGCAACTCCACCCCCCGATCCAGGACGGCTGGTAGATGTGTTCACATCGTAGCCGCCGAAAATCGATGCGAAGTCCCGTGCTTCGGAGATTCTGGTCTCGCTGATGGCCATCTATAGATCCTGAGGTCGTTGAGCAGGTAGCCCTGCTTCCATAGACGACCCCAAGCCACGCGCATTTATGCTGCCTATTCTGAGTGAGGTCACGTTGAAATGGAGTGGGACAGATGGGAAAGACCACTTACATTACTTTTCGTAGAGGAAGGATGGTTTCTTCATCCCTTTTCACTTGATCGTCTTGTGAAGGGGCCGTTGAATCGTCCCTTCGGCTGCTCGTCAGCTCTTCTATGAGTATGTCCGAATATACTCTCCGGTTGAGAGTCCCTCCTAGGTCTCTGAAATCACCAACTGCGTTGGGGAATTTCGTTTTAATGTTTCTGTATTGTTTCTGTGCTATTCTTACCAGTCTTATGTTCGTTGATGTTTTGATTGGTGCTGGTATTATGGAGTTGTGCTGTGAAATGTCTGTGTGTTCAATTATGTAAGTCATTAGTTTCTTGTTGTGTGTATTTATTGCCGTGCATTTGTTTTTTTCTGGGGGTGGGGTGTGGTTCTGCTATTTTCTTGTCGTTGTTGCTGGGTGTGTGTGTTTATTGTGTTTGCAATGTTGGTGCTTGTGGTGGCGGTGTTGAAGGTGCTGTTGTTGTTGGCGGTGGGGTTGTCGCCGGTAGGGTTGTCGCCGGTGTTGATGGTGGTGCTAGTGTGGGTGGTGATAGTGTTGGTGCTGTTGCTGCTGTGAGTCTCTTCGCTGTAGCCTTTACCCTTTTTTCATTTCTTTCCTCCCTTTTCGAAGGCGACGATGCGCCTCTTCTGCGTTTGTGCCTTCTTGCGACCTTTTGCCATCCCTCTCCCATCTCACACTCCATGTCTGATTATGTGAGGTCGGAGAGGGGTACCAGCTCCACTCTTTCACTTGTTGTTCGTGATGTTTGCAGTGGAGTCTCTGTTGCAGCTGCCGTTGGTATTACTGTTGTTGTTGTTAATACTTCCACTGCTGCTGCTTTTCTTAATATCCGTGATGTGGGTATGGGTGCCACGGACCTATCGTTCTTGGTTTCCGCTTGTCCTGTTGCTGGTAGCAGTGGAGCCGGTTTCGGAAGGAGGGCGGTTTTCTCCTTTCTCGGGGTCATCTCATTGCAGAAGGACCTGAGATGGGTCTTCGATCCACAGCGAAAGCATTTCGGGCGTTTGCCCTCAATATTTATGGGTAGTTGAGTGCAGTTATCAAAGTCTATCACATCCAGGATAGCTTCGATGCTCTCCTGGTTGGTTTGGATTAACATCTGAATGGAGGTGCCGACCCAATCTTCTCGTACTTTTTTCTGTACTTGCAGTACAGTTGTTTTGTCCTCGATTCCGACGAGGACAGACGCGGCCAGCCAAGAAGGGGCCATCCCTGGGGGGGACGTGTGTCAGTTTGACCCTTACAATATGTTTCCCGCAGTAGGAGGGCACCAACACCATTTCCTAGCTCCTTAGGGTCACTAAGGATTGAGCCTTTGCCTCCTGGGGTGTGACAAAAAGCACGTCTACGGTGTCATATTTCTTGCCTCGGGTGATATGCGTTTTCCGCTGCCACACAGACCCTAAGGCTTCTTGTATTTGAGCCTCTGTGGCTCTTTCAACCCTACGGGATTTCGTGCTTACTGTACGATACGTGAACGTACAGTGCTGTTGGGTTTCGAAACATTTTTCGGCTGCCTTGCAGATTGCTCGGTGTCCGGTTTTCGTCACCATCTTCTTTGCTTCCTGTAACTACTCATTTGTTATGAGGATGGTTTCCAGGTTCTTTGCGATACCTGCAAACGAGATTGGTTTTTCTTTGCTGTTGTTGTTGTTGTTGTTGTCGTCTGAGCTGCTGTTACTTTTGTTGTTTCTACTGGTACTACGACTACTGCCATTGCCGTTGTTGCTGTGGTTGTTGTTGTTGTTGCTGCTGTTGCTGACGTTGTTGTTGCCCGCCTCACTAACTTATCTACCAGCTCCCCCTCCGCTCTATTTTCCTCTTACACTAGTTATTTGCTGAACTCTATCGAAGTTACTCTAATCTCTCTTTTGAGAGCCACCCACCATCTGTTGTTGATCCCTCCTGTCAACCTTTGCTTAAGTAAATTGTTCACTCGGTCCCTATAAGCCTAACGTACCAAAAATGACATGTTCAGCTTCCATTAACCCGTTCACAACCTACGCGTTTTATCTAGGTGGACTAAACAGATCACAAATTTGTTATCTGAATAGGCGACCGTTTTAAAAGTTTGGCAGGCTACACTATTTCTATCTATTTTCCTAATAAAGATCATGTCTATATACGATCTAGATGACCCTATGCGGTTGGTCCACGTCCACACTGGCGCATTGGGGAAATCTAGTCGATATCTGTCAGACCGTTGGAAATGGCTGATTAGGTGTTTGAGGCTTTTGCACCCCCGGCTTCTATCAGCTACTCCCGCACAATCCCAAGCAAAATGAGAGGGGGAAGGTTTACTTAGCTCCCGGGGTCATATGAAGGTCGGGAGTTCGACCACCATGGTTGTTGGAGTTTCTTTTGGGAACCCCTTTAAAAGTCTTTATGTGGGTTTCACGTTCGGGGTTCCCACATCTTGAGGAAAGCTCACTCGAATTTCTTTGTAGGAATTGAGCGATATTCGCACCAGAAGCAAATCTTCTTGCACGCAAAATGTGTTCAGTTCAAAGATTTCCCCCTCTGTTTGGATGTCCTCGATTCGTGCTAAGAGGGCCATCAATTTATTGTTGACGCTTCTGAAAAGCACGAAGTGTTTGATGTTTTGTTGGTGTGGTTTTATTTGTTTTCGTTTTGGTGACTGTGGCGGTGAGGGTTTTGGTGGTGTTGTTTCGGTTGTTTGTGTTTGTTGTAGGTGCGGTGTCTGCAATTTCAGGTATTTGTGTGTTTATTTCTTATGCGTTTGTTTAGGTTGTTTGCGTTTCGGGGAGTGTGAGGGTGGTGTTGATGTTATTAGGGAAGTGTTTGCGTTTATGGTGTCTGTATGTTTTCTGTGTATGTTCTTGTGTTTTCTTGGGGTTTTGTTGGTGAGTTTTCTCTTTAGTTTTTTGGCACGTTTCGGTTTTCCTTCATCTTCACTGCTGGAAGACAAAGGGTCTGTGGCTGTGAGTGTATCTGTGTCTGTGTGTGCATATATTGTTTTGTGTATGTGTATAATTGGAGGGGTAGGGTGGGTGGGATAGCTTTCCTCGTTTTTCCCTTGGATTAGTTTCGATGCTGGTGGTGGTCCGACTGTTTTTGATATTGGTGGGGTTAACCGTATGATTGTTGGTGTTGTATTTGGTGGTGGTGTTGGTGCAGCTTTACATGCTGACACTGGTGTTGGCAACAACGGAGTTTTGCGACTCCCTGCATCTTTGAGATGAGGGCCAAGGCTTCCAGATGCGTTGCTTCCCCGCAGACGAAGCAGTTGGGCCCTCCTCCATCAGCGATTAATTGGATTGTTGTCCCATCCTGCAGGCGGGTAAAATCCGGTATGTTGTGGATGTCCTCTGGTTTCATGTGGAGAGAAATCTCCAAATCCATTCCGGACCAGTCTTCTCTCTCTGTCCTTTTGATATCCAGGAGGGTACTGTCTGTTCCTGCCTCGAATACGCATCCGAGGTGCCACCATATGTTCATTCCTGGTGGGATCCTGGGAATGTGGACTTTTACTGTCCCTTGGCCCATGTAGGACGGGTGCATGATAATGCATTCCGTTCTGCAGGCGGTCACCGAGTGCTTAATAGCAAGGTCCTCGGTTTTGAATAGTACCGAGATGGTACCGAACTGCTTGGCCCTTGCTTTATACTCTATGTCACTTCCGATGCACTTCAAAGCAGCCTCGAGCTCTGCTAGGCTGGTAAGTTCCACTGTGTGTGTCTGCACTGAAATGCATGGAAAGTACACCGTACTCCTTTGCATGGCCGCTATGCCCCGTCCGGGATGGTCAGGTTTCCCCAATATTTCTCCCGTTTAATTAACCTCCACGCCTGGGCCAACTGTTCGTCTTTATGGCTAATATCAACTTCTAATAAGCGCTTTCTTTTGTGCTGCTGCCGCTGAAAAGGTGGTGCCTCTGACGATCTTGTTGTTGGTGTTGTCGTTCTTGCTGTTGTTGTTGGTATTGTTGTTAATGTTTTGCTTGTTGTTGCTGTTTCCACCGCCATCCGTGTTTACATTGAGGCTGTCGGTGTCATTGTCGTTGTTGTTCTGAGTTGTTGTTGTGGTGGTGGTGGTGTCGTTTTGAGATGATACTGCTACTATCACAGAAGGCTGCATTTGTGATGGTACCTTTTGTGATTTGCATTCACATTCAGTGGAATGGTCGACAGGCATGTCTGTAGTAGTAGTAGTTGTGGTGAGATTTACAGTGGCTGTTTTTGAACTTTTGACCGGAACGTTGTTGATCGTTTCAAGGTCAAACATTTCCATATTTTTATTTTTTGGGGTGGGGAAGCGATTTTTTCGAAGTTTTTAAATTTAATTCTGAATATTAGGGCTTACATTCCGAATATTGAGAGGTCTCTCTCCCTTAGAACCAATGTGGTACCTTATGCTTCGTTAACGATAAGAAAATACAAAAAATGATACTTTAAAACAGCTTAAAGTTACAAACCTTTTCCTCCGCATACATGTACGTTCTTCACACATGTGCGTCCAATGATAATATAATAATAAAACTTGTTTCTACTATTGGCACAATGCCAGCAAATACCCAGTACATTACTGGTACTTTATTTTATCGACCCCGTAAGGATGAAAGGCAAAGTTAACGGCGGCGGGATTTGAACTCAGAATGGCAAGGGCAGTAACTGTATGCGTCGAAGCATGGCGTCCGACCCTCTACCGATACTTCTAATCCACCAATAATAATTGTTTCTACTTTTGGCACAAGGCCAGTAATTATCTCAGTGTATTACTGGTACTTTATTTTATCGACCTCTTAAGGATGAAAGGCAAAGTTAACCTCCACCAATAATAATGATAAGCAACAAGTCGAAAAATTACAAAACAGAACACAGAAAAAAAAACAAATGCAACAACAAAAGAAAAAAAATGTTCAAAAGTTTTGAACGCAACAACCCCTACTTCCCTTGTAGCTAAACTCAAAAACAGCAGCAGCAGCAGCAACAACAACACTAGTAACCGATGTTACTGGCCTCGAAAAACAAAAAGGAATAAAAAAAGTCAGACATTCAAACATTACAATGAAACTTATGATTATTTTTTTATTTTATCTATTTATTTGTTTATTTATTTACGTTCGCCTACAACGTGATGGTGCCACGCTAAAATCACCGGGGGTGATGAAATCACTGGGGGTAAATGAAATCACTGGGGGTGATGAAACCACCGTCGGTTATGTAACCATACATTCAACAATCCTCAATATAAGTGTTTAAATGTCGAACCTAAACAGTTCGAATAAATTTGAAGAGGAGCCTGGAACGTCCTGTGAAAGACTATCACCCAGCAAGTGCTCCCTGGCCCAGCAGCAGGGACCTGGCTGTCATCCAAACACTGCAAGTGTTGGAGGAAGAAGAAGAAGGAAAGGGGCAAGAACCAACTGGACGAAAGAATTGAATAGATCTGTCATGGAATGTTACCTGAGGAGTAACCCCATGGAAAAAAGGCTATAGGAAACGGATGCATAACATCTGGAACGAGATTGCTCTATTTAAATTAGATGAACAAAAATTGGCCGTGCAGGCTCGGGTAATACGAAGTAATAGATGGATAAGCGAGTTACAACTGGAGGAACTGGGCAGAGAGATTAAGTTGGGAAAGGAGCGTTGAGTAAGTCAGGCAAACGAGCCCGTGTGAAATGAAGGTGAAGAGGTTGAGAGACATGACGAATCATCAGCTAAGATAAACAAAGTCATCCCATACCTTGAGGAGAGGAACCTTCACCAATGCAACAAGATCCTCAAAACAACAGCAAATGCGGTGAGGAAATTACTTGGCATAGACACGAGAGGAAACAACAAACAAGAACGATCACGAACTTGGTGGAAGAAACGACTGAGGGTCAAATCAAGGAAATGAGAAAAGAAATTTGAAAGCTTGAGTCCCTCCTGAATGGGACATTACAAAATATAGAGACTAAATATAGATTGGAAATAAAGTACAAAACTAGGGTGAAAAACCTAAATACTATCATAGAGGAACTGAAGCAACGCATTGTAGCAAAAAGTGAAAAGATTAGGCAGTATGAGTGCAGAGTCAGTCAGTATTGACAAAACCGCATGTTTGACAACAACCAAATAATGTTGTGTGGATAGATTGAAGAGAAAGAAAGAAGCAACGACTTGATCCCTGAGGCGGAACAAACTAAGACATTCTGGAGTGGAATATAGGAGCTGGATTTTGAACATAATAGTCAGGTAGTATGGATGGAGACAGTACAACAGGAGATTAGTGAACAAGCACACCAACACACTGATTTGAGTATCACAGTTGAAACTCTTAAAGGGCAGGCAAAAATAGTAACCAACTGGAAATCACCAGGCCCAGTGGTGTGCGAGGGTATTGGATTAAACATATAAGATCCATCCACCCGAAACTGACAACCATCTTAAATGACTGCATGATGTCGGGTGAGGTACCAGAGTGGTTGACAGAAGATACCACAGTTATGGTAATGAAATACCGAATCAAGGGTAATGTTGTTACCAACTATAGACCTATCACATGTCTCTCTGTAATGTGGAAACTGTTAACAAGCATTGTGTCTGAGGAAATCTACCACCACCTCCACATAAACAACATGTTACCGGACGAACAGAAAGGATGCCGAAAGAAGTCCCGTGATACAAACGATCGGTTACTTATTGATAAGATGGTAATGAGGAATTGCAAGAGGAGACACACTGGTCTTGCCATGGAATGGATAGATTACAAAAGGCATTCGACATGGTTTCTCATTCTTGGTTAACCTAAAGCCTAGTGATCTTCTAGGTGGCAGATAACATCAGACAGTTGTTGAGCAAAAGTATGAAGTCCTGGGAAATAGAGTTAACATCGGGTGGAGAAACCTTGGGAGGCGTGAAGATCAAGAGAGGTATCTTCCAGGGAGATAGTTTGTCCCCTCATCTGTCTGCCCTTGCCCTGATACTATTATACTGCGAAAAGTGAGAGCAGGATACAAGTTGGGAAAAGGAGAGCTTACCATCAACCACCTCCTCTTCTTGGAAGATCTTAAACTCTTGGGGAAGAGTGAGAAGGAGTTGGATGTACTTGTTGACACTGTCCGTATTTTCAGCAATGATATATGTATCGAATTGGGTATTTATAAGTGTAGAGTCCTAGTGATGAAGAGAGGTAAATTGAGCAGAAGCAACGGAATCCAGGTACCAACAGGTGAGATGATAAAGGAAATTGACACTGAAGAAGGATACAAATATTTAGGTGTTCTGGTGGCAGATGACATCAAGAAAAAACCAATGAAAGAATTGATAAGATCTGTGTACATTAGGAGAGTAAGGACCGTATTACAATCACATCTAAATAGTAGAAATGCCATAAGTGCTGTGTATATTATTAGGTACAGTGCGGGAATTCTGAAATGTAATGTTGCTGAACAAAAAAAATGGTTGGGAAGACTAGGAAGTTATTGACTATCTACATGTTCCACATGAGGAATGATGTCGATAGATTCTACTTAAAGATCTGAAGGTGGAAGAGGTCTTATCAGCATAGAGGTATGTGTTCAGATGGAGAAAAACAACCTACACAAAGACATGACTCACAGTAGGGAGCCAATGCTTATAATTGTACTGAAGGAGAAGACAATAGACCAGCCGATGTCCAAGGTGGACATAACAACAAGGAGGAAGAGCAACCTTCATGAAAAATCCCTTCATAGTACCTTCTTTAAGGAAACTGAATTTAGAGATCAACAGACAAGGAACTGGTCAAAAAAAGGATACCTTCAAAAGGCTACATAAGGAATGCTAATAGCTGCGCATGAGCAGGCTCTCAGGACGAAGTGGGTGAAACACCATATTTACAAGGAGAAGGCTAACCCACTGTGTAAGATATGTGGAGAAAGAGAGGAGACTCTGGCTCACATTGTATTCGAATGTAAATACCTAACCCAGACACACTATAACGGCTGGAGACATGATGTGATAGGCAGGGTGATCCACTGGCATCTATGCAAAGTAAACAATTTACCACAATCTGAGAAGTGGTATGAGCATAAGCCAGGGTCGGTGATAGAAAACGATCAGGTGAAAGTGCTATCGGATTTTATGATACAGACGGACAAGAAATTAGAACCCAATAGGCCTGACCGGGTAGTTTTGGACAAGGAAAATACAGCCTGCCTGATTGTTGATGTAGTCTGCCCATTTGACACGAGAGTGCAAGAAAAGGAGAGGTAGAAAATTAACCGATACCAGGGCTTAAATAGGGAGTTAAAAGGGATTTGGGACTGCCATGAAGTCAAGGTCGTCCCGATTGTCATAGGCGCACTAGGTATTATATCAAAGAGTTTCCAAGGATGTTTAAAGAAGATTAGTCCAGCCCCGCTTTTTGTAACACTTCAAAAAGCATGCTTGCTGTGAACAGCAAATACCCTCCGATACGTCCTGAATATCTGAGGCTGCAGGTAGCGGCTTGATATTCATTTCAACAAACTTTCCAGTTAAATAACATCAATGACTGAGACTCAAAGTATAATAATAATGGTTTCTTTATTGGCCACAAGGGCTGACACAAATAAAAACATTACAGACGGCACAGAACAGTACACGGCGATACAAAGTGTGTTTTGGTCGTGTAAACAGGTCATAACAAAATCGGGATAGAAATCAAAAGAATTTCAAACAACAAAAATTTCCCAAGAAGGGGGAAACCTCCGAGTGTCACTCGTGGTGAAAACTACACAAAAGACCACGGCCACAGTGACCACTAGATCAAGCGCCCTCTCTCACGTTTCCCACTCCTCAGTCTACAAGCGTATACGCTGAGCAGGCCCGTTCACTCGGACCAAACTCGACACTTTAACCCACCTTTGAACAAACTTAGTAGAAGGCAGCACTTGCCTCTCCACCCTGATTTTTCTCTTCATGCCTGGCATATACGGATAAAGCTCGTAGGGCAGACCATCCAAACCTGGCGATTTACCCCTCGTGCAGTCAGACATCGCGCCCTGTATTTCACCTGCTGTTATCGGTATTTCGCAGCACTGCGCTGTGGTCGTCAAGAGCCGCGGCAGTCCGTCGAAGTATGCCCCGAATTCCATACACCGATCCAGCCCGCCGCCGCTCCCGAACAATTGAGCAAAGTGCTGTTGAAAAGCCACACACATCTGCTCGGGTTCGAACAACATGCGCCCGTTTTGTTCAGGCAAAGACGGAATTTTGGACTTGTTGCCACGTCATGCCTCCACCACCCGGGCCCATTGAACGGCTTTCATCCCCTCGTCTCTTAGAGTACGCGTTCTAGCTCTGACAACGCAGCCTTCATGCTTTGCGTTGAAGAATTGATCGAGTGCCAAGAATTGGTCGCCGCAAGCACGTCGGTTGCGATGCCTATCCTAAACGCCTCTTCCAGCTTTCTAACTAACACTTTCTCTACTCTATTTGCTCTATCACTACTCCTTTGCTAAACCTTATCGATTCTACTCTAATAGCTCTTTTCAGGGTAAACCACCACATGTTGTTGACGATCGCACCCGTCAGCGCACACTTAACTAATTCGCTAATCCGGTCTCTGTAACTGCGCGCCGGGAACGAAAACCGTTCAGCTTCCAGTAGCCTGGCCCTTGCCTATGCAGTCTATCTAAGTCACCTTCACAGATCACACATTTGTGGTCCGTATACTCGACTACTTTAAATTGTGGACAGGCTACACTAGCCTTATATGTTTCCCTACCGAATACCCTATCTAAATACGATCTAGATGACCCGATGCGGTTTTCCCATGTCCACATTGGCACATTCGGATAACCCAGTCTATATCTGTCAGACAGTTCAAAACGTCTGAGCAGGTTGTTGAAGTTTCTACACCATCCTGCCCTGCCTACTAGCAGCACATAATCCCTGCGTGTATCTAATATACCGTTCCAGTCGCCCACTAACACTAAAGAGCGGGACGTTCCAAGAGAGGTCTCTAGACGCCTGAAGAAATCTGGCCGTCCTGCCCCTGCTGGGGCGTAGACGGCTACTATTCTGAAATAATTCTCTTCGCAACCGGTCACATCCAGCATCACCGACTTACCTTCTGGGTCCAGGAAGATGGCCCGTATGGCGAGATGCAAGATTCTCCGAAAAAGCACGGAAACCTCTCCCCTCGTTCCTGGACGGCTGGGAGATGCGTATACATCGTAGCTACCAGATGTCGGTGCGAAGGCTCATGCTTCGGAGTTTCTGTTCCCTCTGATGGCCACCACATCTATGTTTAGTGACCTGTGGTCGTTGAGCAGGTGACCCCGCTTCCAAGATGACCCCAGGTCACTTATATTTATACTACCTATTATACGTACAGCCATGTTGGATGAGAAACGGAGTAAGTGAGAAAGGATCACTTATCTTGATCGTGTGGTGAAGGGACAGTAGAACCGTCTCTTTGGCTGGTCATCGGTGTTACCAAGAGGATGTCGGTGTATATCCTCTTGGTAACCGACCCTCTGAAAACTTCAATTGCGTTTGTAAAGTTTGTAATGTCCTATTGAGATTTCAATCATGATTATGTTTGGCGGGGAAGTTCTTGGTGTTGGTGAGGTGTAGTAGATGTGTTGTTGTTTTTTTGTCTGTGTGCTGCTTTATGTGTTGTAGGAGTTCTTTATTTGCCATGTTTATGGCTGTGAACTTGTTGGGGGTAGGGGTGATTTTGTTACTGTTTTCTTGTTGTTGCTGTCGGGTGTCTGTGTTTTTTGTGTTTGCGATGTTGGTGTTTTTGGTGATGCTGGTGGTGGTGTGGTTGTTGTTGGTGGTGATGCTTGTGGTGGTGATTGTGATAGTGGTGGTGTTGTTGCAAGTCTCCTTGCAGACTTTACCCCTCTTTGTCTGCCCTTTACCCCTCTTTGTCCGCCTCGCCTTTGGAGAGTGAAGCTAAGGGTTTTTTCTCTTCTTTCTTTTTTTTGTGGCAGACCGTTTGCCTGTTCCCTCCCACCTCACACTCCATGTCGGACCCGCGGCGTCCAGGAGGGTCATGAGCTCCACTGCTGTTGGTGGTGGTAGTTGAGTCCGCTCCGGCGATTTTACAGCCGGCGTAGCTACTGCCACTGTTGGTGTTGAGCCACTGTTGCCTCTGCTTTAGTTACAGTGGCCTGGGTATTGGTGCCATGGATGTTGCCATCCTACGCACCATGGAAGGGTCTTCAGCCTCAGTTGCCTGCCCTGCTCTTGGTAGCAGCGGATCAGGCGTTGGAAGGAGGGGGGCCCTCTTCTTGGATGTCTTCTGCAGGCAGAAGGCCCCAGGTTACCCTTCTGCCCACAGAGATAGGGTTATAGGGAGATGGAGCACTTCTTCGAGGACTATGAGGTCTGGGATGGCGTCGATGCACTCCTAATCAGTCTGTATTAGCATTTGCATGCCTATTCCTGACCAGTTCTCTCTTCCAATTCTCTGTATTTGTAGTATGGTGGTCTTCTCCTCGATTCCATCCAGTACAGACGCGGCCAGCCAAGGTATGGACACGTCGGGCGGGACCTGGATCACTTTGACCCTCACAATTTTCTGCCCGCAGTAGGAGGGCAGCAAGATTATCTCCTCACTCTTTAGGTTTTCCAAAGAGTGAGACTTCGCCTCTTGGGATGTGGCGTCTACTGTGCCGAACTTTTTGCTTCGGGTGATGTGGATTTTGCGTGCCCAGACGCACCCTAAGGCCTTTTGGATTTGAGCCTCCGTGGCTCTCTCCACCCGATGCGATATTTTGCTTACGGTGCGGTAAGTCACCGTGCGCAGTTTCTGGTTTTTGAGGAAATCGGATGGAGGTTTCAGGGAAACTCTGTTGTGGTTTCTCGACACCATGGATCATGCGATTCCCATCGCCTCCTCAGTGTCTAGCCCTGTTTCTATATCTCGGGCCACACCTGCGAAAGAAGTGGCCCATTTTTCAGCGGCACCATTATTGCTGCCGCTACTTGTTGTTGGTGTTGTTCCTGTTGCTACTGCCACGAACGGTGTTGTTGCTGTTATCGCTGTTGTAGATGGTTGTGTTTTTTGTGCCACCGTTGTTATCGTTTCCGGTGCAATTTGTATTGTTGCTGTTGGTGTTGTCGTTGTTTATTTGTTTTGTTAATGGTGTTAACATCGTTGTTGCATTCGTTGTCATTTTTCCTGTTGTTTGTATTTTGGTTGACGCTGTTATTGTTGTAGTTGGTGTGGTATTTTTTTCGAAATTAGTGTTCTCAGTGTTGTATTTGTTCACGCTGTTTGTGGTGGTGTATGTTCTAACAATGTCTGTAAGCCCCTCTCAACTTTTACGCTTTTGTCAGACGCCAGCAGACATATTGCTGCGGGGCATGACTCAGCCATGTTTTTTTTTCAAACAATTTTTTTAAAGTAAAATGTTCAAATGTTCAAATGTTCAAATATTCAAATGTTCATATGCCAAAAGGCCCATATCCCTTTCAGAGAGGAAAGTCTAAGGGCTTATATCCCTTACATAACAAGAAATATTTAACAACAAATAATTTTAACAGGCAAACAATGCGACTTACTGGGAGCGAGCAAAAAAAGGCCGAACAGACCGATAATAATAATAATAATAATAACAAAGTCAGCGGAGGGAAATGAAACATGTGTCAGTGAAAACGAGGTAAATTGTAACACTTCGAATCCCAGGGTTGGGGCGGAATCATTGACAACAGAACAAATTAAAGAACGGATCGAAAAAGTGGAGTGAGTGCATGCTTAAGATGAAACTCAAAATGAAAACAATGAGATCGTAAATGATAAAGAAATGAATGAGAATGAACTTGCCAACTTGAAGGATGAAATTATGATCGAATGGATGAAAATGAAAGAATCTGACATGGGGGAACGAGACACCCTCCCTAAGATCCAGAACTCCAAACAGAACCAAAAGATAATACACAAGACTAACATAATTCTCAAAAACATTATCATCACAAACAAACTAAACATTACTGATTTAAATCATCTCTATTATGCATCGGCTAAAGTCACCACTCACTTATGTGGAGTGAAGATGAAAAAAACAAAAGAATTCCCACAAGAAATCTACTTGGCAAGAGAACATCAATCGCCAAATAAACCTACTCCGATCTGACATGGAAATTGTAACAAACTATAAAGTAGGTGAACATGTTAAACAAACTAAACTTAGAAAATTGAAAGGAAAGTACAGTATAAAATCAACAAGTGACATAGACATGCTGATATAAATAATCAAGCAAAACGTGTCGGCCGAAGCTGCTCGTATAAGGCGCTTTGAAAAACGATCTAGATTCTATAAGGACAATAATATGTTCAAAAACAACCAAATAAACTTCTACAGAAAAATTGGTAAGTCAACAATAACTGCTAAATCAATACCACCCAAGGAGGAAGTGCAAGAATTCTGGGAGAAGAACTGGGCCAAAGAAATAGTTCATAATATACATGCCCCATGGATAGACAGACAAATGAAAGATACAGCTCACCTTGAGGAACAAATATGGGAAAATATAACAATTGAACAGTTGCGTTTGGCTCTAAGAAAAACCAGCAAATGGAAATCCCCAGGAATAGACAAAATACAACATTTTTGGATAAATGCCTTCACAGAGTCTCCTGAGCTGTTAGCCCAACTTTACAATGAAATAGTTAAGGAGCCAGAAAAGATACCATCATGGCTAGTTAACGGCATTACATTCCTGCTTCCGAAGAATGGTGAGACAAATAATCCCAACAATTACAGACCGATAACTGGCTTGACCACAATGTATGAAATGTTAACATCAGTCCTAACTGAATATACATATGACCACCTGATAACAAATGACCTATTTCCCATTGAGCAGAAAGGGTGTAAACGAGGCTCATATGGCTGTAAGGATCAGCTTTAGGTTAACAAAATGATACTGGAAGATTGTCATAATAGACATAAAAATCTATTAATTGCTTGGATAGATTATAAAAAAAGCATTCGATAGTTTGCCACACAGTTGGATTGAAAAATGTTTAGAGATTTTCAAAATATCTCCCGTTGTCAGGAGGTTTTTGTCATTCAGGATGAAGACATGGAAAACGACACTCCTTTTCAATAGTGAAACAAAATCACTGGAAGCTGGAGAAGTTAATATTAATTGTGGAATTGTTCAGGGTGACTCTTTATCACCGTTTATATTATGCATCGCACTTATACCATTAAGTAAAATACTCAATCAAACAAAACATGGATATAAAGTCTATTAAAAAATCATTAATCACTTGTTCTACATGGATGACCTGAAACTATTTGCAAAAAATGATGAACAATTGCAAGGGCTATTATCCACTGTGGAGTAGTTCAGTGAGGACATTAAAATGGAGTTTGGAATAGATGAATGCGCCGAAGCAACGTTCACCAGAGGAAGGCTGCTGAAAAGTTCAGACATTAATCTTGATCGGGGGAATGTGATAAGAGAGCTTGATCAAGATGAAACTTAACAAATATCTAGGTGTTTGTGAAGGAGACGGAATCAAGCACTCGACAATGAGGGAAAGGATAAGGAAGGAATGTTACCGCAGAGTAAGAGCAATTTTAAGAACGGAATTGAATGCAAGGAATAGGATCGATGCCATAAACACGCTTGCCATACCAGTAGTAACCTACAGTTACAATGTCATCAACTGGTCAAACACGGAGATCCGAAGGCTCGATACAAAAATTCGAAAATTCTTAACCATGCACAGAATGCATCACCCTAAGGCAGATACAGATAGAATATATCTCCCTAGGAAAGAAGGAGGACGTGGGTTAATCCAGTTAGACATTGCGTTGAAAACTGCAACAATTGCATTATCTACATATCTAAGGGAATCACATGATTGGATGATCAAACTCGTTTTGAAACACGAAAGCATCAACAGATCATACTCCATTACAAAAGATGCACAAAGATACAGTAATAGACTACAAATTTCAGAAGTCCCATTTACTGCTGAAATGGAAAACACAGAAAAAGCAAAGCAGGTAAAAGTAACTGCAAAGAAAGAACTGCTACAGAAACTGGCTAAGAAATGGCAAGAAAAGTCTCTGTATGGAAAATACCCAGAACGAGCTAACAATCGTGATGTTGACAAAACTTTAACCCATCAGTGGTTGGCATCCTCTGGACTGAAATCGGAGACTGAAGGACTGATTATATCAGCACAAGATCAGTGTCTGCCAACAAAACATTACCAAGCCAACATAATAAAAAATGGATGCAGCCCATTATGCCCTGTATGTAAAAAACAACCAGAGACCATTGACTATATAATTTCAATGTGCAGTCCTATAGCTCCAACCGAATACCTAAACAAGCATGACAGAGCTGCACAATAGATACATTGGATAATGTGTAAGCATTTTGACCTGCCCCATCAAAAGAATTGGTGGGAGCATCATCCCCCCCCCCCCCATACTTGAAAAAGATCACATCTCAATCTTGTAGAACTTTAGCATCCAAACAGACCGAAAACTAGATGCAAATAGACCTGATATAATATTGAAGGATTTAAAAAGAGGGTATGCCTGCTAATTGATATGTCCGTTCTAATAGATAAGAATGTATATATAAAAACATTTAAAAAATTGAGCAAGTATAAGGACCTGGAGATAGAAATTTGAAAAATGTGGAAGTTGAGAAGTTAAAGAATACCAGTGGTTGTAGGCGCTCTAGGAATGATACCTAAGGGGTCTAATGATTACTTATCGCAAATCCCAGGAAACCCGCGTATAGGAGAAATACAAAAGATAGTACTAATGGGAACTGCCCATATACTAAGGAAGATTCTGTCAGTATAAGTACATCACAAGTCTAAACACCTAAAGATGCATGTGTGAGTATGTATGTTCTTACTTGAACATGGCGGACCTTGTTGTCTCTTGAGGTCACTGGTTGTGTATTGGTATAACTCGTATGAACATAAAGCAAGATAAATGCAGCTATAATAAAAATAATAATAATAATAATAATAATAATAATAATAATAATGTTTTCTTTATTAACCACAAGGGTTTACATAAAGTAGACATTAAGGACAGTACAGGACAATACAGGACGGTACAAATGGGCATTTCTGCGTGTAAAAAAAAACAGAGGATGAAATAAAATAACAAAGAAAATTTCCCCAATAGGGGGGAGACTTCCGAGGGACATTTGTGGTGAAAGCCCATTAAAAGATCACAGTGGCCCTGACCACCAGGGCAAGTGCCCTCTCCCAGTTTTCCACCTTTAATTTACAGACACATACTCAGAGAAGGCCTATTCATTCGGGCCATACTTGCTTCTCTCACCCATCTCTCAACAAAATGCTGGGAAGAGAGCACTTCCCTCTCTACCCTGATTTTCCTTTTCAGATGAAATTTGAAAAAGTTAATCAGGGCATCACCGAAGAGGTAAGTGCTCGTCTTCAGACCTTTCAAACGTGTCCACCATACTATCTCTTTCGCCATGGCCACCAGACAGATAAAAACTTCCTGCCCTTCCCGGCTAAAGGAAGAGGGCGGGGCAATCCTCACGATGGACTCAGCTGATAGCCGGATCCGTCCTACACGTGACAGCAGGTGTTCGACATAAACCCACAAGTCAGCAATGCTTGGACACTGGACGAGTGCGTGCAGGACGGTTTCGTCGCCCTGTGCGCATCTCGGACATGCCCAGTTGACGGCACCTCCATGCCTGTAAAGTTTATCCCGAACTGGCAAAGCACCCCGGTAGCACTGCCAGGCCAGGGATTTCTGGAAGTTGTCCATAGGCCCTGGTCCGAAAGTCCTTCCGATGTGATTGGCTAGTGATTTTCGTCGACGCCCAGAGTTTCTCCAAGTACGTCGTCGCTCTTCCCCTCCACTAATCCCCTATAGAACGCTAAGGTGGAGTTTCCACCGATCACATTGCCCGATTGGTCGAGGGCTGTGAGCGCAGTCAGGCGGGGCTTAGGGCAAGGTACGACGGTCAGGCGGTAGTAGATGACGGACGCGATGTACGCGTTAGCCACCTCCGCTCGACCTTTCAGAGATAGCTTCCTCTCATCCCATTTCTGGGTGAGAGAAGCCACCCTGCTCGTCACCTCGTCCCAGTTTTTGTCCGTCTGGAGGTCTGGACCGAACCAGACCCCTAGCAATTTAACCGGTCCGTCCGTCCAGCGCCCGACGACGCTGTTGGACGGCATGGACTTGCCTCTCCAGGTGCCGAGCTGCAGGCCCACTGACTTTTCCTGGTTGATCATTGCTCCTGTCACCGCTTCGTATTCTCTTAGTGTAGTGACGATCGCCTCGATGTGTTTGGCGTTCGACACCACTACGGTGACATCGTCGGCATATGCTGACACGGATCTTCCGCATCCTAGTTCGCGCGGGACCCCCTTCAACGTCTCCAGTTTGTGCAGTAATGGCTCGAGAGTCAATACGTACAATAGGGACGAGAGGGGACATCCTTGGCGGACCGAGCGCATGATGTTGAACGGTTCCGAAAGGTGACCGTTCACTCTCACTACAGAGCAGATGTCGCTGTGCAAGGCAGCGATCCAGCCTCTGAAGACGGGCCCAAAGCCAGCCGCCCTCAGGACTGCCGCTAGGTAACGATGGTCGAACCTATCGAAGGCTTTCGACTGATCTAAATTGATCAAAGACCCACCCGTGCCAGGTTCCCTAGCTACCCTCTCTACGATGTATCGCATGAGGTGGAGGTTGTCCTGGATGGATCTGTCGGGAATGGCGCATGTCTGTGCCTCTCCCACCAGACCACCAACGACAAGCGCCAACCTCTTTGCTAGCACCTTGGCCAACATCTTGAACTCTGTGTTTAGCAGAGTTATGGGACTAAAATTATCTATGTTATCCCCCTTGTTCGGATCCTTTCTCAGCAGCGCCACCGCTCCTCGGCTCACAGAGCTGGGAATTCTCCCGTTCTGTTGCCAGTTGCAGTAGACGTCCGCCAAGAGACCTCCGAACAATTTTGGCATTTGTACGTAAAGTTCATAGGGCAGACCATCCAAACCAGGCGATTTACCCCTTGTGCAACTAGTCATTGCATCCCGTACTTCAGCGGTTGTTATCGGTTTTCGCAACACTCCGCCTCAGTGGCCGAAAGCCGCGGCAGTCCGTCGAGGTAGACACTAAAGTCCATCCCTCGATCCGGGCCGCCACTGCCCCCGAACAGTTGAGCGAAGTGTCGCTGAAAAGCTTCACACATTTGCCCGGGATCGAGTAGCATGCGCCCGTCGTGGTCCACCAAAGACCGGATCGTGGCTTTGTTGCGATGACGCGCCCCCGCCACTCGGGCCCATTGAACGGCTTTCGTCCCCTCGTGTCTGAGAGCACGCACCCTAGCTCTGACAACGCAGCCTTCGTGCTTTGCATTGAAGAATTGGTCAAGGGCCAATTTCGCCGCAAGTACGTCGGTCGCGATGCCTTTGCTAAGCGCCTCATCTAATTTTCTAACTAATTCTCCCTCTGCTCTATTTTTCTCTATTGCTAAAGTCTTACTAAACCTAATGGACTCGATTCTAATTGCTCTTTTCAGAGCAAACCACCACTTGTTGTTGACGATGGCCCCCGTCAACGCCCGCTTAACTAGTTCGCTAATCCGGTCTCTGTAGGTCTTGCGCGCTGGTAAGGACGCGTTTAGCTTCCAGTAGCCGGGTCCTCGTCTATGAAGCCTATCTAAGTGAAGCACACAGATCACGAATTTGTGGTCCGTGTAGCTGACTATCTTGAATTGTGGACAGCCTATGCTAGACCTATCTATTTCCCTACAAAATATTCTATCTAGATATGATCTGGATGACCCTATACGATTTGTCCAAGTCCACATTGGTACATTCGGGAAATCCATTCGGTACCTGGCAGACAGTTCAAAACGTCTGAGCAGGTTGGTGAGACTCGTGCACCCTCCTTCCCTATCCACTAATCCCACACAATCCCAGCGTGCATCTAAGAGACCGTTCCAGTCACCCACTAACACTAAAGAGCGGGACGTTCCAAGAAAGGTCTCCAGACGCCGGAAGAAATCAGGCCGCCCTGCTCCTGTCGGGGCATAGACGGCCACTAACCTGAAAGCTTGCCCGTCTCCGCTGGTCACGTCCAGCACCACCAACTTACCTTCTGGGTCCAGGAAGATGGCCCGTATGGCAAGATCCAAACCTCTCCGAAAAAGCACAGCAACTCCTCCCCCGATCCCGGACGGCTGGGAGATGCGTACACATCGTAGACGCCGAATATCGGTGCGAAAACCTGTGCTTCGGAGATTCTGGTCTCGCTGATGGCCACTAAATCTATGTTTAGTGAATAGAGGTCGTTGAGCAGGTGGCCCTGCTTCCATGACGACCCCAAGCCACGCGCATTTATGCTGCCTATTCTGAGTGAGATCATGTTGAAAAGGAGTGGAAAAGATGGGAAAGACCACTTACCTTACTTCTCGTAGGGGAAGGACGGTGTTTCCATCCTTTTCACTGCTTGTGGCCTCCTCAGGAAGGATGTCCTTATAAATCCTCCTGGAGAGTGCTTGTCGGAAGTCTCCGATGTCTTTGGGGAATTTTTTTTTAATGTCATGTACGTTTTCTGTGTGATGCGAGTGATTTGTATGTGTGGAGGTGGTGTGAATTTTGGGGTTGTTGTGTAGTCTTTTTCTGTGATGCTGGTGTTGTGTTGGATGTAGTGTAATAATTGCTTGTTGTTCAAATTTAATGCTGTGTAGTGTGTATCGTTTTGGTTGTATTGTTTTGTTTGCGTTTGTTGTGGGTTTGTTTCTGTTTCGCATTTTGGTGACTTTTGTGGTGTAGGTGATGGTGGTGTTGCGGTTAATGATGGTGATGGTGTTGGTGTTTGGGTTGATGGGGTTGGTGATGTTTGTGTGGATGGTGGCATATCTGTCCTAACTTTTTTGTTTCTTAGTTTATTTGTTTCCCTCAGTATTTTGTTTTTGGAGGGGGAAGGAAGAGAATTTTTTCTTTTTTGGTTTCTTTTTTTTTCTGGATATCGTTTCCCTCTCCTCGTCGTCACAATCTGTCTCCAGTTGTGATAGGCCGGTGAGTGGAAAATCCTCCACAGGCGTTAGTTTTGGTTGTGGCGTGGTGGATGGTGTAGGCGCTGGTGCTAGTTCTGAAGCGTTGTGTGGTGGTGGTGTTGGTTTTGCTGGTGGTGGTGGTGGTGTTGGTTTTGCTACAGTTGCTGGGGTTGTTGCTGTTATAGTTGCTTCTGTTGTTGCTGCTACAGTTGTTGCTGCCATCTCTGCTACTGGTGGTGTTGATGGTTGTGTCACTGGGGTGGGTTGGAGAGGTGGCCTCAACGTTTTAGCCAGAGGGCAGAAAGCTCTTAGGTGGGTTCCTTCACCACAAACGACACACCTAGGTCTTCTGCCCTCGACAATTACCGTGAGGTGGCTGCCGTCAGTGAGGTCTATTACCTCTGGGATGTCCTCAATGCTTTTTTGGTCCGCTTGGATCAGGAGCTCCATCCCAGATCCGGACCAGTTCTCCTGCTTTTCTTTTGCTATTGCTATTATTTTTGTGTTGGCTTCGATGCCGGCGAGGACGGCCGCTATTAGCCAGGGAATTTCGATGGCCGGAGGAACGTGGGTCACCCTGATCTTTACGACACTCTGGCCACAATAGCTTGGGACGAGTGTGAAGTCGTCACTTCTTAATGGGGCCATGGAGTGTTCTCTAGCCTCCTCTGGAGTTTCAAAGAACACGTCCACGGTTCCATACTTTTGCCCACGTCTGATGTGGGTTTTTCTTGCCCACACATGTCCCAAAGCTTTTGGGATTTGGGTCTCGGATGCCCGTTCCACTCGGCGCGATTTTATATTTATTGTTCGATACGACACGGTGCATAGGCGCCGATGCTACATTTTATTAGGTGTTTTGACCCTGTACCCATCTTTCTTTACCATTTGTTTGGCATTTTCTAAATCCTCCAGAGTTACCGTAAATGCTTCGAACTGTTTTGCTACTCTGGCGAAACTGAGGGTGGTTTTTATAATGTCATTGTTGTTGTTGTTGCTATCGTTATTTGTGTTAATATTAATTTTAGTTTCAGTTGTGGTGGTGGTGACGTCAGTCGTCTTTGGTGGGGAAGAGTCCATTTTGCTTGATTTCATTTCGACATCACAAGTTAATTTATATTTTTCTTCTTTTGTTTCTGTTGTCGCGAAGATGGTGGGGGTGGTGGTTGTCGCGGTGGTGGTGGTGGAGGCTTTAACACCTGCAGTCATTGGTAATGGCGGGAAATTAATGTCTGCCTGAGACAAATTCAAAATATTGCTAGTGCTTAAATTTTTTGTAGCGTTGGCAAACGTAGTAACATTTACAATGGTGGTGTCGGTGTGAGGTGTTAATTTGTGAGGAAGGCTTTCAGCTGCTTGGTGCAGAGCTGAATTAGCCATTTTTTTTCCAAGAAATTTTTTGATAATAATAAAAGTTTAAATTTTGGGCACAAGGCCCCAATCTTTTTGGGTGTCCTATTCGGAAAACAATGTATGTGCGCTTATATATGGTTAACAATAAAAATTTTGCATAAATAGCAATTTTTAACAAACGGAAATAACAAACCTTTGCGGAGCTCACGATGATACGATTTACTACGTAGGTCGCCAATAATAATAATAATAATAATAATAATAATAATGTTTTCTTTATTAACCACAAGGGTTTACATAAAGTAGACATTAAGGACAGTACAGGACAATACAGGACGGTACAAATGGGCATTTCTGCGTGTAAAAAAACAGAGGATGTAATGAAATAACAAAGAAAAATTCACCAATAGGGGGGATACTTCCGAGGGACATTTGTGGAGAAAGCCCATTAAAAGACCACAGTGACCCTGACCACCAGGGCAAGTGCCCTCTCCCAGTTTTCCACCTTTAATTTACAGACACATACTCAGAGTAGGCCCATTCACTCGGGCCATACGTGCTTCTCTCACCCATTCAGGGCATCACCGAAGAGGTAAGTGCTCGTCTTCAGCCCTTTCAAACCTGTCCACCATACTATCTCTTTCGCCATGGCCACCAGACAGATAAAAACAGCCTGCCCTTCACTGCTAAAAGGAAGAGCGTGGGGCAATCCTCACGATGGACTCAGCTGATAGCTGGATCCGTCCTACACGTGACAGCAGGTGTTCGACATAAACCCACAAGTCAGCAATGTTCGGACACTGGACGAGTGCGCGCATCTCGGCCTGCCCGGCTGACTGCACCTCCATGCCTGTAGAGTTATCCCGAACTGGCAAAGATCCCCGTTAGCACTGCCAGGCCAGGGATTTCTGGAAGTTGTCCATAGGCCCCGGCCCGAAGTTCCTTCCGAAGAGATTGGCTAGTTGATTTTCGTACACGCCTAGAGTTTCTCCAAGTACGTCGTCGCACTTCCCCTCCACTAATCCTCTATAAACGCCAAGGTGGTGTTTCCACCGATCACATTGCCCGATTCATCGAGGGCTGTGAGCGCCTAAAGACATTCCAGTCTCCAAGCGCTCCCTCTCGGTCTTCGCTTGACCCAGGACTGCAGCTCCGTCAAGGAGACGAGCTGGGGAAAGACGTGACTAGCAAACGGCGACCACACCTGATCACCGTCGAGGAAGAGGTGATGTCGTAGCCTGAGCGCCTGTCTGCGCATCATCAGCCACGGCATGCCCAGACCTCTCCGTAGCGGATGTTGACAGCTGATGGACCGCCTGACCATCGGAGCACGTCCCTTTCACAAAAAGCGAAAGAGCAAACGCTCCAGTGCAGTCAGGCGGGGCTTAGGACAAGGTACGACGGTCAGGCGGTAGTAGATGACGGACGCAATGTACGCGTTAGCCACCTCCGCTCGACCTTTCAGGGATAGCTTCTTCTCGGCCCATTACTGGATGAGATACGCCACCCTGCTCGTCACCTCGTCCCAGTTTTTGTCCGTCTCGAGGTCGGGACCGAACCAGACCCCTAGCAATTTAACCGGTCCGTCCGTCCAGCGCCCGTCGACGCTGTTGGACGGCATGGACCTGCCTCTCCGGTTTGTGCAGTAATGGCTCGAGATTCCATACGTACAAAAAGGACGAGAGGGCACATCCTTGGCGGACCGAGCGCATGATGTTGAACGGTTCCGAAAGGTGACCGTTCACTTTCACCACAGAGCAGATGTCGCTGTGCATGGCAGATCCAGCCTCTGAAGACGGGCCCAAAGCCAGGCTCCCTCAGGACTGCCGCTAGATAACGATGGTCGACCCTATCGAAGGCTTTCGACTGATTTAAATTTATCAAAGACACACCCGTGCCAGGTTACCTAGCTACCCTCTCTACGATGTATCGCATGAGGTGGAGGTTGTCGTGGATGGATCTGTCGGGAATGGCGCATGTCTGCGCCTCTCCCACGAGACCACCAACGACAAGCGCCAACCTCTTTGCTAGCACCTTGGCCAAAATCTTGAACTCTGTGATTAGCAGAGTTATGGGCCTAAAATTATCTATGTTATCCCCCTTGTTCGGATCCTTTCTCAGCAGCGCCACCGCTCCTCGGCTCGCAGAGCTGGGAAATTCTCCCGTTCTGTTGCCAGTTGCAGTAGACATCCGCCAAGAAGCCTCCGAACAAGTCTGGCATTTGAACGTAAAGTTCATAGGGCAGACCATCCAAACCAGGCGATTTACCCCTTGTGCAACCAGTCATTGCCTCCCGTACTTCAGCGGCTGTTATCGGCTTTTCGCATCACTCCGCCTCAGTGGCCGAGAGCCGCGGCAGTCCGTCTAAGTAGACACTAAAGATCCGGACGCCACTGCCCCCGAACAGTTGAGCAAAGTGTGGCTGAAAAGCTTTACACATTTGCCCGGGATCGAGTAGCATGCGCCCGTCGTGGTTCACCAAAGACCGGATCGTCGCTTGTTGCGACGACGCGCCTCCGCCACTCGGGCCCATTGAACGGCTTTCGTACCCTCGTGTCTGAGAGCACGCACCTTAGCTCTGACAAAGCAGCCTTCGTGCTTTGCATTGAAGAATTGGTCAAGGGCCAATTTCGCCGCAGGTACGTCGGTCGCGATGCCTTTGCAAAGCGCCTCGTCTAATTTTCTAACTAATTCTCCCTCTGCTCTATTTTTCTCTATTGCTAAAGCCTTACTAAACCTAATGGACTCTATTCTAATTGCTCTTTTCAGAGCAAACCACCAATTGTCGTTTTTCGATGGCCTCCGTCAACGCCCGCTTAACTAGTTCGCTAATTTAGTCTCTATAGGCCTTGCGCGCTGGTAAGGACGCGTTTAGCTTCCAGTAGCCGGGTCCTCGTCTATGAAGCCTATGTAAGTCAATCACACAGATCACGAATTTATGGTCCGTGTAGCTGACTATCTTGAATTGTGGCATCCTATGCTAGACCTATCTATTTCCCTACAAAATACTCTATCTAGATATGATCTGGATGACCCTATGCGATTTGTCCAAGTTCACATTGGTACATTCGGGAAATCCAATCGGTACGTGTCAGACAGTTCAAAACGCCTGAGCAGGTTGGTGAGACTCTTGCACCTTCCTCCCCTATCCACTAATCCCACACAATCCCAACGTGCATCTAAGACCCCGTTCCAGTCGACCACTAACACTAAAGAGCGGGACATTCCTAGAATGGTCTCCAGACACCGGAAGAAATCAGGCCGCCCTGCTCCTATCGGGGCATAGGCGGCCACTAACCTGAAAGCTTGCCCGTCTCCGCTGGTCACGTCCAGCACCACCAACTTACCTTCTGGGTCCAGGAAGATGGCCCGTATGGCAAGATCCAAACCTCTCCGAAAAAGCACAGCAACTCCTCCCCCCGATCCCGGACGGCTGGGAGATGCGTACACATCGTAGCAGCCGAAGATCTGTGCAAAGGCCCGTGCTTCGGAGATTCTGGTCTCGCTGATGGCCACTACATCTATATTTAGTGACCTGAGGTCGTTGAGCAGATGGCCCTGCTTCCATGACGACCCCAAGCCACGCGCATTTATGCGGCTTATTCTGAGTGAGGTCATGTTGAAAAGGAGTGGAACAGATGGGAAAGACCACTTACCTTACTTCTCGTAGAGGAAGGACGGTTTTTCCAACTTTTTCACTGCTTGTGGGCTCCTCAGGAAGGATGTCCTTATAAATCCTCCTGGAGAGTGCTTGTCGGAAGTCTCCGATGTCTTTGGGGAATTTTTGTTTTGTGTCATGTACGTTTTCTGTGTGATGCGAGTGATTTGTATGTGTGGAGGTGGTGTGAATTTTGGGGTTGTTGTGTAGTCTTTTTCTGTGATGTTGGTGTTGTGTTGGATGTAGTGTAATAATTGGTTGTTGTTCAAATTTAATGCAGTGTAGTGTGTATCGTTTTGGTTGTATTGTTTTGTTTGCGTTTGTTGTGGGTTTGTTTCTGTTTCGCATTTTGGTGACTTTTGTGGTGTTGGTGATGGTGGTGTTGGGGTTAATGATGGTGATGGTGTTGGTGTTTGGGGTGATGGGGTTGGTGATGCTGGTGTGGATGGTGGCATATCTGTCCTAACTTTTTTATTTGTTAATTTATTTGTTTCCCTCTGTATTTTGTTTTTGGAGGGGGAAGGAAGAGCATTTTTTTTTTTTTTTTTTTTTCCTGATATCGTTTCCCACTCCTCGTCGTCACAATCTGTCTCCAGTTATGTTAGCCCGGGGAGTGGAAAATCCACCACAGGCGTTGGATTTGGTTGTGGCGCGGTGGATGGTGTAGGCGCTGGTGCTAGTTCTGAAGCGGTGGGTGGTGGTGGTGTTGGTTTTGCTACTGTTGCTGGGGTTGTTGCTGTTATAGTTGCTTCTGTTGTTGCTGCTACAGTTGTGGCTGCCATCTCTGCTACTGGTGCTGTTGATGGTTGAGTCACTGGCGTGGGTAGGAGAGGTGGCCTCAACCTTTTAGCCTGAGGGCAGAAAGCCCTTAGGTGGGTTTCTTCACAACAAACGACACACCTATGCCTTCTGCCCTCGACAATTATGGTGAGGTGGCTGCCGTCAGTGAGGTCTATTACCTCTGGGATCTCCTCAATGCTTTTTTGGTCCGCTTCGATCAGGAGCTCCATCCCAGATCCGGACCAGTTCTCCTGCTTTTCTTTTGCTATTGCTATTATCTTTGTGTTGGCTTCGATGCCGGCCAGGACGGCCGCTATTATCCAGGGAATTTCGATGACCGGTGGAACGTGGGTCACCCTGATCTTTACGAGTCTCTGGCCACAATAGCTTGGGACGAGTGTGAAGTCGTCACTTCTTAATGGGGCTATGGAGTGTTCTCTAGCCTCCTCTGGTGTTTCAAAGAACACGTCCACGGTTCCATACTTCTGCCCACGTCTGATGTGGGTTTTTCTTGCCCACACATTTCCTAAAGCTTTTTGGATTTGGGAGTCGGATGCCCGTTCCACTCGGCGCGATTTTACATTAATTGTTCGATACGACACGGTGCATAGGCGCCGATGCTCCATTTTATTAGGTAGGGGGGGGGGGGGGGGGGGAGGCTGACCCTGTACCCATCTTTCTTTACCATTTTTTTGGCATTTTCTAATTCCTCCCGAGTTACCTGAAATGCTTCGCACTGTTTTGCTACTCTGGCAAAACTCAGGGTGGTTTTTTTAAAGTCATTGTTGGTGTTGTTGTTATCCTTATTTTTGTTATTATTAATTTTAGTTTCAGTTGTGGTGCTGGTGACGTCAGTGGTGTTCGGTGGAGAAGAGTCCATTTTGCTTGATTTCATTTCGACACCTCGAGTTAATTTATTTTTTCTTCTTTTGTTTCTGTTGTCGCGGTGGTGGTGGTGGTGGCTTTAACACCTGCAGTCATTGGTAATGGCGGGAAATTAATGTCTGCCTGAGACAAATTTAAAATATTGCTACTGCTTAAATTTTTTGTGTTGGCAAACGTAGTAATATTTACGATGGTGGTGTCGGTGTGAGGTGTTAGTTTGATAGGAAGGCTCACCAGCTGCTTGGTGCAGAGGTGAATTAGCCATTTTTTTTCAAAGAAATTTTTTGGATGATCATAAAAGTTTAAATTTTGGGCACAAAGCCCCAATCTTTTTGGGTGTCCTTTTCGGAAAACAATGTATGTGCGCTTATAAACAGTCAAAAATAAAATTTTCCATAAATGGCAATTTTTAACAAACGGAAATAACAAACCTTTGCGGAGCTCACGATGATACGATATACTACGTAGGTCGCCAATAATAATAATAATAATAATAATAATAATAATAATAATAATAATAATAATAATAATAATAATAAGGAAGGCAGCAAAATATATAAATAGACTGAATTGATGACCCGGTCAAAATCAAAAAAACAAAAATTAAAATAAAAGCAGCACAGCAACAACGAAAAACGTAAAGTAAATAAGAATGAAGAGAAAAACAAACAGACGGACAGAGAAGGGAAGGGAAAAACTAAGTAAGACATTCAAACACTACATTACAATGAAACTTATGCTTATTCATTTTTTTGTTTTTTTTTGCCTGTTTGTTTGTTTATTTATGTTCGTCTACAGAAAAATCACGTGGAGTGACGGAACCACCGGAGACGATGAATTCACCGGTGGTTATGTAACCAAACATTCGCCAATCCTCGATAAGAGTGTTTCAATGTCGAACATAAACAGTTCGAATAACGTTGAAATGGAGACTAGAATGTCATGTGACAGACTCTCACCCAACAGGTGCTCCCTGGCTCAGCAGCAGGGACCTGGCTGTCAACAAAATACTGCTGGTGTCGGAGGAAGAAGAAGAAGGAAAGGGAACAGAACCAACTGGAAGAAAGAATTGAATAGAACTGTTATGCAATGTTGCCTGAAGAGTAACCCCAAGGAGAAAGGCTATAGGAAACGGATGCATGACATCTTGAACGAGATTGCTCTATTTAAATTAGATGAACAAAAATTGGCCGGGCAGGCTCGGGTAATAAGAACTAATGGGTGGATAAGCGAGCAGGAACTGGAGGAACTGAACAGAGAGATTAGGTTGGAGATGGAGGGTGGAGTATGCCAGGCAAACGAGCCAGTGGGAAATGAAGCTGAAGAGGTCGAGAGAACGGAGGAACCACCCGAAGCAGACAACGATCTGAATGCTGAGATAAATAATACCTGGAACAGAGATACGGCCACTGAGGAGATGAATGCTGATAGGCTAGGACAAGATTTGGTTGATATCCTAAACTTAGTGGTAGAAGAATTGAACAATGATAGTGGGAGACCTATGAACCTAAGATTTGTAGACAGGAAAAAGTTAAAAGAAACAACAGCTAAGGTAAACAAAGTCATCCCATACCTTGAGGCGAGGAGCCTTCAACAGTGCAACACTATCCTCAAAGCAACAGCAAATACGGTGCTAAAACCACTTGGTATAAAAGCGAGAGGAAACAACAGACAAGAAAGAGCAGAGCCTTGGTGGAAGAAACGACCGAGTGTTCAAATCAGGGAAATGAGAAATGACATTGGAAATCTTGAGTCCCTACTGAATGGGACACTAAAAAACATAGACACTAAAAATAGACTGGAAATAAAGTACAAAACTAGGTGGAAAAATTTAAATATTATCATAGAGGAACTGAAGCAACGCATTGTAGCAAAGAACGCAAAAATCAGGCGATACGAGAAAAGAGTCAGCCAGTATAGACAGAACCGCATGTTCGACAACAACCAGAAGATGCTGTTTGGACAGCTTGAAGGGAAATAAAGAGGCAACGACTTGATCCCTGAGGCGGAACAAACTAAAACATTCTGGAGAGGAATATGGGAGCAGGATGATAAACATAATGACCAGGCAGTGTGGATTGAGACAGTGCAGAAGGAGATTAGTGAACAGGCACACCAACAAACTGATTTGAGTATCACAGTTGAAACTCTTAAGGGGCAGGCCAAAAAACTAACCAACTGGAAATCACCAGGCCCAGATGGTGTGCAGGGGTATTGGATTAAAAATATGACATCCCTCCACCCGAAACTGACAACCATGTTCAATGACTGCTTGATGTCAGGTGAGGTACCAGAGTGGTTGACAAAAGGTACCACAGTTCTGATAATGAAAGACCAAATCAAGGGTAATGATGTTACCAACTATAGACCTATCACATGTCTGTCCGTAATGTGGAAACTGTTGACAAGCATTATTTCTGAGGAAATCTACCATCACCTCCATACAAACAACTTGTTACCGGACGAAGAGAAAGGATGCCGAAAGTAGTCACTTGGTACAAAGGATAGTTACTTATTGATAAGATGGTAATGAGGAATTGCAAGAGGAGACACACTGATCTTGCCATGGGATGGATAGACTACAAAAAGGTATTTGACATGGTGCCCGATTCTTGGATCACTAAAAGCCTGGAGATCTTCAAGGTGGGAGATAACATCAGACAGTTGTTGGGCAAAAGTATGAAGTCCAGGGAAACAGAGTTAACATCAACTGGAGAATTCTTGGGAAGCGTGATAATCAAGAGAGGTATCTTCCAGGGAGATAGTCTGTCCCCTCTGTTGTTTGTCCTTGCCCTGATGCCCCTGACCAGTGTACTGCGAAAAGTGATAGCAGGATACAGGTTGGGAAAGGGAGGGATTACCATCAATCACCTCCTCTTGATGGACGATCTTAAGCTCTTCGGGAAGTGTGAGAAGGAGTTGGCTGTGTTTGTTGACACTGTCCGTATTTTCACCAATGATATATGTATGCAATTTGGTATTAGAAAGTCTGGAGTCATTGTGATGAAGAGGGGTAAGTTGAGCAGAGGTGACGGAATCCAGGTACCAACGGGTGCGATGATAAGGTAAATCGACTCTGAAGAAGGATACAAGTATTTGGGCGTTCTGGAGGCTGATGACATCAAGAACAAAAAAATGAAGGAATTGATAAGAACTGAATACATTCGGAGAGTAAGGAGCGTATTAAAGTCACATCTGAACAGTAGGAATGCCATAAGTGCAGTAAATTCCCCAGTTGTGTCTATTATTAGGTACAGTGCGGGAATTCTGAGATGGAATGTTGCTGAACAGAAAGAAATGGATAGGAAAACTAGGAAGCTATTGACTATCTACAACATGTTCCACAAGAGGAGTGATGTCGATAGACTCTACTTAAGGAGATCTGAAGGTGGAAGAGCTCTTATCAGCATAGAGGACTGTGTTCAGATGGAGAAAAACAACCTACACAAATACGTGACTGATAGTAAGGAGCCAATGCCCAGAACTGTACTGAAGGAGGGGACAATAGGCCAGGGGATGTCTAAGGAGAAAATAACATCAAGGAGAAAGAGCAGCCTTCAGGAAACATCCCTTCATAGTACCTTCTTTCAGAAAACTGAATTTAGAGATCCACAGACATGGAACTGGTTGAAAAGAGGAGACCTTAAAAAGGCTACAGAATTAATGTTAATGGCTGCGCCGGAGCAGGCCCTCAAATCGAAGTGGTTGAAACACCATACTTACAAGGAGGAGGCTAGCCCACTGTGCATGATCTGTGGAGAGAGAGAGGAGACTGTGGCTCAC
>OZ024743.1:17022998-17030498 GCA_964016885.1 Eledone cirrhosa | reverse complement strand
AAGTATCGAGTACGTTGGTGCGTTATGGTCCACATGGCTTCTTACCACATTTCCTTCGTTATATATATATACCTTTCCACCCGACTGCTGCTTTTCCCTCTGACCACCTCCTCGCACACACAGACACACAGCACTCCTACCGCCTTGACCACTTCCTGTTGCGCGCGCACCCGACATCTCTCCTCTTCCGACCATCTCTTCATGGAATACTCGCATGTGGAGCTTGACCGTGGAATTTACTACCATCATAGGCGTTTACCAACATTTCTACCACATCCTCTTACGGAATCACCTATATAACTCTCCCACACACACACCCAAGCATTTGTTTTTCTCCCACACGCCACCTACACCCACAACACGCTTAAAACCCACACACACGTGCTTTCCACCACATATTTACACCTTCATCCTCCGGATTCCTATCCCCCCACCCCTCTATCCACACACGCACATCACTCCAACCTACACCCCACCCCACACACACCTCTTCCTGAACATGCAACCCCGTTCTTCCCCCAACCCTTGCTTTCACATACACACACACACACACATGTACACATACACACACACACCACCTTCAGCCCTCCATGCTCGGACACCCCGTCTCCCTCTCCCCACTCCACCCGCCACCACCCCTACACACCCCACACCCTTCGAACCACCTGTTTTACCCCTTTTTAATTTCAGTTTATTTTGATCATGCTTTTATTTTTATTTCATTTCATTTTATTTTGATCATGCTTTATTTTTATTTTTATCTTTAATTTCATTCGCACCGTTTTCTCCCACCCCCTTTTCGCTATATGTCTCTCCACCACTCCCCTACACACCCGTTGAACTCTCTTCCCACACACTTTTCACCTGAGGAAGGGCTTATGCCCGAAACGTTGTTCCCCACCACCAACCCACTCTCCAGAGCGTGAAATTAATAAACATTCGTTGTACTGCCTCTCTGTTTTGTTCCTGTTCAAATTTTCCATTATATATATATATATATATTTTAATTTATTTTAAAAAATTTGTTGAATTTTGCTTGTTCTGCTTATCTTAATATTAAAGTTCTGGTATATCAAATTAATACCATTGAACAACCTTAAATCATAGACAACGTATGTATTTCTAGGGGTACTTAGTATCCTTGGACATATTAACTTCATTCATTATTCTCCGCTATGTAGTGAACAAATCTGTTGTTCTATTTAACTGCTATTTTTTTTAGTAGTAATTATAGACAGCAAGTCTGTGGTTTCCCGCTTTTACTTCAGACCGGTTTACATACGGGTCACCTTTACGACCTATCAGACCTGTGTTAGCTGGCAGGAGGTCATATATCTTATCGTTCCTGGGTCTTTTAGCCCTAGGAAAGGAAAATGCTTCTCTGATGAGCTTTGGTTTTCCATCAGATATCCATCGGATTTCTGGGGTTTTACAAAGCGAAACTGATCAGTAAGGGCCATTAGAAGAGGTCAATATTTATATTATATTTTTAAATTTATTTTAAAAAATTGGTTGAATGTTGGTTGTTCTGCTTATCTTAATATATATATATATATATATTTATATAAAAAATATGTGTAGGTGCATGCTGCCTAATATGCAACACAGAACAAAGACATGATGGAGTAGAAGTTTGAGACCAAGAAAATGAGGAAGCACAAAACAGATAATCTTTGAAGACGTCACGGAATGTGTAACGAAAGAACTTTGATGAACATATGAATAACGAACAATAAAGATAAAGTGAACATTATAAGGTGTCTGTGTTTTTTGTTTGTATTGGTAATACTGGCTACATGGCCATACATATATATACATATATATATATATATATATATATATATATATGCATGTATATATATATATATATATATGTGTGTGTGTGTGTGTGTGTGTGTGTGTGTGTGTGTATATATGTATGCGTGCGTGTTGTAGGGGGGGAGGTATGTGTATGTATAATAAATGTTTCTACGTTTGGCAGAGGTCCAGCAATTAATGCAGTGCATTACTGGTACTCAGTTTTATCGACCCCGTAAGGATGAAAGGCAAAGTTAACCTAGGCGTTATTTGAACTCAGACCGTAAACAACTGTAACTCTATGATGCAAATAATAACAGTAAGAAAGATGCTGATGTTACATAAATCGTTTTATTCATTATAATTTTTTCAACGGTTCTCCCATACAATCAAGGTGTAATTCATGCATTTGTTGTTATGAAAACGGTATCCTCGGATAAAATTAGATTTTGTGATATGCTGCCTGCAGGAAAAACACGTCCTTCTCATCGTGCACCCGGTTCATTACTGGTTTTATTGCTGCCTTGTAGTTTTGAGGCTGCCTGGCTATCGTGCACTAATATCGCGATTACTGCAACAGCCAGTGTAGGCGATGGAGTGGTGTTGCTGATGGTATTGTTGTTGTCGTTGTCGTTGCTGTTGCTGTTGATTAAGTAGAGCTCTCAAGTGTGTATATCACCATACCCCAGAGTTCCGTTTTTTGTTGTCGTTGTCGTCGTCGTTGTTGCTGTTGTCGTTGTTAGCTGCACATTAGTATCACTGCGACTACAACGACCAACGTATGTGATATTCGTCGGTGTTTGCTGTTGTTGTTGATGATGTTATTGTTGTTGCTGTTGTTGTTGTTGTAGTTAACCATTATCTTGAATGTGGCTGTCATCAAAATGTGTATCTCACCCGCCCTCAGATTTAAGTTTATTGCTTCCACTCTCTGCTGGATTCTAGCTACGCATATACTATCGTTTGGTACAGGTCAACACAACACACTTGATGGGTTACATTCTTCATAATTTACGACCCAAATTCCGTGGGGGTTGCGTGAGTCCTGATTTCACTAATTGACACATGGATAACACTTTAATCCAGAAAACACGACGGCTGGCAGGCCATTTAGGGCGCACGAGCAGAAGAAGGTGTTTTATCTACCGGCGGCATAACACAAAATCCAATTTCATCTCAGGATACCGTTCTCATAATAACAACAAGAAAAGCTCTAATTAGACCAAGATTGCATAAGAGAGCCATTGAAATAACACCGTGTAACATTTTTTTTGTTCCCCGGTTCTAAGTGTCATTTCATGGTTTGTTATATCCCATTATTATGAAAAAAAAACACTATTATGTAATCAGAAGTTTGGGATTGTGGTCAGGAATTTGATATTTCGAAATTTTCATATTTTTCAAGAAAAAACACATTTTTTTTGAATTTATCAAATCATATAATTAAATCAACAGAGTATATATTTATTTTATTACTCAAGCTTATCAAAAGCAAACAAGTAAAAACAAATAACACTTATAAAGCAACTTATACACGGCAGAAATGACTTGATTTCTGGATTTGCCGTTGTAGTCCAGGTCGCATTCCCGTACTAGACCCTAGATGTTGTCCCCCATCATTTTTTCATTGTAGTTGTCCTGGTCCCTACGCTCTATCTCTATCACATCTTGGTCGAATCGTTCGTCTTGTTCTTCTGCGTAGGCGCCCATATTGTCCTTGAATTTTTCCAGATGAGCGTCCAGCATATGGAATTTAAGCGACATCCTGCATCCCATGGTTCCAAAATCCTTTATCAGATCCTGCACCAGTTGCTGGTAGTTTTCAGCTCTGTAGTTGCCCAGGAACCCCTTAACAACTGCCTTGAAACAGTTCCATGCTGTTCTCTCAATCCTATTGAGCTTATTGGAGAACTCGGTTAGCTCAATCACCTTCTTTATCTGAGGTTCAACAGAAACTTCACCTTTGATTTTGGCCTCAGATAACTTGGGGAAGAACTCAAGAAGGTACTTAAAAGCAGCTGATTCTTGGTTAAGAGCCTTCACAAACTGTTTCATCAACCCCAACTTAATGGGAAGTGGCGGCATGAGCACAATCCTCGGATCAACCAGTGGCTCCCACATGACGTTCCGGGTCCCAACTACAAATTCTGTTCGCTGCTCCTAGATGTTTCTTTTGTAGAGGTCAGAGTTGGCTCTGCTCTCCCAAAGGCAGAGGAAGCATTGGAATGTGATAAACCCTCCTTGGAGTCCAAGCAGGAAAGCCACCATATTGAAGTCTCCAGTGATTTCCCAATTATATTGGTTGAATTGCAGAGCTTCCAAGAGGACTTTCACACTAGTAATCTTCCGTCAGGCAGACTGAATGAGCTAGGCACAAGGTCCAGAACTTGTTTCCATTGTGGAGGTGGACAGTCTTCAAACTTGTGGTGGAGCTGTCTATAAATAGCCGCCACTCCTTGGGCACAAACGGCACCCCAATAATGTCAAATAGTCCAGGCACGTCATGGCAGAAGCAGAAGCTATCCCTAAGATTGTAAAAACCTGAGAAAGGTTCGTGTCGACTTCTCTGACTTGTCACCTGCACTTCCTCTTTGACCAAGTTCCACTGCTTCATCCTGGAGACGAATGGTTAAAACACAACTTACCCATTATTTAGGGTGCGAAAATCCTGTATCAATAAATCTCTTTAATCCACTCTTTAACAAGTTTATACTTTATTGCTCTTTTATAATTTTCTTTAGGTATTACTCTTTATTTTATAATTTTAATTTAACCTGAAAGATATATAAAAAAATCATTTAACATAAGCAAATTAAACTTACATACAACGTAAAATGCAGCATACAAATAGTTGTAGTGAATAACTTAGAATGTTTACAAACCCAAACATTTAACTGTTTAATAGCACTTTTTTTATTTATTTGGGATCTAAGCAACACAAAAAAAGTGATTATAAGCCAGGAAGAGAGAAAAAAAAGTGTTTTGTTACAGAGTGTAATTATAATAACTGGTGTATTGTGTGGTCATGTCACTTCACTTTTTCTTTCGGATCTCTTTCTTCATATTTTTCTTTATCTCTTTCTTTGTCTTTTTCACTTAGCTTTGCTTCTTAATGTTTGCGTCTCGGCTGACTCTCTCAGAACATATATCATTAGTTCTACTAAACTATGATCCGAGACATTCGGTGGTGTCACCTATACGTTGTGGATGAGCACTGCGTTATTTGTAAAGCAGAGTTCCAGGACAATCGCACGTCTTGTTCAGAGGAGTACTGATTGCTCCAAAAACAGCCTGTGTATGAGAACCAGCAGGGACTACATCTGTCTCTGTTCGAGTGATGTCATTCCAAGGAGGAGATGGCCTGAGGGCCATTTGACCTTTGTTAGGTTAAAGTCTTCTAGCAGCGCACACACACACACACACACACACACACACACACACACACACACACACACACACACACACACACACACACACACACACACACACACACACACACACACACACACACACACACACACACACATACACACACACATACACACACATACACACACACACACACACGCACATACATATATATATCATTGCCGAAAAATATTTGTTTCTACTTTTGGCACAAGGCCAGTCATTGCCGAAAATATTAAAAGTGCCTGATGCTACTTGAAGGAGTCGTTAATTTCGCATAGGTTACACATGCGGTCAGTTATTTCATGAGACTGGCACCACCAATGTTGGAGAATATTCGTAACTTCTTTTATATAATTATTATTAATCATATACTAAAGATGTTTTAGGGACAGTGCCCATCTATGCACACACTTTGTCGATGCTATCATATTGGATTCACAGTTTTCCTATAGCTTCTTGCAATGGGATCACATCCACTACAGTTGACAAGGAAGGTGACCAATTTATCATTCCTCTTTGCGCTGACCGCTAGGGTTTGACAACACAAAGATCACAATCATTTTTCTGTAATTTGCACCTCATGGATTAGATACAAACTCGTAATTGTATTGGTGATAAATGTGACTTACTGCAAACTGAAAATGAATGAGACTCTATTAAGTATTCCGTCTACCCAGACTGCAGTTTATTTTACCCCGCTTTAAGATTTACTTCAGCGGTTGGTGGCGAAGAAACCTAACTCGCTAGAGTTGACTGACAGATTATGCTCTATCGATATGGAACACTTCGGGTTGTATGTACGTTTGATATTTCGCTTCTACAAATCTTTCCCTGCATGGTGCACTGTGCCAAGACATCCGCACGCGAGAAACCCCGGCGGACGCGATGTGTCACTGCATCGTACTTACAGGCAACATTCTTTTAGATGTCCCACTCTGGCAAAAGTGGAAGCTCCAGGTTCCTTACCATGGACGCGACCTCATCATCAGATCAGTATATTGCCTGCCTGTCTATCATTTATTAACTCAAGCTACGCAGAATGTGCACCTCTCCATTGTTTATTTAACCCTTTTCTCTTCCGTTCCTCTACGTTATTTTAATACATTGGTTTAATTACTTTCAAATATATATATATATATATATATATATATATATATATATATAATAAATACATTATCGGAGAAAGCTAATAGCGATACTCCGGCCAAATCCCAACTCACTCAACAAACATTAGGAAATAAGTGAGTATATTCCTAATTAAACGTTCGGGGTGCTAACTAATTGTATTGTGTGGAGAATTTGGCTGTATTATTTCATAATGGATTGGCAGTATCGGTAGAGGGTCTTTGCAGCAAAGAGTTACGGCCCTTTATGATCTGAGTTCAAATCCCGCCGAGGTTAACTTTGCCTTTCATCCTTACGGGGTCGATAAAATAAAGTACCAGTAATACACTGGAATAATTGCTGGCCTTGTGCCAAGAGTAGAAACAATTATTTCATATGAGATATATCAAGTATATCTCTTCCCAGACGGACGTCTCGTTTCATTATAAGATTCCTATAAGTTAGGTGAAATTATACCAATTTATGTAGAAGCTTGTATAAGATCAACAGATACTTATTCAAGTGGGCTCTTATAATACTTCAGTGGGTGCCCAATAACATTAATATTGATAGTCAAATCAACATCAATATTAGCGATAATCACCATCAGTGCTTGAGGTAGCTGTTAGGTTGCTAGCACAGCAGTTCTAAAGAAATTCTCATACTGTCTCAAAGAAAGAGGAAGGATAATTACCGCCAAAAAACAATACATGCGCAGGACAATGAATTCTAAAAGGAATTCAAGCCACGTGCTAGTACTCAATTGGAAATTGAAAAGATACCCATATCTGTACATCAGTTGATGACACACATACATATTTTCTCGGGCAAAATAACAGAATGAGATACAAGAAACAATCAATATTCATATATAAAAATAAACAAAGAGATTCAAACCTTATATCGGGAAGTTCATAACCGTTGCTCCAAGAGTAAATAAATAAATACATCATCGGAGAAAGCTAATAGCGATACTCCGGCCAAAGCCCAACTCACTCAACAAACATTAGGAAGTAAGTGAGTATATTCCTAACTAAACGTTCGGGGTGCTAACTAATTGTATGGTGTGGAAAATTGGCTGTATTATTTCATATGAGATATATCAAGTTGTATCATTATATATATATATATATATATATAATTTAATATCATTGAATATTTACTCCAGTAACTGTTGAGTGCTCTAAA
>OZ024743.1:17015498-17017998 GCA_964016885.1 Eledone cirrhosa | reverse complement strand
GTATTTATTTATTTATATACGTTTATTTAATTATGTGTATACACGCACACGCACACAGACATATCTATATGTGCGTGTATATGTATACCTATGGCGAGTGTTTTCGCGTATGCTTGTGTATGTACGTATATGGATGCGTGTATGTATTTATTTAATTTCAATTACCTCTGTATTTTATTTACTTTATTCTTAACTATGAAGCGGAGAATCATTCGATTTCCTAGTTAGAATTTGAGTCTACTACTTCAGTTATACCATTTACATGGTTTGATTTTTGCGTGCAAATGTTTTCTATGCTCCACATATGTCGTATTATCTTCGTTTTTTTTCGTTGATTGCCAGAGAACGTCTCTATGAACCACCTAAGAGAATATTAGTCTACGACTTCTTTTATACCATAAACGTGGTTCTCTCTTTGCCTGTAATTATTTTTCACCGCTTTTTCCCGTTCTTTGCCAGGGAACGTTTCCACGAACCAAAGTATCGTCTTCCTGCCTTCCTCCGGTTGCAAATTTTTTTTGAAATATTCACTTCTGCGTTTACAGATTGACTGTGTTAGCTTCAGAAGATCACGTTAAGGGTGAAAGCAGCGATTCTTTGCTGAAACTTTAATCTGTTATTTTAATAAATATATATATATATATATATATATATATATATATATATATATATATATATATATATATATATATAGAGAGAGAGAGAGAGAGAGAGAGAGAGAGAGAGAGAGAGAAAATTGAGGTTGGTAATGGCACATGGAATATATAAGAGACAGAATACTTTTTTGTGAAAAAACATATAATTTTATAAGGTAAGGAAATAATAAAGGGTATAAAAAATGACCGGTTTCGATGGGTCTGCAAAAGCCATCTTTTCAAATGTTGATTAATATTAAGAAAAATTAATAATACGAAGAGTTAAAATTTGAGATTTGAAAATTCAAGTATAAAATTCATTGTGGGATTTCATAGTAGTTTTCATCTAGGTAGCAACAACAGGTTGACTGCTGTGACCCTTTCTGGTAGTGAATAAGAAGTTATTTGGGGTGTGGGTTATTTTATAAAGGTCATATTTAGCAATGGCCAACTGGCCAGCTGCTGGTCAGTGAGGGGGTGGAAGCAATATACATACACATATCTTTCTATCACGCTCCACTCCCCTACCCACCACAGGAAGATATGTGTATGTATATTGCTTCCACCCCCTCACTGAACAGCAGCTGGCCAGTTGGCCATTGCTAAATCTGACCTTTATAAAATAACCCACACCCCAAATAACTTCTCATTCACTACCAGAAAGGGACACAGCAGTCAACCTGTTGTTGCTACCTAGATGAAAACTACTATGAAATCCCACAATGAATTTTATACTTGAATTTTCAAATCTCAAATTTTAACTCTTCGTATTATTAATTTTTCTTAATATTAATCAACATTTGAAAAGATGGCTTTTGCAGACCCATCGAAACCGGTCATTTTTTATACCCTTTATTATTTCCTTACCTTATAAAATTATATGTTTTTTCACAAAAAAGTATTCTGTCTCTTATATATTCCATGTGCCATTACCAACTTCAATTTTCTCTATAACCTTTGTTTTGTGTAGAAAATTACACTTTTCATATATACTAACCTACGCAAATCCGGAAAATGGCACTGGAACAAGACAACACAACTTCAAACTCCAATATAAATGAGGAAATCCTGAAAATCCTAAAAGAGATAAATGGAAAACTCACCATTCTGACAAAAAAACAGGATATACCCCAAACCACCACACCGACTGACAAGCGAATTTATTTAAACGTTCAAAACGTATGCAACTCCATCGAAAAACTTATGAATACCAACACAGAACAAACGAAATTGCTCCATATAAAAAACCAAATGGGACACCTCTGGAAAAAACATCTAAAAACCAGAAAATTCACTTTCTGGAATATGATAAAAAACCTCAACAAAGCTGGAATTTACCAAAAATGGATTAACTCAACACCGATAGTTTTACCACGTAAATTCCAAATAAAGCATATTACAAACGAACCTGAACCAGAAAGAAAACTCCGTGAACAAATATCACTCATCAGGATAAACATGGAAATAGAACTCCTAAAATTAAGGGCCACCTCAAACGATCAAGAGTATAAGGATACTGATAAACATATGGAGGAAGAATGCACTAAAAAGGCCGAGGGAACAACTCTACAAAATTTAATCAAATCGTGGAAACAGGACTGCGAGAATACAGAAACTATTTCCCTTAAACGGTGGGAAAAATCCGAAAACTGGTTCCTCGAATATGAAGAAGACTTTAAAAGGACGCACCAAACAGGTAACCCCTTTATAAAGCATTTGAACATAACAAGAACTACAACAGACACATTTACACCACCAAACCCAACACACACTAACCACAGGCACATCCCCCACCAACACAAACCAAATACGACCAACTACACCAAAAGAAACACACCCAACCACCACAACACAGGTTTCCGTAG
>OZ024743.1:16932998-17010498 GCA_964016885.1 Eledone cirrhosa | reverse complement strand
TTATAGCTGAAAAACAACGAGAACTATCGATCAGAGATATCTCAAAAGAAGAAAACAAATCAAGAATGGTATGGCAGCAGAAACAATTATTTCTCGACGAATCTGCTGCAAATTACGGTAAAGACTCTGGAACCCTGAGAAAAAGCATTAAAAGTGGACAATCTCACCAACACAACATACGCCAGAACACGTGCGAGCACAAACACTCACCTTTCCTTGAATCAAAGAAGAACTACGGTAGTAACTCTTCGCTTTTTCTACAAAAACACCTTAACGCGCACAACATGAACAAAAAGCACAAACACGATAGATATTCCTTTGACCAGACCATCAGAAGTAGTAAAACCAGGAGATCATTCTCAAGATCTCAACAGAGATTACCCACATGAAACTGGGCGAAAAAACGATCTAAAGCTGAAAGCAAACCTAGATCATTTCCCCAGATTGTTAAAAGTAATGCTAACAAGAAATGGAGAAATAATATACATAATACCAAAAATAGGACAAAATACATAACGAAACCAAATATAATATCACGTCCAAAAGTTCATCAAGCAAACACCTACAGGAATATAAATCCTGAACAGAGCAAGATCCATTTGTTAACGTCAGGACAACAAAAACCGGAAAAAGAAAAACTCCCGGAGGAAACATACCCAAAACAACTGTACACGTAGATCCTAAAATAATTAATTTATCCAAAATTGATCTTGACAATGATGAAATGTAAATTCTGTCATAAGGACTGAAATTCACACCGACTCCAACAGTCAACCACCAAGAACTGAAGGAGGATACCCAAGAATTCTGTCGAAAATTACGACTTTTTGAATTCTTCACTGATAGAAGTAATGAGAGTGATGAATCACTAGTAAAGAATAAATAAAATTTCACTCCGCCAAAAGGAAGAAATATCTATCTCGACCAATACATTGACATCGTGTCTAAATTTTTTCTTAAACGTAATACTAATGCCAGGCCAACCATTAACAAATCACAAATATCTGCACTTAAACGTATACAAAATGATAAAACAATAATAATTAAACAAGCAGATAAAGGGGGTGCAGTTGTTATAATGGCTGCTGAATACTACAAGGATTTGGTTGAGGAACAACTGAAAGACACAACATTCTATCATGAAATACCGTCAAATATAGACCCCAACATCATGAAGAAAATCAACAACCTGGCTTCAACATACCACAGCTCACTAGGGAAAGAGACTACATCACCAATTTTGAGCCCAAACCCAGCAACCTGTATGGCCTACCGAAAGTTCATAAGTCAAAAGAAATACAACTGGCAGTAAGAGAACTAAACAGTGAGTACATTAAATTACTACACCTAAAAGACTTAAAACTTAGACCTATTATCGCTGGTCCAACATGCCCCACCCTCCGTCTAAGCAATTTTGTTGACATTATTTTGAAACCACTATGTATTCACATAACCAGTTTCATCCAGGATGATATCGACTTCCTGTCCCTTCTTCCCAAAACCACGGAAACGAATTCACTTCTACTTAGTTTTGATATGGTAAGCCTTTACACCAACATTACACGTGATTTAGGAATAAAGATCGTTAAATACTGGGTGGAAAAACATAGAGAAGTGATTCCCATCAGATTTACAGCGCCATTTGTATTACACGCAGTTAAACTTATTCTGGAAAACAACACTTTCTTCTTCAATGGAAAGAATTACATTCAAATTAGAGGTACAGCGATGGGAACGAAGTTTGCTCCCGTTTACGCGAACTCTGTAATGGGATACTTAGAACAACAATTCTACCAAGAAAAAAAGGGAAAATATAGTACTGACTTTAGAAAAAAACATTGAAAAATCTTGGAAGAGATACCATGACGACTGTTTCATCAACTGGACAGAATCTCTAGATACTCTGGATGAGTTCAATATCCTCCTGAATAACCTACACCCATCTCTCCAATTCACAAAAGAGATGAGTAGTACCAAATAACCATTCCTAGATATAATGATAATCAAAAACGACGCCAGCATTACCACGGATATATATTATAAACACACAGACACCCATCAATATCTGAATTTTAACATCCCATACTGCCTAGCCAGAAGAATTTGTACCATTGTAGAAGATACGAATATCAGGTACAAACGCCTCACAGAACTAAGAGAATATTTGCTCAAACAAAAATACCCATCTCTACTTATTTATAAATTGCATACAGCGGGCTATAAAAATACCTATACAACAACTTAGGACAACCCAAGGAAGAAGAAACCAAGAACTGGTCATACCATTTATAATGATACACAACCCATGTCACCAGAATATCTTCAACATTGCCAAAGCAAACCTACCGATCATTGCTCAAAGTAATGAATTAAAAGGCTTAATCACAGATCGATCTTTGACTCTTAGTAAAAGACAGCCGAAAAATGTGAAGCAACTACCAACAAAAGCAAAATTTGCCCTTACCAACAAAGACCAATCATTCACTCTATCTAAATGCAATGATAGTCGATGTGGTACATGTCAATCCATACACGCCGGCCAATATATGAAAACAAAAACTGGAAAAATATTCCCAAATGCAAATATAAACTGCAAAAGCAGAAATCTAATTTACTGCATTAAATGCCCGAATTGTGAAGAACTATATGTCAGTCAAACTGGAAATGCACCATCGGAACGTGCACGGGTACAGCGACAGCAAATCAGAGACCCAAATGTCCGTCAGATACCCCTAAGTAACCATCTAGCAACATGTGGTCAGGGAATATTTATAATATTCCCATTCTACAAATTACACAGCCCAAGTGAAATCAAGAGACAAATAAAAGCAAAGAACGTTATTGATGAATTCACACCCAAGCTAAATGAACAATAATAATGGGGGATTACTCCTACTATGACTATGACTAGGACCATGTCGACTACGACCACTAACAACAACAACAACAATAATAATAATAAAAAAAGTGATGTTGATGCTGATGATTACTAGAAAATGCTATTTTCACCATTTCTAAAAATATCAAAACAATTGATGCTTTGGATAGGGTCAAATAGTAGTCATTAGACATGCTCAACCAACCGTGACGCTTAAACCAATCAGCTTTAGTAATCCAGTGAAATTACACACCGATTGGTCGAAATACAGTTTGCAAGATTTAGCATTCTGGAGGCACTTTTCACTGTATATAAGGCTCAAATGTTACCCGTCTCATTACAGTTGAAAATTACAAACTTGACTGTCACCACACATTTTGAACTTCAAGATTGCGAAAGCATGAAAGTACTTGTTCAATTAACACTTAAAATTTCATATTCTACCATACTATTTCATTCTAATACCATTAAAATGTTAAAGGATTGTAAATAAAACGAGTAAATCAGACAAAGTCGGAAATCATTTTATTATTATAATCATCTATACACAATCATACACACCCGTGTATATTTATCTATCTATCTATCTATCTATCTATCTCTCTCTCTCTATATATATATATAGTAATAATAATAAATTTGAAGACTAAAATCCAAAGAGGGCTCGATAAGGATAAATATATATTAAATATATAAGAACCGTAGAGCAAATATTTATTAAAATAACAGATTAAAGTTTAAGCAAAGAATAGCTGCTTTCACCCTTAACGGGATCTTCTGAAACTAACAAAGTCAATCTGTAAACGCAGAAGGGATATTTAAAAAAACACTGGCAAAGAACGGGAAAAAACGAATATAATACGTCATTAATAGGAGCGGTGAAAGACAATTACGCGCAAAGACAGAACCACGTTAAGGGTGAAAGCAGCGATTCTTTGCTTAAACTTTAATCTGTTATTTTAATAAATATATATATATATATATATATATATATATATATATATATATATATATATATATATATATATATATATATATATATATATTATACATATATATATATATATATATATATATATTATACATATATATATATATATATATATATATTACTTAATACATTACTTATTTGATTTACATATTTCGTTCTCCAAAAAATATTACTCAATACATTTGAAGAGAAATCAGCAGAATCTATTATGTACAAGATAATTGACCGAATATGTTTGTGCCTATCACCAGTGGTCGGTGAATACATGACTCTCATATGCTGTATATAATTCATTCTGGTGATCTCCCTACAAAGGTATTTAAGATAATAAAAAAAGTTTCTCCTATTGTTTCGAGAATGAAACGTCTACAGAAAAGAATGATGTATTATTTGTTGAAACATTGTGATCTATTTTTTGCGTTTATTTATAAATATATATATATATAAAAATACACACACACACACACACACACACACTAACATACACACACACACACACACACATATATATATATATATATATATATATATAAGGATTTATAGATAGATAGATAGAGAGAGAGAGAGGGAGAGAAAGATACGGAGAGGTAGAATACTGTAAGATGATATCCCTAGTGATAGAGCACTCAGTCCATGGGACGAGTTTGGTAGAAGAAGTAACACAACACTTATTTCACCATTCCGAGAACAATTGTTTCACCCTAGCGGATCTTGAGCTAGGACTGGAAGAACAACCGTATGAACGTGGATACGCAGAAACGGTCACTTCACCTAAGCGATACAAAGCCAAGGTGAAAAGTATATGGGAGATAACTGCGAATGTCCGGAAAATATGCTCAAGTTGATTAGAAAATTAGAATGTGGTTGTTATTCAATCCGGAGATTTATAGTTATGCAACATGTGTTTCCAGACATGTGGACAACGTGAGGAGATATCATTATTTGGTTTAGGCAATTGCTCTTGCGTAATATCCTTAGGATATTTATCCTTTCTTCAATACACACTCCACAAGACGGATTTCCCCTTGCGTATGGCTTGGACTTAGTGATGGCTTTCCATTGAATGGAGTAGTCTATACATGAGTCCTTCGTGGATGATCGTTTGTCCGGGTACTTAAAGATCGACTTATGGTTCAGGAAGCTTTCCTTAAAACTGCCTTCCACCATACCCACATAGGATTTGACCTCCTGTGGTTGATCTGGTTGGTTGGTTGGAAGTGACCAGAACGTCATAAACTTCAGAGGGTTGCATTGCTGTTGAAGGGGACAAGCTTCAGGCTTTTGGCAAGAGCATCCTGGTGGGGTGCCGCTCTTAGGACTGTTGGTGATGTAGGCATTCATATGCTTAGCAGAAGAATACCCGAGTTTTACTCTGAAGCATACGTGTTTTTGGAGGATGACAATCTTTTTTCCCTATTGAACAAAAAGGGTGCCGACGAGGTTCATATGGTTGCAAAGATCATCTTTTGATTAATTGTATGATCCTTGAGAACTGTCATAATAAACACAGAAATCTCAGTTCTGCATGGATCGATTATAAAAAAAAGCCTTTGACAGCATACCACACTCATGTATTATGAAATCACTGGATATCTTCAAAAGCTCACCTGTGATCTCAAACTTCCTGAAACAAAATATGTCATTATGTAACACAAATCTCCAATTGTCTCATTCCCCTGGGGTACTGTGCTCTAGGAATATAAACATCAACTGTGTTATATTCGAGGGTGACTCACTTTCACCCTTGCTTTTCTTCATAGCTTTAATACCCATTACATCCGAACTTAATAGAACAGGGTATGGTTATAGAACTGACAATAAAAAAATAAGCCACTTATTTTATATGGATGATTTGAAGCTATATTGCAAAGATAATGACGAACTGGAGGCCTTTTGCGGACAGTAAAACGTTTAGCGATGACATCAGGATGGAGTTTGGACTTGACAAGAGTGCAAAAGCCACTTTCAAGAAGAGGAATATTGTTAACTCAGACTCAGTTGAATTGGATGCTGAATCAATCATGAAGGAACTTGAGGAGGAACAAACCTATAAATACTTAGGGATTAATGACTGCTCTGGCATACAGCATGCAGGTATGAAAGAGGGGATAAGGAAAGAATGTTACAGGAGAGTACGTGCAGTTCTGAGATCAGAACTAAACGCTTGTAACAAGATGCTAGGCATAAATTCCTTGGCAGTCCCAGTTGTCACTTAGAGCTGCGGTGTGTTGACCTGGAATATGAGTGAAATCAAAAGAATCGACACAAATGTCCGTAAGCTACTGACTTGTAATAGGATGCACCACCCGAAAGCAGATATGGATCGTCTTTACCTTCCTAGAACTGAAGGATACCGCGTCCTGATCCAATTTGAACTGGCTTACAAGACAACCATCATTTGACTGGCCAAATACCTTGAAGCAATTAACGACTGTATGTTGAAGCTTGTTGAAAAGCATGAGAGAAGTAAGAAGCTTCATTAAATCTTGAAGGAGAGCAAAACTTATGCTACTGATCTACTGCTTGATACCCAGGCTGAACAGACTAAAGAGACTGTTGCAACTGATGCTGCTAGGCACATAAAATCACTGGCAAAAGCAATGGCGCAACGACAATTAGCATCAAACTGGGAACAGAAACCTCGACATGGTAAATATGTGGCCCGTAGCAAACAAGCTGATGTTGACCAAAAGCACACCCATCAGTGGCTACGTAGTTCAGGGCTAAAGACGGAGAGTGAAGGCTTCATCTTAGCTGCCCAAGATCAAAGCTTATTGACTCGTAATTACCAGACCAATGTGATGAGTAACAGAATAAACCCAAAGTGACGATTCTGCAATGCTGAGTCTGAAACAGTGGATCACTTAGTCTCTGGTTATAAAGTTTTAGCACCAGTAGAAGACAAATATAGACATGAAAGAGTTGGCCAATATCTACACTGGGTATTATGTCGGCATTACAATATCAAAGCTGAAGACAAGTGGTACAATCATCACTGAGGCTGTAACTGAAGGAGGAAAAGCAACAATTCTCTGGGACTTTCTCGTACATACTGACAGGACCATAAAAGCAAATATACCAGATATCATTGTAAAAGATTAACATTACAAGGTCTGTTTATATATAGATATGAGCATCCCATGTGTTCACAATATCGCGGCAAAAATTTGACAAGCTACGAAAGTATAAAGATCTGCCTATTGAAATTGAGAAAATGTGGCACCTGAAGGCCGTTACAATACCAGTGATTGTGGGACGTTCTGGGAATGATCAAGAAAGGAACAGAACAATAATTGCGAATGATTCCTGGTTTACCCTCTCTGCACGTCGTGCAAAAAATTGTTTTGACTGGTACTGCACACGTATTGAGAACAGTACTATCTCTGTAAGATTGATATCCCTCCTGTATTTATATATGCATATGCACATGTGTATATGTGCATAGTTTTTTTTTTTTTTAAATTATAATCAATGTGCTGTATTAAATGGCTTACCAATGCACACTATGATTTTATTTGACCTAGGTGTCAGGAAGACACTCGGCATACATCTCAGAAACAATAATGAAATAAAATAAAAATAATAATAATAATAATAACGATTTCATTTATTAGCCACCAAGGTCGATATGTAGGGGAAAATACAAAGACAGGGACAGTGGGGGTTTACAATAAGGTGGAGTAAAAGTGCACAATGGCAAGACTAATTTAACAATGAAAATATAAAAATATAAAATAAACTATGCATAAATATAAGAAAATATATTCCCCGATAGGAGGTGTACTACCCTGGGGTGCTTCAGGTACCCCACCAATCCTGAACCAACCTGCGCTTCTAGGGCACCCAGGGAGAGCACCCCTCTCCTCAAGTTAGCCAGCCTATAGGCGCATGGTCAGAGTAGGCCCATTCACACGAGCCATTCTCGCCACATTCACCCACCTTTTAGCAAATGTACTGTGGAGCAGCACTTCTCTCTCCACCCTCGCCTTCCTTTCCAGGTGAAACTTGAAGAAGTTGATGAGGGATTGGCCGAAGAGAACAGTGTCTGTCTTTAGTCCTTTCAACCTGGTCCACCATATAATCTCTTTCGCAACTGCCACCAGGCAGAGGGAAATTTCCTGCTCTTCCTGACCTAAGGAAGGCGGTGGATCGATCTTCACTATGGACTCGGCCGATAGCCGGATTCGTTCCACACGCGACAGTAGCTGTTCGACATCACTCCACAAGTCAGTAATGCACGGACATTGGACAAGTGCGTGCAGAAGGGTTTCGTCGTTCTGTGCGCATATTGGGCAGGTCCGTCTGACAGCACGTCCGTGCCTGTAGAGTTTATCCCGAACCGCCAGTGCGCCCCGGTAGCACTGCCAAGCGAGGGATTTCTGGAAATTGTCCATCGTCACCGGCTCAAAAGTCCTCCGGTACAGACTGGTCAGTTCGACTTCGTCGAGGCCCAAAGCTCATCCGAGTGCGTCATCGCACTTGCCCACCACTAATCCTCTATAGAACTCGAGAGTGGAAGTTCCACTGATCGCATTGCCCGCTTGGTAGAGGGCAGTGAGTGCCTGGCAACATTCCAGGTGCCAGTCACCCAGTCTCGGTCTCTTCTTGACCCAGGACTGCAGCTCGGTCAAAGAAATGAGCTGCGGAAAGACCCGTCTGATAAACGTCGACCACACCTGTTCACCGTTGAGGCAGAATTTCTGGAGATGTCGCAGCCTCAACGCATGTCTGCGCATCATTAGCCAAGGCATGCTCAGCCCTCCGCGTAGAGGGTGCTGGCAGCAGATGGACCGCCTCACCAACGGAACTTGTCCCCTCCACAAGAATTTGAAGAGGAGCCGTTCCAACTTGACGAGGCGCGGACGGGGGCAAGGCACGACGGTCAGGCGGTAGTAGATGACGGATACGATGTACGCATTCGCCACCTCCGCTCGACCTTTCAGTGATAGCTTCCTCCCAGCCCATTTTTGGGTGAGACTGGCTACTCTGCTCGTTACCTCGTCTCAATTCTTTTCCACCTGGAGGTCTGGTCCGAACCAAACCCCGAGCAACTTTACCGGTCCGTCCGTCCAGCGCCCCATGATGCTGTTGAACGGCATGGGCTTGCCTCCCCAGGTTTCGAGTTGCAAGCCCACTGACTTTTCCGGGTTAAGTTAGGCTCCTGTCAAGATTTCATATTCCTTCAATAAGGTGCCAACCACCTCGATTTCTGAGGTGTTCGACACCATCACGGTGATGTCGTCCGCATAAACCGACACCGCCTTTCCACGTCCCGGTTCGAGCGGGATGCCCTGCAACAGCTCCAGCTTCCGCAGTAAAGGCTCGAGAGTCAATACGTACAGAAGGGAAGAGAGAGGACACCCTTGACGGACCGATCGGGAGAGCCGAAATGGTTCCGAGAGGTGGCCATTAAACTTGACCATCGAGCAGGTCCCGCTGTGCATTGGAACGATCCAGCTTCTAAAGACAGGGCCGAAGCCAGGTTTACACCCTACCCTCTCTATGATGTATTGCATGAGGTGGAGATTGTCGTGTATGGATCTGGCTGGGATTGCGCAAGTTTGCGCCTCCCCAACCAAATCCTCGACGACAAGCGCCAATCTCTGCTAACACCTGGGCCAAAATCTTAAAATCTGTGTCGAGCAGAGTTATGGGCCTGAAGTTGTCTAATGTATCCCTCTTGTTCTCGTCTTTCCTTATCAGCGTCACCACTACCCTGCTCACAGAACTGGGAATACTCCCATTCTGCTTCCAGTTGCAGTAGAGTGCTTCGAGGAGTTCAGAGAACAAGTCTGGCATATTTACGTAAAGCTCGTAGGGCAGGCCATCCAAACCGGGTGACTTGCGCCTCATGCAGCCGACAAGGGCGTCCTGAATTTCGGCTGAAGTAATCGGCCTTTCGCAGCGCTCAGCGTCGACCGTCGAGATGCGCGGCAAGCCGTCAAGGTAGGGACTGAAATCCGCTACTCTCTCTGACTCGCCACTCTCTCTGAACAGCCGAGGAAAGTGCTGGCGAAAGGCCTCACACATCCGCTTGGAATCGCTTATCTCGTGTCCTTCTTGGTCCGCCAAAGACCGAATTGTTGTTTTATTACCACGCTGCGCCTCCGCCACGCGGGCCCATCGAACAGCTTTAGTTCCCTCGTTTCTCAGCGCACGCGTGTTTTGCATTGAAGAAGTGATCTAATGCCATTCTCGCCGCTAGCACATCAGTTGCGATGCCACTACAAATAGCCTCGTCTAACTTATCTACCAGCTCCCCCGCCTTTCTATTTTTCTCTAACGCTAGTTCTTTGCTGAACTCTATCGAAGTTACTCTAATCTATCTTTTGAGAGCCACCCACCATCTGTTGTTGATGATCCCCTCTGTCAACTTTTGCTTAACTAAATTGTTGACTCGGTCCCTGTAAGCCTTACGTGCCGGAAATGACATGTTCAGCTTCCAGTAACCCGGTCCTAACCTACGCGTTTTATTTAGGTCGACCGTACAGATCACAAATTTGTGAGCTGAATAGGCGACCGTTTTAAAAAGTGGACAGCCCACACTATTTCTATCTATTTTCCTAATGCAGATCCTGTCTATATACGATCTAGATGACCCCATCGGTTGGTCCATGTCCATACTGGCACATTGGAGAAATCTAGTCGATAACTGTCAGACAGTTGGAACTGGCTGAGTAGGTCCTTGAGGATTTTGCACTCCCCGCTCCTATCGGATACTCCCACACAATCCCAGCGTGCGTCTAAGATGCCATTCCAGTCCCCCGCTAACAGTAAAGGGCGAGACGTACCCAGAAAGGTCTCCAGGCGCCTAAAGAAGACAGGTCGTCCGGCCCCTGTAGGGGCGTAGACAGCCAGCAGTCTAAAGGCACCACCTTCGCTACTGCTCCCATCCAAGACCACCAACTTACCGTCCGGGTCCCGGAAGATCGACCTTACCTCGAGATCCAGTCCTTTCCTAAACAGTACTGCCACCCCACCCCTCATTCCCGGCCTGCTAACAGATGCGAAGATCTGATAGTCGTCGAAAATGGGAGCTAGTACGACGTGTCGGAAATTCTGGTCTCGCTTACGGCAATCACATCCGTTTCCAGCGAACGGAGGTCGTTGAGCAGGCGACCCTGCTTCCAGGGTGACCCCAGGCCGCGAACATTTAAACTTCCTACTCTTAATATGGCCATATTGGTAAGCTAAGAGAGAGAGAGGGAAGGTTTACTTACCTCCCGGTACTTGTGAAGGTCGGGTGGTTCGACCTCCATGGTTAGTGGGGTTTCTTTTGGGAACCCCTTTAAAAGTCTTGATGTGGGTTTCACATTCGGGGTTCCCACGTCTTGAGGAAAGCTCTCTCGAATTTCTTTGAAGGAATTGAGTGACATTCGGACCAGAAGCAAATCTTCTGGCACGCAAAATGTGCTCATTTCAAAAATCCCCCCCCCCCCCCCTGCTTGAATTTCCTCGCTTCGCGCTAAGAGGGCCATCAGTTTATCGTTGGCCCTTCTGACAAGCACGAAGTTTTTAACATTTTGTTGGTGCGGTTTTATTTGTTTTCGTTTTGGTGAAGGTGGTGGCGATGGTTTTGGTGGTGTTGATTCGGGTATATCTATGTCTGTTGTAGGTGTGGTGTCTGCAATTTCAGGTATTTGTGTGTTTATTTGTACTTGTGTTTGTTTAGGTTGTTTGCGTTTCGGGGATCTTGGAGGTGTTATTGTCGTTATTGTCGTTATTGCTCTGAGTTGTTATTGTGGTGGTGATGGTGGTGGTGGTGGTGGTGATGTCGATTTCAGATGATACTGCTGCTATCACAGAAGGTTGAGTTTTGCCCTCACATTCAGTAGAGTGGATGACAGGCATGACTGTAGCCGTCGTAGTCGTGGTGAAATCTACAATGGCTGCCGTTAAACTTTTGACCTGAACGTTGTTTACCGTTTCAAGGTCGAACATTTCCATAATTTTCTTTTGGTGGGGAAGTGATTTTTTTCGAAGTTTTTAAAAATAAATTTGAATATTCGGGCTCAAAGCCCGAATATTGAGAGGTATCCCTTTCTTTAATTCAAGATGTGTACCTTAAGCTTCGTTAACGACAAGAAAATACAAATAATGACACTTTAAAACAGCTTAAAGTTACGAACCTTTTCCCCCGCAGAATAATAATAATAATAACTTATGTTTATTTGTTATGTTTTTATTTATTTATTTGTTTATTTATTCATGTTCGTCTACAGCGTGAAGGTGCCACGCTAAAATCACCGGGGGTGAAGAAATAACCGGTGGTTACGTAACCATACATTCAACAACCCTGGATATGAGTGTTTAAATGTCGAACCTAAACAGTTCGAATAACGGGGAAAAGGAGACTGGAACGTCATGCGAAGGACTCTCACCCAGCAAATGCTACCTAACCCAGCAACAGGGACCTGGCTGTCATCCAAATACTGCTGGTGTTGGGGGAAGAAGAATAAGGAAAGGGTCAAGAACCAACTGGACGAAAGAATTGAATAGAACTGTCATGGAATGTTACCTGAAGAGTAACCCCATAGAAAAAGTCTATAGGAGACTGATGCATAACATCTGGAACGAGATTGCTCTATTTAAATTAGATGAACAAAAATTGGCGGAGCAGGCTTGGGTAATAAAAAATAATGGATGGATAGCCGAGTTGGAACTGGAGGAGCTGAGCAGAGAGATTAAGTTGGAAATGGAGAGTGGAGTATGCCAGGCAAACGAGCCAGTGGGAAATGAAGGTGAAGAGGTTGAGATACCTGAGGAAGCATCCGAAGCAGACAATGATCTGAATGCTGAAATAAATAGCATATGGAACAAAGATACGGCTATTGAGGAAATGAATGCTGACGGGCTAGGACAAGATTTGGTTGATATCCTGAACTTAGTGGTAGATGAAATGAAAAATGATAGTGGAAAACCTATGAACCTAAGATGTATAGACAGGAAAAAGTTAAAAGAAGCAACAGCTAAGGTAAACAAAGTCATCCCAAACCTTGAGGCGAGGAACCTTCACCATTGCAACAATACCCTCAAAGCAACCGCAAGTCTGGTGAAAAAATTACTTGGCATAAAAACGAGAGGAAACGACAAACAAGAAAATCAGAACCGTGGTGGAAGAAACGATTGAATGGTCAAATCAAGGAAATGAGAAAAGACATTGGAAGGCTTAAGTCCTTACCAAATGGGACATTACAAAACATAGACACTAAAGATAGATTGAAAATAAAATATAAAACTGGGGAGAAAAGCTAAATATTATCATACAGGAACTGAAGCAACGATTTGCAGCAAAAAGTGCAAAGATTAGGCGGTATGAGAAGAAAGTCAGTCAGTGTAGACAGAACGGCATGTTTGACAACAGCCAGAATATATTGTTTGGAGAGCTGGAAGGGAAAGAAAGAGGCAACGAAGTGATCCCTGAGGCGGAACTAACTAAGACATTCTGGAGAGGAACATAGGAGCAGGATGTTAAACATAATAGTCAGGCAATGTGGATGGAGACAGTACAAAAGGAGTTTAGTGAACATGCACACCATCAAACTGATTTGAGTATCACAGTTGAAACTCTTAAAGGGCAGGCCAAAATACTAACCAACTGGAAATCACCAGGCCCAGATGGTGTGCGGGGGTATTGGATTAAACATATAACATCTATCCACCTGAAACTGACAACCATCTTCAATGACTGCTTGATGTCGGGTGAAGTAACAGAGTGGTTGGTAAAAGGTACCACAGTTCTGGTAATGAAAGACTGAATCAAGGGTAATGATGTTATCAACTATAGGCCTATCACATGTCTGTCCTTAATGGGGAAACTGTAAACAAGCATCGTGTCTGAGAAAATCTATCATCACCTCCACATAAGCAACTTGTTACCGGACGAACAGAAAGGATGCCGAAAGAAGCCCCCTGGTACAATAGACCAGTTACTTATTGATAAGATGGTAATGAAGAATTGCAAGAGGAGATACACTCGTCTTTCCATGGGTCCATGAGATGGATAGATTACAAAAAGGTATTCGACGTGGTACCTCATTCTTGGATAACCAAAAGCGTAGAGATCTTCAAGGTGGCAGATAACATGAGACAGTTGTTGAGGAAAAGTATGAAGTCCTGGGAAAGAGAGATAACATCTGGTGAAGAATCTTGGGAGGCGTGAAGATGAAGAGAGGTATCTTCCAGGGAGATAGTTTGTCCCCTCTGCTGTTTGTCCTTCCCCTGATACCATTGAACATTATATTGCGAAAATGAGAGTAGGATACACGTTGGGAAAATTAGAGCTTACCATCAACCACCTCCTCTTCGTGGACGATTTAAACTCTTTGGAAAGAGTGAGAAGGAGTTGCATGTACTTGTTGACACTGTCCGTATTTTCAGCAATGATATATGTATTGAATTTGGTATAAATAAGTGTGGAGTCTTAGTCCTGAAAATGTGTAAATCGAGCAGAAGCAACGGAATCCAGGTATCAACAGGAGAGATGATGAAGTAAATTGACACTGAATGGGGCAGATGACATCAAGAACAAAAGAATGAAGGAAGTGATATGATCTGAGTACATTAGGAGAGTAAGGAGCGTATTACAATCACATCTAATTAGTAGGAATGTCATAAGTGCAGTAAATTCCCGAGCTGTGTCTATTATTAGGTACAGTGCGGGAATTATGAAATGGAATGTTGCTGAACAAAAAGAAATGGATAGAAAGTCTAGGAAGCTATTTGACTATCTACAACATGTTCCACAAGTGGAGTGATCTCGATATACTCTACTTAAAGAGATCTGAAGGTGTAAGGGGGATTTATCAGCTTAGAGGATTGTGTTCAGATGGAGAAAAAAGAACCTACACCAATATGTGAATGACAGTACTGTGCAAATGCTCAAAATTGTACTGAAGGAGAAGACAATAGACCAGGAGATAGTCCAAGGAGGAAATAACAACAAGGTGGAAGAGCAACCTTCATAAAAATTCCCTTCATAGTACCTTCCTTAAGAAAACTGAATTTAGAGCTCCACAGACATGGAACTGGTTAAAAAGAGGAGACCATAAAAAGCTACAGAATGAAGGCTAATGGAACATTTCAAAAGCCATGCGTGCTGGGAGAAGCAAGAAGCCTCCAATACGTCCTGAATACCTGAGGCTGCAGGTAGCGGCTTGATATACATTTCAACAAACTTTCCAGTTAAAAAAACATCAATGACTGAGACTCAAAGAACAACAACAATAATATAATAATAATAATAATAATAATAATAATAATAATAATAATAATAATAATGTTTTCTTTATTAACCACAAGGGTTCACATAAAGTAGACATTAAGGACAGTACAGGACAATACAGGACGGTACAAATGGGCATTTCTGCGTGTAAAAAAAAAAACAGAGGATGTAATAAAATAACAAAGAAAAATTCCCCAATAGGGGGGGAGACTTCCGAGGGACATTTGTGGTGAAAGCCCATTAAAAGACCACAGTGACCCTGACCACGAGGGCAAGTGCCCTCTCCCAGTTTTCCACCTTTAATTTACAGACAGATACTCAGAGTAGGCCCATTCATTCGGGCCATACTTGCTTCTCTCACCCATCTTTCAACAAAATGCTGGGAAGAGAGCACTTCCCTCTCTACCCTGATTTTCCTTTTCAAATGAAATTTGAAAAAGTTAATCAGGGCATCACCGAAGAGATAAGTGCTCGTCTTCAGCCCTTTCAAACGTATCCACCATACTATCTCTTTCGCCATGGCCACCAGACAGATAAAAAATGTCCTACCCTTCCCGGCTAAAGGAAGAGGGCGGTGCAATCCTCACGATGGACTCAGCTGATAGATGGATCCGTCCTACACTTGACAGCAGGTGTTCGACATAAACCCACAAGTCAGCAATGCTCGGACACTGGACGAGTGCGTGCAGGACGGTTTCGTCGGCCTGCGCGCAATCAGACATGCCCGGCTGACGGCACCTCCATGCCTGTAGAGTTTATCCCGAACTGGCAAAGCTCCCCGGTAGCACTGCCAGGCCAGGGATTTCTGGAAGTTGTCCATAGGCCCTGGCCCGAAAGTCCTTCCGAAGAGATTGGCTAGTTGATTTTCGTCGACGCCTGGATTTTCTCCAAGTACGTCGTCGCTCTTCCCCTCCACTAATCCTAAATAGAACGCCAAGGTGGAGTTTCCACCGATCACATTGCCCGATTGGTCGAGGGCTGTGAGCGTCTGAAGACATTCCGGTCTCCAAGCGCTCCCACTCGGTCTTCGCTTGACCCAGGACTGCAGCTCCGTCAAGGAGACGAGCTGGGGAAAGACGTGTCTAGCAAACGGCGACCACACCTGATCACAGTCGAGGAAGAGGTGGAGATGTCGTAGCCTGAGCGCGTGTCTGCGCATCATCAGCCACGGCATGCCCAGCCCTCCACGTAGCGGGTGTTGAAACAGATGGACCGCCTGACAATCGGAGCGCGTCCCTTCCACAAAAAGCGAAAGAGCAAACGCTCCAGCGCAGTCAGGCGGGGCTTACGACAAGGTACGACGGTCAGGCGGTAGTAGATGACGGACGCGATGTACGCGTTAGCCACCTCCGCTCGACTTTTCACGGATAGCTTCCTCTCGGCCCATTTATGGGTAAGAGAAGTCACCCTGCTCGTCACCTCGTCCCAGTTTTTGTCCGTCTGGAGGTCCAGACCGAACCAGACCCCAGCAATTTTACCGGTCCGTCCGTCCAGCACCCGACGACGATGTTGGACGGCATGGAACTGCCTCTCCAGGTGCCGAGCTGTAGGCCCACAGACTTTTCCTGGTTGATCATTGCTCCTGTCACCGCTTCGTATTCACTTAGTGTAGTGCCGATAGCCTCGATGTGTTTGGCGTTCGACACCACTACGGTGACATCGTCCACACGGACCTTCCGCATCCTAGTTCGCGCGGGACCCCCCTCAACGTCTCCAGTTTGTGAAGTAATGGCTCGAGAGTCAATACGTACAAGAGGGACGAGAGGGGACATCCTTGGCGGACCGAGCGCATGATGTTGAACGGTTCCGACAGGTGACCGTTCACTCTCACCACAGAGCAGATGTCGCTGTGTATGGCAGCGATCCAGCCTCTGAAGACGGGCCCAAAGCCAGCCGCCCTCAGGACTGCCGCTAGGTAACGATGGTCGACCCTATCGAAGGCTTTCGACTGATCTAAATTGATCAAGGACCCACCCGTGCCAGGTTCCCTAGCTACCCTCTCTACGAAGTATCGCATGGGGTGGAGGTTGTCGTGGATGGATCTGTCGGGAATGGCGCATGTCTGCGCCTCTCCCACCAGACCACCAACGACAAGCGCCTACCTCTTTGCTAGCACCTTGGCCAAAATCTTTAACTCTGTGTTTAGCAGAATAATGGGCCTAAAATTATCTATGTTATCCCCCTTGTTCGGATCCTTTCTCAGCAGCGCCACCGCTCCTCGGCTCACAGAGCTGGGAATTCTCCCGTTCTGTTGCCACTTGCAATAGACGTCCGCCAAGAGGCCTCCGAACAAGTCTGGCATTTGTACGTAAAGTTCATAGAGCAGACCATCCAAACCAGGCGATTTACCCCTTGTGCAGCCAGTCAATGCCTCCCGTACTTCAGCGGCTGTTATCGGCTTTTCGCAACACTCCGTCTCAGTGGCCGAGAGCCGCGGCAGTCCGTGGAGGTAGACACTTAAGTCCATCCCTCGATCCGGCACGCCACTGCCCCCGAACAGCTGAGCGAAGTGTCGCTGAACATCTTCACACATTTGCCCGGGATCAAGTAGCATGCGCCCGTCGTGGTCCACCAAAGACCGGATCGTGGCTTTGTTGCGACGACGCGCCTCCACCACTCGGGCCCATCGAACAGCTTTCGTCCCCTCGTGTCTGAGAGCACCCACCCTAGCTCTGACAACGCAGCCTTAATCATTGCATTGAAGAATTGGTCAAGGGCCAATTACGCCGCAAGTACGTCGGTCGCTATGCCTTTGCAAAGCGCCTCGTCTAATTTTCTAACTAATTCTCCCTCTGCTTTATTTTTCACTATTGCTAAAGCCTTACTAAACCTAATGGACTCTATTCTAATTGCTCTTTTCAGAGCAAACCACAACTTGTTGTTGACGATGGCCCCCGTCAACGCCCGCTTAACTAGTTCGCTAATCCGGTCACTGTAGGCCTTGCGCGCTGGAAAGGACGCGTTTAGCTTCCAGTCGCCGGGTCCTCGTCTATGAAGCCTATCTAAGTCAAGCACACAGATCACGAATTTGTGGTCCGTGTAGCTGACTATCTTGAATTATGGACAGCCTATGCTAGACCTATCGATTTCCCTACAAAATACTCTATCTAGATATGATCTGGATGACCCTATGCGATTTGTCCAAGTCCACATTGGTACATTCCGGAAATCCAATCGGTACCTGTCAGACAGTTCAAAACGCCTGAGCAGGTTGGTGAGACTCTTGCACCCTTCTTCACTATCCACTAATCCCACACAATCCCAGCGTGCATCTCAGATCCCGTTCCAGTCGCCCACTAACACTAAAGAGCGAGACGTTCCAAGAAAGGTCTCTAGACACCGGAAGAAATCAGGCCGCCCTGCTCCTGTCGGGGCATAGACGGCCACTAACCTGAAACCTTGCCCGTCTCCGCTGGTCACGTCCAGCTCCACCAACTTACCTTCTGGGTCCAGGAAGATGGCCCGTATGGCAAGATCCAAACCTCTCCGAAAAAGCACAGCAACTCCACCCCCCGATCCCGGACGGCTGGGAGATGCGTACACATCGTAGCCGTCGAATATCGGTGCGAAGGCCCGTGCTTCGGAGATACTGGTCTCGCTGATGGCTACTACATCTATGTTTAGTGACCTGAGGTCGTTGAGCAGGTGACCCTGCCTCCATGACGAACCCAAGCCACGCGCATGTTGAAATGGAGTGGAAAAGATGGGAAAGACAACTTACCTAACTTCTCGTAGAGGAAGCATGGTTTCTCCAATCTTTTAACTGCTTGCACCCTCCTCCGGAAGGATGTCCTTATAAGTCATCCTGGAGAGTGCTTGTCGGAAGTCTTCGATGTCTTTGGGGAATTTTTGTTTTAGTGTCGTGTACGTTTTCTGTGTGATGCGAGTGATTTGTATGTGTGGGGGTGGTGTGAACTTTTAGGTTGTTGTGTAGTCTTTTTCTGTGATGCTGGTGTTGTGTTGCATGTAGTGTAATAATTGGTTGTTGTTCAAATTTAATGCTGTGTAGTGTGTATTGTTTTGGTTGTTTTGCTTTGTTTGCGTTTGTTGTGGGTCTGTTTCTGTTTCGCTTTTTGGTGACTGTTGTGGTGTTGGTGATGGTGGTGTTGGGATTAATGATGGTGATGGTGTTGGTGTTTGTGGTGATTTGTTGGTGATGCTGGTGTGGTGGTGGCATAGCTGTCCTAACTTTTTTGTTTCATAGTTTATTTGTTTCACTTTGTATTTTGTTTCTGGAGGGGGAAGGAAGGCGATTTTTTCTTTTTTTTCTTTTTTCCTGGTACCGTTTCCCAATCCTCGTCGTCACAATCTGTTTCCAGTTGCGATAGGTCGGGGAGTGGAAAATCCTCCACAGGTTGGTTTTGGTTGTGGCGCGGTGGATGGTGTAGGCGCTGGTGCTAGTTCTGGCTCGTTGGGTGGTGTAGGTTGTTGTTGTTGCAGCTGCTTCTGTTGTTGCAGCCATTTCTGCTGCTGGTGGTGATGATGGTTGAGTCACTGGGGTGTGTAAGATAGGTGGCCTCAACTTTTTACCCTGAGGGCAGAAAACTCTTAGGTGGGTTCCTTCACCACAAACGACACACCTAGACCTTCTACCCTCGAGGATTACGGTGAGGTGGCTGCCGTCAGTGAGGTCTATTACCTTTGGGATCTCCTCAATGCTTTTTTGGTCCGCTTGGATCAGGAGATCTATCCCAGATCCGGACCAGTTCTCCTACTTTTCTTTAGCTATTTCGATTATTTTGGTGTTGGCCTTGATGCCGGCGAGGACGGCAGCCATTAGCCAGTGAATTTCTATGGCCACTGGAACGTGGGTCACCCTGATCTTTACGAGTCTCTGTACTCAATAGCTTGGGACGAGTGTGAAGTCGTCGCTTCTTAATGGGGCCATGGATTGCTCTCTGGCCTCTTGTGGTGTCCCAAAGAACACGTCCACGGTTCCATAATTCTGCCCACGTCTGATGTGAGGTTTTTAACCCACACATATCCCAAAGCTTTTTGGATTTGGGACTCGGATGCCCGTTCCACTCGGCGCGATTTATGTTATTCTTCCGATAAGGCACGGTGCGTAGGCACCGATGCTCCATTTTATTATTGGGGGGGGGGGGAGGGTAGGCTGACCATGTACCCATCTTTATTTACCATTCTCTTGGCTTCATCTAATTTCTCCTGAGTTACCTGGATTGTTTCGCATTTTTTGGCTGCTTTGGCAAATGACACATTTACGGTGGTGTTGATGTTTTTGTTGTTAATCTCATTGTTGTTGTTGCTGTTTTTGTTATTGTTATTTTTAGTTTCAGTCGTGGTGGTGGTGGTGGTGGCGTCAGTGGTGTCCGGTGTGGAAGAGTTGATTATGAGTGAATCCATTTCGATGTCACGAGATAATTTTTTTTTCTGTTGTCGCTGTGGTGGTGGTGGGGGTGGCAGCTTCAACACCTGCAGTCATTGTTAATGGCGGGAAATGAATGTCTGCAGGAGATAAATCTAAATTAATACTACTGCTTATATAGTTAGTGTTGGCAAAGGTAGTAATATTTACAATAGTGGTGTTGGTGTGAGCTGTTAGTTTGTGAGGAAGGCTGTCAGCCTGGTGTAGCTGTGAGTCGTCCATGTTTTTTTGAAACTAATTTTGTGTTTGATAATTATAAAAGTTTAAATGTTGGGCTCAAGGCCCCAATCTGTTTGAGGGTCCTTTTCCGAAAGCAAATTTGGTGACCTTATAAACACTATTATCTCCCACTACCTCCTGCTAGTTGCTGCTAGCACAGCACCGCCACCACCACCACCACCACCACTGCCTCATTATCACTACCGTCGTTATTCTCTCCCGCTACCCCCTGCTACATCGTAGAACACCCACTAAAAGAGGAAGGCATCAAAATATATAAATAAACTGAATTGATGACCCGGTCAAAATCAAAAAAACAAAAATCAAAATCAAAGCAGCACAGCAACAACGAAAAACGTAAAGAAAATAAGAATGAAGACAAAAACAAACAGACAGACAGAGAAGGGAAGGGAAAAACTAAGTCAGACATTCAAACACTACATTGCAATGAAATTTATGCTTATTCATTTTTGGGTTTTTTTTTGCCTGTTTGTTTGTTTATTTATGTTCGTCTACAGCGTGATAATGCCACAGAAAAATCACGTGGAGTGAGGGAACCACCGGAGACGATGAATTCACCGGTGGTTATGTAACCATACATTCGCCAATCCTCGATAAGAGTGTTTAAATGTCGAACCTAAACAGTTCGAATAACGTTGAAATGGAGACTGGAATGCCATGTGACAGACTCTCACCCAACAGGTGCTCCTTGGCTCAGCAGCAGGGACCTGGCTGTCAACCAAATACTGCTGGTGTCGGAGGAAGAAGAAGAAGGAAAGGGACCAGAACCAACTGGACGAAAGAATTGAATATAACTGTTATGCAATGTTACCTGAAGAGTAATCCCAAGGAGAAAGGCTATAGGAAAAGGATGCATAACATCTGGAACGAGATTGGTCTATTTAAATTAGATGAACAAAAATTGGCCGGGCAGGCTCGGGTAATAAGAACTAATGGGTGGATAAGCGAGCTGGAACTGGAGGAACTGAGCAGAGAGATTAGCTTGGATATGGAGAGTGGAGTATGCCAGGCAAACGAGCCAGTGGGAAATGAAGGTGAAGAGGTCGAGAGAACGGAGGAACCACCCGAAGCAGACAATGATCTGAATGCTGAGATAAATAATAACTGGAACAGTGATACGGCCACTGAGGAGATGAATGCTGATAGGCTAGGACAAGATTTGGTTGATATCCTAAACTTAGTGGTAGAAGAATTGAACAATGATAGTGGGAGACCTATGAACCTAAGATTTGTAAACAGGAAAAAGTTAAAAGAAACAACTGTTAATGTAAACAAAGTCATCCCATACCTTGAGGCGAGAAGCCTTCAACAGTGCAACACTATCCTCAAAGCAACAGCAAATACGGTGCTGAAACCACTTGGTATAAAAGCGAGAGGAAACAACAGACAAGAAAGAGCAGAGCCTTGGTGGAAGAAACGACTGAGTGTTCAAATCAGGGAAATGAGAAATGACATTGGAAAGCTTGAGTCCCTACTGAATGGGACACTAAAAAACATAGACACTAAAAATAGACTGGAAATAAAGTACAAAACTAGTAGGAAAAAGCTAAATATTATCATAGAGGAACTGAAGCAACGCATTGTAGCAAAGAGTGCAAACATCAGGCGATACGAGAACAGAGTCAGTCAGTATAGACAGAACCGCATGTTCGACAGCAACCAGAAGATGCTGTTTGGACAGCTTGAAGGGAAAGAAAGAGGCAACGACTTTATCCCTGAGGCGGAACAAACTAAAAAATTCTGGAGAGGAATATGGGAGCAGGAAGTTAAACATAATGACCAGGCAGTGTGGATTGAGACAGTACAGAAGGAGATTAGTGAACAGGCACACAAACAAACTGATTTGAGTATCACAGTTGAACCTCTTAAGAGGCAGGCCAAAAAACTAACCAACTGGAAATCACCAGGCCCAGATGGTGTGCAGGGGTATTGGATTAAAAAGATAAAATCACTCAACCCGAAACTGACAACCATGTTCAATGACTTCTTGATGTAAGGTGAGGTACCAGAGTGGTTGACAAAAGGTACCACAGTTCTGATAATGAAAGACCGAATCAATGGTAATGATGTTACCAACTATAGAACTATCACATGTCTGTCCGTAATGTGGAAACTGTTGACAAGAATTATGTCTGAGGAAATCTGCCATCACCTCCACACAAACAACTTGTTACCGGACGAACAGAAAGGATGCCGAAAGAAGTCACATGGAACAAAGGACCAGTTACTTATTGATAAGATGGTAATGAGCAATTGCAAGAGGAGACACACTGGTCTTGCCATGGGATGGATAGACTACAAAAAGGCATTTGACATGGTGTCTCATTCTTGGTTCACCAAAAGCCTTGAGATCTTCAAGGTGGCAGATAACATCAGACAGTTGTTGGGCAAAAGTATGAAGTCCTGGGAAACAGAGTTAACATCAACTGGAAAATCCTTGGGAAGCGTGAAGATCAAGAGATGTATCTTCCAAGGAGATAGTCTGTCCCCTATGTTGTTTGTCCTTGCCCTGATGCCCCTGACCAGTGTACTGCGAAAAGTGAGAGCAGGATACAGGTTGGGAAAGGGAGGGCTTACCATCAATCACCTCCTCTTCATGGACGATCTTAAGCTCTTCGGGAAGTGTGAGAAGGAGTTGGCTATTGTTTGTTGACACTGGCCGTATTTTCACCAATGATATATGTATGCAATTTGGTATTAGAAAGTGTGGAGTCATTGTGATGACGAGGGGTTATTTGAGCAGAAGTGACGGAATCCAGGTACCAACGGATGCGATGATAAAGCAAATCGACTCTGAAGAAGGATACAAGTATTTGGGCGTTCTGGTGGCTGATGACATCAAGAACAAAAAAATGAAGGAATTGATAAGAACTGAATACATTCGGAGAGTAAGGAGCGTATTAAAGTCACATCTGAACAATAGGAATGCCATAACTGCAGTAAATTCCCGAGCTGTGTCTATTATTAGGTACAGTGCCGGAATTCTGAGATGGAATGTTGCTGAACAGAAAGAAAAGGATAGGAAGACTAGGAACCTATTGACTATCTACAACACGTTCCACAAGAAGAGTGATGTCGATAGACTCTACTTAAGGAGATCTGAGGGTGGAAGAGGTCTTATCAGCATAGAGGACTGTGTTCAGATGGAGAAAAACAACCTACACAAATACGTGACTGATAGTAAGGAGCCAATGCACAGAACTGTACTGAAGGCGGGGACAATAGGCCAGGGGATGTCCAAAGAGGAAATAACACCAAGGAGAAAGAGCAGCCTTCAGGAAAAATCCCTTCATAGTACCTTCTTTGAGAAAACTGAATTTAGAGAGCCACAGACATGGAACTGGTTGAAAAGAGGAGACCTTAAAAAGGCTACAGAAGGAATGTTAATGGCTGCGCAGGAGCAGGCCCTCAAAACTAAGTGGTTGAAACACCATATTTACAAGGAGGAGGCTAGCCCACTATGCATGATCTGTGGAGAGAGAGAGGAGACTGTGGCTCACATTGTATCCGAGTGTAAACACCTAGCCCAGACTCACTCTAAAGGCTGGAGACATGATGTGATGGGCAGCGTGATCCACTGGCACCTATACAAAGTAAACAATTTACAACATTCTGAGAAGTGATATGAGCATAAGCCAGAGGCGGTGATAGAAAACGATCAGGTGAAGGTACTGTGGGATTTTAGGATACAGACGGACAAGAAACTGTAACACAATAGACCTGACCTGGTGGTTGTGGACAAAGAAAAAAGATCGTGCCTGATTGTGGATGTGGCCTGCCCGTTCGACACGAGAGTGGAAGAGAAGGAGAGGGAGAAAATTAACCGATACCAGGACCTAAAGTGGGAGGTAAAAAGGATTTGGTACTGCCATGAAGTCAAAGAGATCCCGATTGTCATAGGCGCAATAGGGACTATCTCAAACAGTTTCCAGGGATTGTTATAGAAAATTGGCCCCTTCACGCTTTTTGGAACGCTTCCAAAGGCATGTTTGCTGGGAACAGCAAGAACCCTCCGATACGTCCTGAATATCTGAGGCTGCAGGTAGTGGCTTGATATTCTTTTCAACAAACTTTCCATTTCACTAACATCAATGATTGAGACTCAAAGAGTAATAACAACAACAACAACAATAATAATAATAATAATAATAATAATAATAATAATAATAATAATAATAATAATGATTTCTTTATTAACCACAAGGGTTTACATAAAGTAGACATTAAGGACAGTGCAGGACAATGCAGGACGGTACAAATGGGCATTTCTGCGTGTAAAAAAACAAAAACAGAGGATGTAACAAAAATAACAATGAAAATAACAATGAAAAATTCCCCAATAGGGGGGAGACTTCGGAGGGACATTTGTGGAGAAAGCCCAGTAAAAGCCACAATGACCCTGACCACCAAGGCAAGTGCCCTCTCCCAGTTTTCCACCTTTAGTTTACAGATATATACTCAGAGTCGGCCCATTCACTCGGGCCATTCTTGCTTCTCTCACCCATCTTTCAACAAAATGCTGGGAAGAGAGCACTTCCTTCTCTACTCTGATTTTCCTTTTCAAATGAAATTTGAAAAAGTCAATCAGAGCATCACCGAAGAGGTAAGTGCTCGTCTTCAGCCCTTTCAAACGTGTCCACCATACTATCTCTTTCGCCATGGCCACCAGACAGATAAAAACTGCCTGCCCTTCCCGGCTAAAGGAGGAGGGCGGGGCAATCCTCACGATAGACTCAGATGATAGCTGGATCCGTCCTAAACGCGACAGCAGGTGTTCGACATAAACCCACAAGTCAGCAATTTTCGGACACTGGACGAGTGCGTGCAGGACGGTTTCGTCGCCCTGCGCGCATCTCGGACATGCCCGGCTGACGGCACCTCCATGCCTGTAGAGTTTATCCCAAACTGGCAAGGCTCCTCGGTAGCACTGCCAGGCCAGAGATTTCTGGAAGTTGTCCATAGGCCCTGGCCCGAAAGTTCTTCCGAAGAGATTGGCTAGTTGATTTTCGTCGACGCCTAGAGTTTCCCCAAGTACGTCGTCGCTCTTCCCCTCCACTAATCCTATATAGAACGCCGAGGTGGAGTTTCCACCGATCACATTGCCCGATTGGTCGAGGGCTGTGAGCGCCTGAAGACATTCCAGTCTCCAGGCGCTCCCTCTCGGTCTTCGCTTGACCCAGGACTGCAGCTCCGTCAAGGAAACGAGCTGGGGAAAAACGCGTCTAGCAAACGGCGACCACACCTGATCACCGTCGAGGAAGAGGTGGAGATGTCGTAGCCTGAGCGCGTGCCTGCGCATCATCAGCCACGGCATGCCCAGCCCTCCACGTAGCGGGTGTTGACAACAGATGGACCGCCTGACCATCGGAGCACGTCCCTTCCACAAAAAGCGAAAGAGCAAACGCTCCAGCGCAGTCAGGCGAGGCTTAGGACAAGGTACGACGGTTAGGCGGTAGCAGATGACAGACGCGATGTACGCGTTAGCCACCTCCGCTCGACCTTTCAGGGATAGCTTCCTCTCCGCCCATTTCTGGGTGAGAGAAGCCACCCTGCTCGTCACCTCGTCCCAGTTTTTGTCCGTCTGGAGGTCCGGACCGAACCAGACCCCTAGCAATTTAACCGGTCCGTCCGTCCAGCGCCCGACGACGCTGTTGGACGGCATGGACCTGCCTCTCCAGGTGCCGAGCTGCAGGCCCACTGACTTTTCCTGGTTGATCATTGCTCCTGTCACCGCTTCGTATTCTCTTAGTGTAGTGCCGATCGCCTCGATGTGTTTGGCGTTCGACACCACTACGGTGACATCGTCCGCATATGCTGACACGGATCTTCCGCATCCTAGTTCGCGCGGGACTCCCCTCAACGTCTCCAGTTTGTGCAGTAATGGCTCGAGAGTCAATACGTACAAGAGGGACGAGAGGGGACATCCTTGGCGGACCGAGCGCATGATGTTGAACGGTTCCGACAGGTGACCGTTCACTCTCACTACAGAGCAGATGTCGCTGTGCATGGCAGCGATCCAGCCTCTGAAGACGGGCCCAAAGCCAGCCGCCCTCAGGACTGCCGCTAGGTAACGATGATCGACCCTATCGAAAGCTTTCGACTGATCTAAATTGATCAAGGACCCACCCGTGCCAGGTTCCCTAGCTACCCTCTCTACGATGTATCGCATGAGGTGGAGGTTGTCGTGGATGGATCTGTCGGGAATGGCGCATGTCTGCGCCTCTCCCACCAGACCACCAACGACAAGCGCCAACCTCTTTGCTAGCACCTTGGCCAAAATCTTAAACTCTGTGTTTAGCAGAGTTATGGGCCGGAAATTGTCTATGTTATCCCCCTTGTTCGGATCCTTTCTCAGCAGTTCCACCGCTCCTCTGCTCACAGAACTGGGAATTCTCCCGTTCTGTTGCCAGTTGCAGTAGACGTCCGCCAAGAGGCCTCCGAACAAGTCTGGCATCTGTACGTAAAGTTCATAGGGCAGACCATCCAAACCAGGCGATTTACCCCTTGTGCAGCCAGTCATTGCCTCCCGTACTTCAGCGGCTGTTATCGGCTTTTCGCAACACTTCGCCTCAGTGGCCGAGAGCCGCGGCAGTCCGTCGAGGTAGACACTAAAGTCCATCCCTCTACCCGGCCCCCCGCTGCCCCCGAACAGCTGAGCGAAGTGTCGCTGAAAAGCTTCACACATTTGCCCGGGATCGAGTAGCATGCGCCCGTCGTGGTCCACCAAAGACCGGATCGTGGCTTTGGTGCCACGACGCGCCTCCGCCACTCGGGCCCATTGAACGGCTTTCGTCCCCTCGTGTCTGAGAGCACGCACCCTAGCTCTGACAACGCAGCCTTCGTGCTTTGCATTGAAGAATTGGTCAAGGGCCAATTTCGCCGCAAGCACGTCGGTCGCAATGCCTTTGCTAAGCGCCTCGTCTAATTTTCTAACTAGTTCTCCCTCTGCTCTATTTTTCTCTATTGCTAAAGCCTTACTAAACCTAATCGATTCTATTCTAATCGCTCTTTTCAGAGCAAACCACCACTTGTTGTTGACGATGGCCCCCGTCAACGCCCGCTTAACTAGTTCGCTAATCCGGTCTCTGTAGGCCTTGCGCGCTGGTAAGGACGCGTTTAGCTTCCAGTAGCCGGGTCCTCGTCTATGAAGCCTATCTAAGTCAAGCACACAGGTCACGAATTTGTGGTCCGTGTAGCTGACTATCTTGAATTGTGGACAGCCTATGCTAGACCTATCTATTTCCCTACAAAATACTCTATCTAGATATGATCTGGATGACCCTATGCGGTTTGTCCAAGTCCACATTGGCACATTCGGGAAATCCAATCGGTACCTGTCAGACAGTTCAAAACGCCTGAGCAGGTTGGTGAGGCTCTTGCACCCTCCACCCCTACCCGCTAATCCCACACAGTCCCAGCGTGCATCTAAGATCCCGTTCCAGTCGCCCACTAACACTAAAGAGCGGGACGTTCCAAGAAAGGTCTCCAGACGCCGGAAGAAATCAGGCCGCCCTGCTCCTGTCGGGGCATAGACGGCCACTAGCCTGAAAGCTTGCCCGTCTCCGCTGGTCACGTCCAGCACCACCAGCTTACCCTCTGGGTCCAGGAAGATGGCCCGTATGGCGAGATCCAAACCTCTCCGAAAAAGCACAGCAACTCCTCCACCCGATCCAGGACGGCTGGGAGATGCGTACACATCGTAGCCGCCGAAGATCGGTGCGAAGGCCCGTGCTTCGGAGATTCTGGTCTCGCTGATGGCCACTACATCTATGTTTAGTGACCTGAGGTCGTTGAGCAGGTGACCCTGCTTCCATGACGACCCCAAGCCACGCGCATTTATGCTGCCTATTCTGAGTGAGGTCATGTTTAAAATAGAGTGGAAAAGATGGGAAAGACCACTTACCGTACTTTTGGTAGAGGAGGGATGGTTTTTACATCCCTTTTCACTTGATCGTCTGGTGAAGGGACCGTTGAATCGTCCCTTCGGCTGGTCGTCGGCTCTTCTAAGAGAATGTCTGAGTATACTCTTCGATTGATGGTTCCTCCTAGGTCCCTGAAATCACCAACTGCGTTGGGGAATTTCGTTTTAATATTTGTGTATTGTTTCTGTGCTATTTTTAGCAGTCTTATGTTAGTTGGCGTTTTGATTGGTGCTGGTATTATGTAGTCCTGTTGTGAAATGTCTGTGTGTTAAATTATGTAAGTCATTAGTTTCTTGTTGTGTGTATTTATTGCCGTGCATTTGTTTTTCTGGGGGTGGGGTGTGGTTCTGCTATTTTCTTGTCGTTGTTGCTGGGTGTGTGTGTTTTGTTGTTGTGTTTGCGATGTTGGTGCTTGTGGTGGTGGTGTTGAAGGTGTTGTTGGCGGTGGCGTTGTCGCCGGTGGTGATAGTGGCGCTAGTGTGGGTGGTGATGGTGTTGGTGTTGTTGCTGCTGTGGGTCTCTTTGCAGTAGACTTTACCCTTTTCTCATTTCTTTCCTCCCTTTTCAAAGGCGACGATGCGCTGCTTCTGCGTTTGTGCCTTCTTGCGACCTTTTGCCATCTCTCTCCCACCTCACACTCCATGTCTGATTCTGTAAGGTCGGGGAGGGGTACCAGCTCCACTCTTTCACTTGTTGTTGTTGGTGATGTTTGCACTGGAGTCTCTGTTGCAGCTGCATTTGGTATTGCTGTTGTTGTTGTTAATATTTCCACTGCTGCTGCTGTCTTTGATTTCCGTGGAGTGGGTATGGGTGCCACGGACCTATCGTTCCTGGTTGCCGCTTGTCCTGTTGCTGGTAGCCGTGGAGCCGGATTCGGAAGGAGGGGGGTTTTCTCCTTTCTCAGGGTCTTCTCGTTGCAGAAGGCCCTGAGGTGAGTCTTCGATCCACAGCGAAAGCATTTCGGGCGTTTGCCCTCAACACTTATGGGCAGTTGAGTGCCGTTATCGAAGTCTATCACATCCGGGATAGCTTCGATGCACTCCTGGTTGGTTTGGATTAGCATCTCAATGGAGGAGCCGACCCAATCTTCTCTTACTTTTTTCTGTACTTGCAGTACAGTTGTTTTGTCCTCGATTCCGACGAGGACAGACGCGGCCAGCCAAGAAGGGGTCATTCCGGGGGGGACGTGGGTCAGTTTGACCCTCACAATTTTTTGCCCGCAGTAGGAGGGCACCAACACCATTTCCTCGCTCCTTAGGGTCACTACTGATTGGGCCTTTGCCACCTGGGGTGTGCCAAAAAGTACGTCTACGGTGGCGTATTTTTTGCCTCGGGTGATGTGCGTTTTCCTCTGCCACACAGACCCCAAGGCTTTTTGTATTTGGGCCTCTGTGGCTCTTTCCACCCTACGGGATTTTGTACTTACTGTACGGTACGTGACCGTACAGTGCTCTTGGGTTTCGAAAAAATTTTTCGCTGCCTTGCAGATTGCTCGGTGTCCGTTCTTTGTCACCATCTTCTTCGCTTCCTCTAATTCCTCATTTGTTATGAGGATTGTTTCCAAGTTTTTCGCAATACCTGCAAATGAGATTGGTTTTTTCTGCTGTTGTTGTTGTCGTCAGAGCTGCTGGTACTTTTGTTGCTGCAGGTACTACGACTACTGCCTCCGCCGCTGTTGCTGTGGTTGTTGTTGGTGTTGCTGCTGCTAATGCTGTTGTTGTTTATGCTGCTGGTGATGCTGTTGCGGCTGCTACTGTTGTTTTCATTGTCACTGTTGCTGTTGTTATTACGGCTGCTACTGCTATTATTCCTGACGTCAGACGAATGAACTGGGTTTTCGTATTTCCCGCACACCTGTTTCGTCGCTGTCGTCGTCGTCGTGGAGAAACCTTGCACGCTTTGCACGAGACTTTTCTTTTCTTTCGTCGCTTGCGAAAGAGAAGGGAGGGAGAGAGACACATTTAAAGAAGGGAGGGAGAGAGACAATCTTCTCTCTGCTGTAGTGATGATTGAGGAAGAAGAAGACGGAATGAGTGGGAGTGACGTATGAAATTTCTTTTTGGTAGCCATGTTTTTTTGTTTAAAATGAAATTTTGGGTACAAAACCCCAATAACCGGTTATTTAACCCCGAAGGGCCAAATAACGGACAGAAAGACCCCTCTCACGAGGAGGAGGGTGTCTTTATCAACAATTTGGTTCAAGTTTTAAACAATTTACAATTGTTTTAACGGTTAAAAATTACTATACCTTACAGAGCCGAGCCTCCGTCAACCATGGCATTCAATAATAATAATAATAATAATAATAATAATAATAATAATAATGATTTCTTTATTAACCACAAGGGTTTACATAAAGTAGACATTAAGGACAGTGCAGGACAATGCAGGACGGTACAAATGGGCATTTCTGCGTGTAAAAAAACAAAAACAGAGGATGTAACAAAAATAACAATGAAAATAACAATGAAAAATTCCCCAATAGGGGGGAGACTTCGGAGGGACATTTGTGGAGAAAGCCCAGTAAAAAGCCACAATGACCCTGACCACCAAGGCAAGTGCCCTCGCCCAGTTTTCCACCTTTAATTTACAGATATATGCTCAGAGTAGGCCCATTCACTCGGGCCATTCTTGCTTCTCTCACCCATCTTTCAACAAAATGCTGGGAAGAGAGCACTTCCCTCTCTACTCTGATTTTCCTTTTCAAATGAAATTTGAAAAAGTCAATCAGAGCATCACCGAAGAGGTAAGTGCTCGTCTTCAGCCCTTTCAAACGTGTCCACCATACTATCTCTTTCGCCATGGCCACCAGGCAGATAAAAACTGCCTGCCCTTCCCGGCTAAAGGAGGAGGGCGGGGCAATCCTCACGATGGACTCAGATGATAGCCGGATCCGTCCTAAACGCGACAGCAGGTGTTCGACATAAACCCACAAGTCAGCAATTTTCGGACACTGGACGAGTGCGTGCAGGACGGTTTCGTCGCCCTGCGCGCATCTCGGACATGCCCGGCTGACGGCACCTCCATGCCTGTAGAGTTTATCCCGAACTGGCAAGGCTCCTCGGTAGCACTGCCAGGCCAGAGATTTCTGGAAGTTGTCCATAGGCCCTGGCCCGAAAGTTCTTCCGAAGAGATTGGCTAGTTGATTTTCGTCGACGCCTAGAGTTTCCCCAAGTACGTCGTCGCTCTTCCCCTCCACTAATCCTCTATAGAACGCCGAGGTGGAGTTTCCACCGATCACATTGCCCGATTGGTCGAGGGCTGTGAGCGCCTGAAGACATTCCAGTCTCCAGGCGCTCCCTCTCGGTCTTCGCTTGACCCAGGACTGCAGCTCCGTCAAGGAAACGAGCTGGGGAAAAACGCGTCTAGCAAACGGCGACCACACCTGATCACCGTCGAGGAAGAGGTGGAGATGTCGTAGCCTGAGCGCGTGCCTGCGCATCATCAGCCACGGCATGCCCAGCCCTCCACGTAGCGGGTGTTGACAACAGATGGACCGCCTGACCATCGGAGCACGTCCCTTCCACAAAAAGCGAAAGAGCAAACGCTCCAGCGCAGTCAGGCGAGGCTTAGGACAAGGTACGACGGTTAGGCGGTAGCAGATGACAGACGCGATGTACGCGTTAGCCACCTCCGCTCGACCTTTCAGGGATAGCTTTCTCTCCGCCCATTTCTGGGTGAGAGAAGCCACCCTGCTCGTCACCTCGTCCCAGTTTTTGTCCGTCTGGAGGTCCGGACCGAACCAGACCCCTAGCAATTTAACCGGTCCGTCCGTCCAGCGCCCGACGACGCTGTTGGACGGCATGGACCTGCCTCTCCAGGTGCCGAGCTGCAGGCCCACTGACTTTTCCTGGTTGATCATTGCTCCTGTCACCGCTTCGTATTCTCTTAGTGTAGTGCCGATCGCCTCGATGTGTTTGGCGTTCGACACCACTACGGTGACATCGTCCGCATATGCTGACACGGATCTTCCGCATCCTAGTTCGCGCGGGACTCCCCTCAACGTCTCCAGTTTGTGCAGTAATGGCTCGAGAGTCAATACGTACAAGAGGGACGAGAGGGGACATCCTTGGCGGACCGAGCGCATGATGTTGAACGGTTCCGACAGGTGACCGTTCACTCTCACTACAGAGCAGATGTCGCTGTGCATGGCAGCGATCCAGCCTCTGAAGACGGGCCCAAAGCCAGCCGCCCTCAGGACTGCCGCTAGGTAACGATGATCGACCCTATCGAAAGCTTTCGACTGATCTAAATTGATCAAGGACCCACCCGTGCCAGGTTCCCTAGCTACCCTCTCTACGATGTATCGCATGAGGTGGAGGTTGTCGTGGATGGATCTGTCGGGAATGGCGCATGTCTGCGCCTCTCCCACCAGACCACCAACGACAAGCGCCAACCTCTTTGCTAGCACCTTGGCCAAAATCTTAAACTCTGTGTTTAGCAGAGTTATGGGCCGGAAATTGTCTATGTTATCCCCCTTGTTCGGATCCTTTCTCAGCAGTGCCACCGCTCCTCGGCTCACAGAACTGGGAATTCTCCCGTTCTGTTGCCAGTTGCAGTAGACGTCCGCCAAGAGGCCTCCGAACAAGTCTGGCATCTGTACGTAAAGTTCATAGGGCAGACCATCCAAACCAGGCGATTTACCCCTTGTGCAGCCAGTCATTGCCTCCCTTACTTCAGCGGCTGTTATCGGCTTTTCGCAACACTTCGCCTCAGTGGCCGAGAGCCGCGGCAGTCCGTCGAGGTAGACACTAAAGTCCATCCCTCTACCCGGCCCCCCGCTGCCCCCGAACAGCTGAGCGAAGTGTCGCTGAAAAGCTTCACACATTTGCCCGGGATCGAGTAGCATGCGCCCGTCGTGGTCCACCAAAGACCGGATCGTGGCTTTGTTGCCACGACGCGCCTCCGCCACTCGGGCCCATTGAACGGCTTTCGTCCCCTCGTGTCTGAGAGCACGCACCCTAGCTCTGACAACGCAGCCTTCGTGCTTTGCATTGAAGAATTGGTCAAGGGCCAATTTCGCCGCAAGCACGTCGGTCGCAATGCCTTTGCTAAGCGCCTCGTCTAATTTTCTAACTAGTTCTCCCTCTGCTCTATTTTTCTCTATTGCTAAAGCCTTACTAAACCTAATCGATTCTATTCTAATCGCTCTTTTCAGAGCAAACCACCACTTGTTGTTGATGATGGCCCCCGTCAACGCCCTCTTAACTAGTTCGCTAATCCGGTCTCTGTAGGCCTTGCGCGCTGGTAAGGACGCGTTTAGCTTCCAGTAGCCGGGTCCTCGTCTATGAAGCCTATCTAAGTCAAGCACACAGATCACGAATTTGTGGTCCGTGTAGCTGACTATCTTGAATTGTGGACAGCCTATGCTAGACCTATCTATTTCCCTACAAAATACTCTATCTAGATATGATCTGGATGACCCTATGCGGTTTGTCCAAGTCCACATTGGCACATTCGGGAAATCCAATCGGTACCTGTCAGACAGTTCAAAACGCCTGAGCAGGTTGGTGAGGCTCTTGCACCCTCCACCCCTATCCGCTAATCCCACACAGTCCCAGCGTGCATCTAAGATCCCGTTCCAGTCGCCCACTAACACTAAAGAGCGGGACGTTCCAAGAAAGGTCTCCAGACGCCGGAAGAAATCAGGCCGCCCTGCTCCTGTCGGGGCATAGACGGCCACTAGCCTGAAAGCTTGCCCGTCTCCGCTGGTCACGTCCAGCACCACCAGCTTACCCTCTGGGTCCAGGAAGATGGCCCGTATGGCGAGATCCAAACCTCTCCGAAAAAGCACAGCAACTCCTCCACCCGATCCAGGACGGCTGGGAGATGCGTACACATCGTAGCCGCCGAAGATCGGTGCGAAGGCCCGTGCTTCGGAGATTCTGGTCTCGCTGATGGCCACTACATCTATGTTTAGTGACCTGAGGTCGTTGAGCAGGTGACCCTGCTTCCATGACGACCCCAAGCCACGCGCATTTATGCTGCCTATTCTGAGTGAGGTCATGTTTAAAATAGAGTGGAAAAGATGGGAAAGACCACTTACCGTACTTTTGGTAGAGGAGGGATGGTTTTTACATCCCTTTTCACTTGATCGTCTGGTGAAGGGACCGTTGAATCGTCCCTTCGGCTGGTCGTCGGCTCTTCTAAGAGAATGTCTGAATATACTCTTCGATTAATGGTTCCTCCTAGGTCCCTGAAATCACCAACTGCGTTGGGGAATTTCGTTTTAATGTTTGTGTATTGTTTCTGTGCTATTTTTAGCAGTCTTATGTTAGTTGGCGTTTTGATTGGTGCTGGTATTATGTAGTCCTGTTGTGAAATGTCTGTGTGTTCAATTATGTAAGTCATTAGTTTCTTGTTGTGTGTATTTATTGCCGTGCATTTGTTTTTCTGGGGGTGGGGTGTGGTTCTGCTATATTCTTGTCGTTGTTGCTGGGTGTGTGTGTTTTGTTGTTGTGTTTGCGATGTTGGTGCTTGTGGTGGTGGTGTTGAAGGTGTTGTTGGCGGTGGGGTTGTCGCCGGTGGTGATGGTGGCGCTAGTGTGGGTGGTGATGGTGTTGGTGTTGTTGCTGCTGTGGGTCTCTTTGCAGTAGACTTTACCCTTTTCTCATTTCTTTCCTCCCTTTTCAAAGGCGACGATGCGCTGCTTCTGCGTTTGTGCCTTCTTACGACCTTTTGCCATCTCTCTCCCATCTCACACTCCATGTCTGATTCTGTGAGGTCGGGGAGGGGTACCAGCTCCACTCTTTCACTTGTTGTTGTTGGTGATGTTTGCACTGGAGTCTCTGTTGCAGCTGCATTTGGTATTGCTGTTGTTGTTGTTAATATTTCCACTGCTGCTGCTGTTTTTGATTTCCGTGGCGTGGGTATGGGTGCCACGGACCTATCGTTCCTGGTTGCCGCTTGTCCTGTTGCTGGTAGCCGTGGAGCCGGATTCGGAAGGAGGGGGGTTTTCTCCTTTCTCAGGGTCTTCTCGTTGCAGAAGGCCCTGAGGTGAGTCTTCGATCCACAGCGAAAGCATTTCGGGCGTTTGCCCTCAACACTTATGGGCAGTTGAGTGCCGTTATCGAAGTCTATCACATCCGGGATAGCTTCGATGCACTCCTGGTTGGTTTGGATTAGCATCTCAATGGAGGAGCCGACCCAATCTTCTCTTACTTTTTTCTGTACTTGCAGTACAGTTGTTTTGTCCTCGATTCCGATTAGGACAGACGCGGCCAGCCAAGAAGGGGTCATTCCGGGGGGGGACGTGGGTCAGTTTGACCCTCACAATTTTTTGCCCGCAGTAGGAGGGCACCAACACCATTTCCTCGCTCCTTAGGGTCACTACTGATTGGGCCTTTGCCTCCTGGGGTGTGGCAAAAAGTACGTCTACGGTGGCATATTTTTTGCCTCGGGTGATGTGCGTTTTCCGCTGCCACACAGACCCCAAGGCTTTTTGTATTTGGGCCTCTGTGGCTCTTTCCACCCTACGGGATTTTGTACTTACTGTACGGTACGTGACCGTACAGTGCTCTTGGGTTTTGAAAAATTTTTCCGCTGCCTTGCAGATTGCTCGGTGTCCGTTCTTTGTCACCATCTTCTTCGCTTCCTCTAATTCCTCATTTGTTATGAGGATTGTTTCCAAGTTTTTCGCAATACCTGCAAATGAGATTGGTTTTTCTCTGCTGTTGTTGTTGTCGTCAGAGCTGCTGGTACTTTTGTTGTTGCTGCAGGTACTACGACTACTGCCTCCGCCGCTGTTGCTGTGGTTGTTGTTGGTGTTGCTGCTGCTAATGCTGTTGTTGTTTATGCTGCTGGTGATGCTGTTGCGGCTGCTACTGTTGTTTTCATTGTCACTGTTGCTGTTGTTATTACGGCTGCTACTGCTATTATTCCTGACGTCAGACGAATGAACTGGGTTTTCGTATTTCCCGCACACCTGTTTCGTCGCTGTCGTCGTCGTCGTGGAGAAACCTTGCACGCTTTGCACGAGACTTTTCTTTTCTTTCGTCACTTGCGAAAGAGAAGGGAGGGAGAGAGACACATTTAAAGAAGGGAGGGAGAGAGACAATCTTCTCTCTGCTGTAGTGATGATTGAGGAAGAAGAAGACGGAATGAGTGGGAGTGACGTATGAAATTTCTTTTTTGTAGCCATGTTGTTTTTTGTTTAAAATGAAATTTTGGGTACAAAACCCCAATAACTGGTTATTTAACCCCGAAGGGCCAAATAACGGACAGAAAGACCCCTCTCACGAGGAGGAGGGTGTCTTTATCAACAATTTGGTTCAAGTTTTAAACAATTTACAATTGTTTTAACGGTTAAAAATTACTATACCTTACAGAGCCGAGCCTCCGTCAGCCATGGCATTCAATAATAATAATAATAATAATAATAATGATTTCTTTATTAACCACAAGGGTTTACATAAAGTAGACATTAAGGACAGTGCAGGACAATGCAGGACGGTACAAATGGGCATTTCTGCGTGTAAAAAAAACAAAAACAGAGGATGTAACAAAAATAACAATGAAAATAACAATGAAAAATTCCCCAATAGGGGGGAGACTTCGGAGGGACATTTGTGGAGAAAGCCCAGTAAAAAGCCACAATGACCCTGACCACCAAGGCAAGTGCCCTCTCCCAGTTTTCCACCTTTAGTTTACAGATATATACTCAGAGTCGGCCCATTCACTCGGGCCATTCTTGCTTCTCTCACCCATCTTTCAACAAAATGCTGGGAAGCGAGCACTTCCCTCTCTACTCTGATTTTCCTTTTCAAATGAAATTTGAAAAAGTCAATCAGAGCATCACCGAAGAGGTAAGTGCTCGTCTTCAGCCCTTTCAAACGTGTCCACCATACTATCTCTTTCGCCATGGCCACCAGACAGATAAAAACTGCCTGCCCTTCCCGGCTAAAGGAGGAGGGCGGGGCAATCCTCACGATAGACTCAGATGATAGCTGGATCCGTCCTAAACGCGACAGCAGGTGTTCGACATAAACCCACAAGTCAGCAATTTTCGGACACTGGACGAGTGCGTGCAGGACGGTTTCGTCGCCATGCGCGCATCTCGGACATGCCCGGCTGACGGCACCTCCATGCCTGTAGAGTTTATCCCGAACTGGCAAGGCTCCTCGGTAGCACTGCCAGGCCAGAGATTTCTGGAAGTTGTCCATAGGCCCTGGCCCGAAAGTTCTTCCGAAGAGATTGGCTAGTTGATTTTCGTCGACGCCTAGAGTTTCCCCAAGTACGTCGTCGCTCTTCCCCTCCACTAATCCTCTATAGAACGCCGAGGTGGAGTTTCCACCGATCACATTGCCCGATTGGTCGAGGGCTGTGAGCGCCTGAAGACATTCCAGTCTCCAGGCGCTCCCTCTCGGTCTTCGCTTGACCCAGGACTGCAGCTCCGTCAAGGAAACGAGCTGGGGAAAAACGCGTCTAGCAAACGGCGACCACACCTTATCACCGTCGAGGAAGAGGTGGAGATGTCGTAGCCTGAGCGCGTGCCTGCGCATCATCAGCCACGGCATGCCCAGCCCTCCACGTAGCGGGTGTTGACAACAGATGGACCGCCTGACCATCGGAGCACGTCCCTTCCACAAAAAGCGAAAGAGCAAACGCTCCAGCGCAGTCAGGCGAGGCTTAGGACAAGGTACGACGGTTAGGCGGTAGCAGATGACAGACGCGATGTACGCGTTAGCCACCTCCGCTCGACCTTTCAGGGATAGCTTCCTCTCCGCCCATTTCTGGGTGAGAGAAGCCACCCTGCTCGTCACCTCGTCCCAGTTTTTGTCCGTCTGGAGGTCCGGACCGAACCAGACCCCTAGCAATTTAACCGGTCCGTCCGTCCAGCGCCCGACGACGCTGTTGGACGGCATGGACCTGCCTCTCCAGGTGCCGAGCTGCAGGCCCACTGACTTTTCCTGGTTGATCATTGCTCCTGTCACCGCTTCGTATTCTCTTAGTGTAGTGCCGATCGCCTCGATGTGTTTGGCGTTCGACACCACTACGGTGACATCGTCCGCATATGCTGACACGGATCTTCCGCATCCTAGTTCGCGCGGGACTCCCCTCAACGTCTCCAGTTTGTGCAGTAATGGCTCGAGCGTCAATACGTACAAGAGGGACGAGAGGGGACATCCTTGGCGGACCGAGCGCATGATGTTGAACGGTTCCGACAGGTGACCGTTCACTCTCACCACAGAGCAGATGTCGCTGTGCATGGCAGCGATCCAGCCTCTGAAGACGGGCCCAAAGCCAGCCGCCCTCAGGACTGCCGCTAGGTAACGATGGTCGACCCTATCGAAAGCTTTCGACTGATCTAAATTGATCAAGGACCCACCCGTGCCAGGTTCCCTAGCTACCCTCTCTACGATGTATCGCATGAGGTGGAGGTTGTCGTGGATGGATCTGTCGGGAATGGCGCATGTCTGCGCCTCTCCCACCAGACCACCAACGACAAGCGCCAACCTCTTTGCTAGCACCTTGGCCAAAATCTTAAACTCTGTGTTTAGCAGAGTTATGGGCCGGAAATTTTCTATGTTATCCCCCTTGTTCGGATCCTTTCTCAGCAGTGCCACCGCTCCTCGGCTCACAGAACTGGGAATTCTCCCGTTCTGTTGCCAGTTGCAGTAGACGTCCGCCAAGAGGCCTCCGAACAAGTCTGGCATCTGTACGTAAAGTTCATAGGGCAGACCATCCAAACCAGGCGATTTACCCCTTGTGCAGCCAGTCATTGCCTCCCTTACTTCAGCGGCTGTTATCGGCTTTTCGCAACACTTCGCCTCAGTGGCCGAGAGCCGCGGCAGTCCGTCGAGGTAGACACTAAAGTCCATCCCTCTACCCGGCCCACCGCTGCCCCCGAACAGCTGAGCGAAGTGTCGCTGAAAAGCTTCACACATTTGCCCGGGATCGAGTAGCATGCGCCCGTCGTGGTCCACCAAAGACCGGATCGTGGCTATGTTGCCACGACGCGCCTCCGCCACTCGGGCCCATTGCACGGCTTTCGTCCCCTCGTGTCTGAGAGCACGCACCCTTGCTCTGACAACGCAGCCTTCGTGCTTTGCATTGAAGAATTGGTCAAGGGCCAATTTCGCCGCAAGCACGTCGGTCGCAATGCCTTTGCTAAGCGCCTCGTCTAATTTTCTAACTAGTTCTCCCTCTGCTCTATTTTTCTCTATTGCTAAAGCCTTACTAAACCTAATCGATTCTATTCTAATCGCTCTTTTCAGAGCAAACCACCACTTGTTGTTGACGATGGCCCCCGTCAACGCCCGCTTAACTAGTTCGCTAATCCGGTCTCTGTAGGCCTTGCGCGCTGGTAAGGACGCGTTTAGCTTCCAGTAGCCGGGTCCTCGTCTATGAAGCCTATCTAAGTCAAGCACACAGGTCACGAATTTGTGGTCCGTGTAGCTGACTATCTTGAATTGTGGACAGCCTATGCTAGACCTATCTATTTCCCTACAAAATACTCTATCTAGATATGATCTGGATGACCCTATGCGGTTTGTCCAAGTCCACATTGGCACATTCGGGAAATCCAATCGGTACCTGTCAGACAGTTCAAAACGCCTGAGCAGGTTGGTGAGGCTCTTGCACCCTCCACCCCTATCCGCTAATCCCACACAGTCCCAGCGTGCATCTAAGATCCCGTTCCAGTCGCCCACTAACACTAAAGAGCGGGACGTTCCAAGAAAGGTCTCCAGACGCCGGAAGAAATCAGGCCGCCCTGCTCCTGTCGGGGCATAGACGGCCACTAGCCTGAAAGCTTGCCCGTCTCCGCTGGTCACGCCCAGCACCACCAGCTTACCCTCTGGGTCCAGGAAGATGGCCCGTATGGCGAGATCCAAACCTCTCCGAAAAAGCACAGCAACTCCTCCACCGGATCCAGGACGGCTGGGAGATGCGTACACATCGAAGCCGCCGAAGATCGGTGCGAAGGCCCGTGCTTCGGAGATTCTGGTCTCGCTGATGGCCACTACATCTATGTTTAGTGACCTGAGGTCGTTGAGCAGGTGACCCTGCTTCCATGACGACCCCAAGCCACGCGCATTTATGCTGCCTATTCTGAGTGAGGTCATGTTTAAAATAGAGTGGAAAAGATGGGAAAGACCACTTACCGTACTTTTGGTAGAGGAGGGATGGTTTTTACATCCCTTTTCACTTGATCGTCTGGTGAAGGGACCGTTGAATCGTCCCTTCGGCTGGTCGTCGGCTCTTCTAAGAGAATGTCTGAATATACTCTTCGATTAATGGTTCCTCCTAGGTCCCTGAAATCACCAACTGCGTTGGGGAATTTCGTTTTAATGTTTGTGTATTGTTTCTGTGCTATTTTTAGCAGTCTTATGTTAGTTGGCGTTTTGATTGGTGCTGGTATTATGTAGTCCTGTTGTGAAATGTCTGTGTGTTCAATTATGTAAGTCATTAGTTTCTTGTTGTGTGTGTTTATTGCCGTGCATTTGTTTTTCTGGGGGTGGGGTGTGGTTCTGCTATTTTCTTGTCGTTGTTGCTGGGTGTGTGTGTTTTGTTGTTGTGTTTGCGATGTTGGTGCTTGTGGTGGTGGTGTTGAAGGTGTTGTTGGCGGTGGGGTTGTCGCCGGTGGTGATGGTGGTGCTGGTGTGGATGGTGATGGTGTTGGTGGTGTTGCTGCTGTGGGTCTCTTTGCAGTAGACTTTACCCTTTTCTCATTTCTTTCCTCCCTTTTCAAAGGCGACGATGCGCTGCTTCTGCGTTTGTGCCTTCTTGCGACATTTTGCCATCCCTCTCCCACCTCACACTCCATGTCTGATTCTGTAAGGTCGGGGAGGGGTACCAGCTCCACTCTTTCACTTGTTGTTGTTGGTGATGTTTGCACTGGAGTCTCTGTTGCAGCTGCATTTGGTATTGCTGTTGCTGTTGTTAATATTTCCACTGCTGCTGCTGTCTTTGATTTCCGTGGAGTGGGTATGGGTGCCTCGGACCTATCGTTCCTGGTTGCCGCTTGTCCTGTTGCTGGTAGCCGTGGAGCCGGATTCGGAAGGAGGGGGGTTTTCTCCTTTCTCAGGGTCTTCTCGTTGCAGAAGGCCCTGAGGTGAGTCTTCGATCCACAGCGAAAGCATTTCGGGCGTTTGCCCTCAACACTTATGGGCAGTTGAGTGCCGTTATCGAAGTCTATCACATCCGGGATAGCTTCGATGCCCTCCTGGTTGGTTTGGATTAGCATCTCAATGGAGGAGCCGACCCAATCTTCTCTTACTTTTTTCTGTACTTGCAGTACAGTTGTTTTGTCCTCGATTCCGACGAGGACAGACACGGCCAGCCAAGAAGAGGTCATTCCGGGGGGGACGTGGGTCAGTTTGACCCTCACAATTTCTTGCCCGCAGTAGGAGGGCACCAACACCATTTCCTCGCTCCTTAGGGTCACTACTGATTGGGCCTTTGCCTCCTGGGGTGTGGCAAAAAGTACGTCTACGGTGGCGTATTTTTTGCCTCGGGTGATGTGCGTTTTCCTCTGCCACACAGACCCCAAGGCTTTTTGTATTTGGGCCTCTGTGGCTCTTTCCACCCTACGGGATTTTGTACTTACTGTACGGTACGTGACCGTACAGTGCTCTTGGGTTTCGAAAAAGTTTTTCGCTGCCTTGCAGATTGCTCGGTGTCCGTTCTTTGTCACCATCTTCTTCGCTTCCTCTAATTCCTCATTTGTTATGAGGATTGTTTCCAAGTTTTTCGCAATACCTGCAAATGAGATTGGTTTTTCTCTGCTGTTGTTGTTGTCGTCAGAGCTGCTGGTACTTTTGTTGTTGCTGCAGGTACTACGACTACTGCCTCCGCCGCTGTTGCTGTGGTTGTTGTTGGTGTTGCTGCTGCTAATGCTGTTGTTGTTTATGCTGCTGGTGATGCTGTTGCGGCTGCTACTGTTGTTTTCATTGTCACTGTTGCTGTTGTTATTACGGCTGCTACTGCTATTATTCCTGACGTCAGACGAATGAACTGGGTTTTCGTATTTCCCGCACACCTGTTTCGTCGCTGTCGTCGTCGTCGTGGAGAAACCTTGCACGCTTTGCACGAGACTTTTCTTTTCTTTCGTCGCTTGCGAAAGAGAAGGGAGGGAGAGAGACACATTTAAAGAAGGGAGGGAGAGAGACAATCTTCTCTCTGCTGTAGTGATGATTGAGGAAGAAGAAGACGGAATGAGTGGGAGTGACGTATGAAATTTCTTTTTCGTAGCCATGTTTTTTTGTTTAAAATGAAATTTTGGGTACAAAACCCCAATAACTAGTTATTTAACCCCGAAGGGCCAAATAACGGACAGAAAGACCCCTCTCACGAGGAGGAGGGTGTCTTTATCAACAATTTGGTTCAAGTTTTAAACAATTTACAATTGTTTTAACGGTTAAAAATTACTATACCTTACAGAGCCGAGCCTCCGTCAACCATGGCATTCAATAATAATAATAATAATAATAATAATAATATTAATAATTTATTTAAAAAAATAGAAGTACAATATGATTACAAACCAACATTTAACCCACGTATTTAATCAATTGTGTCAAGAAGTGTTAGCAGAACAATCTAATTAGCTGAGTCATTATAACATTTCACAAGTGAAAACCATATTTAAATATTTTAGCGTTTAAAAAAACGTAAGAAATGGGAAACATTCAATAACGAGATGTGCCATGATATTTGTTCCTTTATATTTTCATTTTTTTTCTTGTTTGTAATGATAATTTTCACCTGAAATTACTGCATAATTGCTGAAATATAATTTACAGCGTGTATATTAATTTTTTTATGGCTTTTTTTAATATTTTGTGCTCCGTAGTTTCTCACAAATTGTATCTGTAAAAAATATTTCTTACAATTAACTATATACAAAATGGTGATGTGAATATATTCTTCATATTTCATATAAATCCTCCAGTTACAATTCGGATACGAAGCTCCTTTTAACGAACATATAATAAACCAAGGGAAATTTCGATTGTATCGAATATTAAGAATTATATTTCAGTAAAAATAGCATTTTTCAATTTCCTGAAATCCCACATATTTTTTGGCAATACAACATATTCACTAAATCTATGCTATCAATGTCGGTTTATTCTAAAGTTACTGAGTTAGAAAATGTGACTATTTGAGGATAAGAAATCAGAACGTTAGCCGGTGTTGTATAAATCCCCACAATACCCCAAAAAGTGACAATAAACATTACCTTAAAATCTGGCATATACCTAGTTCTGTTTAAATACAGTATGTTTACAACAATTACTGAAGCGTCATATTGCCTATTCCATCAACGTATTTTCCTATATACTCTAACCCGCAGGTTTTGCCCACAATCCAGGAAAATGCGCTGATGTTAATACAGTTCCTTCTGGTGCCAATAATATATCGAATGAATGCATGCGGGATGCTACTTTTGTGAGTTAGTCCCAGGGTTACATACTCCAGTAAGTGCCACCGGATCCCAATAACTAACTTTAATAGAAATAAGAGATAGGAGAATGTTCATACAATTTCATTTCGTGTGAGAATTATCTCTCACTACATTTGAAGTAATAACTGTAGCATAATAAGTTTCTCAAAACGAGTATCAAAATGACTTACGTTTATTGTAGTCCGTGAATACAAATGTGGTTAACAAATGTGCCTCGTGGCATGACAAGGTATAATCCTGAATTATAAGATATGGTTGAAAAAAGGTTAGCATGCTTGCTCTCGATGTGACCAGTTTGAGAGGTGCCGCCAAAAGAGTAAGTGAGCAAGAGAGTAATTCTCACACGAAATGAAATTGTATGAACATTCTCCTATCTCTTATTTTTATTAAATTTAGTGATTGGGGTCCGGTGGTACTTATTGGAGTAAGTAACCCTGGGACTAACTGACTAAACTACTAACTTTGTATATACATTCCTACTATGTTCTAACTATGTTAGTATATAATATATCTTCGAGTGGGGTAGTAACATTTTAAATGTTTTGGCTACAATATGTTACGACTCCCGTGAAGCTTTTAATTTTCAGTAATCTACTGTGATTGTTTGAATATTACCATTGTACAGACTATAATGGGACACATTTCTCTGTTTTCTATTCATATTTAGTGTATATTATGGTTTGTTGCACTGATATTTGCTGTCGAGACTGGATAGATATTAGGCACGAAAGATTAAATATATCAACTGAAAATGATTACTTATTTTCCCATATCGGACTGTAATCACGAAGTGTTTTTACGTTTACTGTAGGAATATCTGCACATTATATTATTGAGTTACCCTGTTTAGTTGTGTAAGCCATACGTAGAAGTATCCCTAAGCAATATCAATTATTATGTACATTTGAAAATATCGCTGTGATGAAAGGAGATAAAATTCCTTTATATGCATGAGTTTCCAACAGGCATTTGAAACACGAGGCTATATAGCATTAGTTGCGCCTTTAAACGGTAACCAAATATCGCACAACGTTACTACTAATTCAATTTATATTCAAAGATGTTCGTTAGAATAATTTGAATGATGGCATTATAACACTGTAAAGAATTGAGTATATATTTGCCTTTTCCCGCAAATAAATATTAAATGTCATAGTGTTTAGTAGTACAAATATTTAAAAAATGAAGGATAATATTAATGGAAAACCGTTCATATTTGCGCTGTTTGTTTGCCTGGCACTTATAAATTGTGTATCGATATTCAGTTCTAAAATTGTTTCAACACCATGAATTATTGATTAGATATAGTCGATTATATCAACTGGGTGTGTACTCAAGGTAGCACGTCCGGAAGAGCCAACCTATAGGCGAGGCTGTACGTCAAATGCGTACACGCTGGAAATAACATTAACATATTTCCAAACTCAACCGTATCTTCCTGAATGCGGAAGGTTCAATTTGTAAATATGGTATGATACATTATTGCAAAAAAGATGATTATGGTATAGGCAAAGCTTGTAAAACTTTCAAATTTATCGTTGCATCAAACATTATAACACTCAATTATTAGTGTTTAAACTTTGAATGAAAGCATTACTGATACTATTTAATGCATTTTACAAATATGTAAAATAATTATAATAGTAGCAACCAATGAGATCTATTCTGGCCACTGATCCTAGTAGAAACCATAGATACATCTCTATAGCAATGTAAATACTTTACGCCGCAAAATGAATAACACTGTGCCATATGTGTATGATACATAGAAACATGCGTGAACTGTGTATTTAAGATTGAATGTTATATAAAAATGAATAGTGCTTATAGCCTTAGTCATGTTGGTGACTGCTCCGGTGCTTAACATTTCTTGCTTCATAGGTTATCACTGTACTACACATTTTATTAAGCATTTCTACTCACTGAAAAAGGTGGTGGCAATAAAAATAATGTATAAAGCAGTAAGGACATTATGTAAATATATGACCCAAGGACGGGATGCAGTACAAATGTAGTAATTACAGGATACATCACTGCTTGGAACATTTCAAAATCTCCCACTCATTGCAATGAGCGAAGGCAGGATATAAACAGGAAAGATATATATATATATATATATCATAATGAAAATCCGAAGGCAGGGTAAAATTACAATCAATTAATAACGACACATGTTTCAATAAGGGATGGATCGATTGTGAAGCCAGATTCGATTATCACTGATTTCATCAGGTTAAAATGTATTGTCTTCAAATTCTTGATATAAGGGAGGAAAATAACGATGTTCTCTCACAGAATTCATTTCCTCATATGAAGACACACCAGTCAGAGACACGGCGAGCTGCTATTAACTTCGGTTTGAGGTCTTAAAAGTTGTCAGATTTCTATCGCTGCAAAAGACGCTGGACATCAATCAAATCTGTAGGGATATAGTCGGTCACAGTTAATGTGAATGGGTACACACACACTCCACACCCACATACCCTGGCACGAGGTCAAAGAAAAAAATGTATACATATATATACACACATCAACACAGTATCAAACCTGTAGAATTATAGGTCACAGTTAGTGTGGGTGGGTACATACACACTCTCACACACACCGAAGCGATGTCAGAGAAAAAAAAACAAATATAAGAAAACAAATATACTTTCAGACGTCCAACCATCTGGCAGGAAGGTATACGTTGCTGACGATAGCTTGAAACTAGTACAGCGTTCCTTGGTCAGTGTTGAACAAATGAGCAACGATGGTTGCTAGACACTGTACGGCTTAATTCGGGATGTTTGTTTACAAACACACCGAGCATTATAATAAATGTTCGGTGAATCCATACGTACACATATATATATATATATGTGTGCATGGATGTATATATATACATACTACTGTATGTCTGTATACATATATGTATGTACATATACATACTTATATTTAAGTAACAGCCGTACTAAGAGTGAGAAATGAAATTTGGTTTCATTTTTTCCGTTTATCGTTTTCGGTACCCCGGTCGATTAACTCGCTCGATATGCAAATTAGGCTACTCAGCCGTTAATATGCACAAGGAAAGTATATACTTTCAGACGTTCAACCATCTGGCAGGAAGGTATACGTTGCTGACGATAGCTAATAGGCTTGAAATTAGTACAGCGTTCCTTTGTCAGTGTTGAACAAATGGGCAACGATGATTGCTAGACACTGTACGGCTTAATTCGGGATGTTTGTTTACAAACACACCGAGGAGCATTATAATAAATGTTCGGTGAATCCATACGTATATATATATATATATATATATATATATATATATGTGTGCATGTATGTATATATATACATATTACTGTATGTCTGTATACATATATGTATGTACGTATACATACTTATATATATATATATATATATATATATATATATATATATTTATTATTTATTAAAATAACAGATTAATGTTTAAGCAAAGAATCGCTGCTTTCACCCTTAACGGGATCTTCTGAAACTAACAAAGTCAATCTGTAAACGCAGAGCTGGATATTTCAAAAAACGTTGCAACCGGAGGAAGACAGGAAGACGATACTTTGGTTCGTGGTAACGTTCGCTGCAAAGAACGGGAAAAAACGAATAATACGTCATTAATAGGAGCGGTGAAAAACAATTACGCGCAAAGACAAAACCACGTTTATGGTATAAAAGAGGTCGTAGACTAATGTTCTCTTAGGTGGTGCATAGAAAATTACCAACACACAAAACATGGAGTACCTTTTTCGATCAAGGAGGAACCCCCCCCCCCACAACAGACTAATGGAGGAGTTAGAAAACGAGATGATTAACATCATATCCAACCTAAAATTCTCCGGAAACCCAACCAGAAGTCAGGAGTACCTCAGACAGTACCTGAGAAACCGGATTACAGTACTTGGAATACTTGTCCATGCAGAGAAAACAAACAACCTCTACAACATGAACACTGAACTGTACAATAAGCTAATCCTAAGGGAACTGAGGAAGTGCTACAAAAAAACACCTGGATTTACCCTGGATGAGATGAATGCCACAGCTTACAGGATTATATCAAGAATCGGCATAGAGGACAGGACGGCCCCATACCAACCAAGGGAGCCGCGGATTACCCTTAAAGAGCACAAGCCAAACTTTGAGTCCGACCTCCCTGTCAGACTAATAGCGCCCTCCAGATCTGACCTAGGGATCGTCAGTAAAAGAATACTGGATAGGATTTTGCCCAAGCTTCGGAAGAAAACTAAATTACAGCAATGGTCATGAACGGGAGAAGTAATAGAATGGTTTAAGATACTGCATGAGAAAAGTAGGACCAGCTTTATACAACTGGACATCGCAAGCTACTATATTGAACATATCTAGGTCGTCCCTTATATAGCTTTTGATGTGTTTGTGAAAAGGCTTGAGAAGGCTAACAAGGAATTCAGCTTCAACACAGACTTCACAAGTAAATCCAGCCTTTTCTACGGTATCCCTAAAGTACATAAAAGTGAATTAATACGTAAGGCATGCAAGGAATCCACAGACATAGTCATCAATGTCCCCTCACCCAATGATCTCAAGTTAAGACCTATGATAGCAGGCCCCGCTTGAGAAACTCACCGCCTTAGCAACTTCATTGATACTTTTCTCAAACACATCAAAAGCTATATAAGGGACGACCTAGATATGCTCAATCACCTCCCTAATATGCCCCTTTCTGAACAAACCCTACTAGTGACGTTCGAAGTAGTCAACCTATACTCCAACATCCCCCACAACCTAAGAATAGAAGCTATCCAATTATTGCTGGACAATTACCACAATGAACTCCCACAACGCATCAAAAAAGAATTCGTAATAGAAGGACTCAAATTTATCTTGGAGAACAATTACTTCGTTTTCAATAACAAATCCTACAGGCAGAAATCTTCGACCGCTATGGGAACGAAAACAACCCCCACTTATGCCAACCTAGTAATGGGATACCTGGAAATCACCCTTTACGCTAAAGTACTAAACACATTTGGAAACACTCTCCACTTACACATAGAAAGGAACTGGAAGCGATATCTAGATCACTGCTTCATCCTTTGGCACGAAAACATCGAGAAACTTAAAGAATTTCACACCCTTATAAATGGTCTCAACACGAATATTAACTACACGATGGAATACAGCCATCAACAACTCCCCTTCCTCGACATCCACATTAAGACACATAACAAAAAAATAGAAACAGTCAAGCACACATACTCCAAGCAATATCTTCCTTTCAACTCTTGTCACTAGACACGTTAAAACTAATATTCCCTACAACTTAGCTAAGAGGATCTGTAATATAGTCTCCAATAAAAACACATGCTACTTACGGCTACAAGGACTAAAGGACACACTCATAGGCAGGGACTACCCTGCATCACTAATTGACAATGGAATCCAACGTGCCCTAAAACTCAGTACCCAGGACCTTAGACACCCTAAAGTAAATCAACCGAAACTAAAAGCTCTTCCATACATCTCCACACACAACCTCCTCAACAATGAGGCCTTTGACACCATCTTCCAGAACATCCCTGTGTTGAAAAAGGACCATAGAATGAACCAGATCCTAGGAACACACGATATCTTAAAGAGCCAAAGACAATCTAAGTCAATGAAAAACATCCTAACACATGCCAAAGTACTGCCAATCACAACAACGAAACCCACAGTAAAAAAATGCGATAGACCCAACTGTGCATATGCATCAACCTAATAGAGGGTTCGGAATTATATTTCAAAGAAGGACACCGTTCTATAGTAAAACACAATTTCACATGCGCACAGAAAATGTAATATATCTATTAACTTGCTCAGGTTGTCGAGAACAATACATAGACCAGACCAACAAGCAGCCTCCGCCAACGCATAACTGTCCATAGATCCCAAATTAAAATACCGGAATACAGGAAAATACCACTAAGTGAACACATTGATAACTGTGCCGCCCAAAATCATCCCCACTTCAGAATCTTTCCCCTGTACAAATGTAAAGAGTATGCTACCGACACCCAGCGCATCAGCAAGGAATCTCACTTTATTAACAAATACGGACCCCGTCTAAACACTTCTCCCTAAGACGAACCCACAATATACACACGTCAACATACATGCCTACATCAACATACATCCTACATACATCTCTATCCACATATAAACTCAATGACATAAGTAACACACATGTTATATGGTGCAACACAAATATACACAAATTTGCATACATTTTGATGTCTATAGATATAAACGTGCCGACACACACACATACATATACGCACACATGCATTGCACACTGATGGGCACATACATATTTGTACACAACTATTCCAATAGCGCAAGGCCTAATGAATTCCCCTTGCAGTACGTACAATCTGGATACTCATACACACCTTGGTATTATTTCAATACTATATTTCATTTCACACCTTTTATTATTAAGGTTTTTGATGTTCTATTGAGAGAATCGTTTTTACTGAAAATATCGAATAATGTACACCATTTTTACCAGTATCACAAACATACTGGTCCACCCACACACACACACACACACATTCACACACACACATTCACACACACACACCACACACACACACACACACACACACACCCACACACACACACACACATACACACACACATACACACACACACACACATATACACACATACACACACACACACACACACACATATACACACACACATACACACACACACACACACACACACACACACATATACACACACACATACACACACACACACCCACACACACACACACACATACACACACACACACACACACACATATACACACACACACACACACACACATATACACACACACATACACACACACACACACACATACACCCACACCCACACACACACACATACACACACACACACACACACACACATATACACACACACATACACACGCATACATTAACATATAAAGAGACATATACACACACACACACACACACACACACACACACTTGTCTTAATAGGCATTTGAACTGTCAACATGCTGCGGTTCGCACACACATCACTGCTGACCATTATCACAACAACGAACCTCTTTACTACTACTACACACACACACACACATATTTGTCTTGAAAGACTTATTTTTCAGTGACATCTCAATCAGCCAAGACAAACCTACATTTGGCGCAAAATCAATGTTTAACATTCACATGACCTCTACCGACCAATATTCCTAATTAAACTATTTTTCAATGGGAACAATTTGTCAGCATTTTCTTTTCCTTTTACCAATTATATATATATATATATATATATATATATATATATATATATATATATATATATATATATATATATATATATATATATAAGCCTACTTGCGGATAAGCTCTAGGTGTGATTAACAACAAATTTACTGGAGATTAAAATTTGCTGAATTTCGATTAAAGTGAAATTCATAAAACCATTATGCTACCTATTCAGAAGTGTCTCAATATGCTAGCGAATGTTGTGGTGAACTGCTATATGTCTTCAATTTGTGACAAATAACATATTTACGATAAGGGAATAATTGATATGTCTATAGCGGTTGATATTTTGTGAAGCGTTCGATTCTGGAATTTACCATCCCTGGAAAGTGTAAACCTGAATCGGAAGCTAACGTTAATTAATTTAATCAGACAGTTGTGCAATAACACATTAAATGGCAGTACATTATAACAACACACAAGTAAAGCCTTCCCTAAAAATAATTGTCCTTTGAAAGAATCTGGTTGTTCTTAATTATAGCAATCTTCAAGCATGGCCAATCTGGGCGTAACTATTTTAATGGATAGACGGAATGAAACTCAACATATCAGGGATTAATGAAAAGTACTCAGACATCATATATATTCCAGAATAATACTAGTGAATCATTAGACCATTTTGTACCTTCCAAAATGAAATCCAGATTATAAAATCATGTTTAACGATATCTGTAAATCACGTTAATGTTTATATTGCCGCAGGAAAATCGAATCTTTCTTTTCTAGTCTACATATCCTATCTTCCGATGGGATATTCACTAAAGTATTAAATATGCAGTGGTCACGAAAACATACTTACAAGTTTGCTCGATAATGAGATATTGCTGTACCACACGGATTTATCTGGTAGCTGGAGATAATTTTGTGAGTAAACACATCACACAATACATTTAGGATAATGTACGTTACTTTCAATATTCACTTAACCGAATGCTATTCTTCTGATACTGTTGATTTGGAAATAACCTACGACGGGGTATCTCTATGAATATTTAACCAGCAAGAAAGAGGTAAACAATATCCCAAATAACATCTTACACTCCTCGAATCAGAAGGTTTATTGAATTAAATAACTCTACATTCACATTAACCGAATAAACAACACATCTGGAAGGCTTGGTGCATTTATAAAGTGGTTCCATTTCAGATAACCACAATCTCAATAGAAAGATCCTAATTTTAATTTGTAGAACATGTTCATTCAATTGTAAAAATGTAAATATATTAACCGTAAACATAGTGATGGAAGCATAACAACTATTGAAATTTAGATTGATTTTATGGTTATTAATGTTTATTATAAAGCGCGCTAGTTATATAAGTCAAAGAAGTATTCTTGTTTTTAATAGATTATCAAATACTCTGCTTAGCCAAATATATCTGATATTAGTATGGGGACAGAGACGGATTGGGGACAGAGACTGATTGCAGCAAAACACTGTCACACATGTTTTCTGTAGTAACTTGTAGCAATATTCTGTGCACTTTCGTATGTTCTGTGTAGTGTTTATATATTAGACTGCAAATTTCGTAATTCTTCACATTTCCTTATATTATATGGAGTTTTATATTATCAATGATTATTAATTTCTCTGCCTCGAATTTATTATTCGTGTCTGTAAAAATATACTCATGCCTGGTAGAATTGATAGATCAATTGTGGAAAACGTATGTTATCGTTGAGGCATTATTAGCAATTTATATCTGCGTTAATTCTTATAATCTAGTATATTGGTACTTTAACATAACTACAAATAGTTTATGTGTATAGTTGTGTGATATTTTTGTAGAATACAGTTATGATTCCGTTTGTGTAAATTTGACTATAGACAAGTTCAGTTTCAATTTGACAGAGAAAACAGAAGCAGAGTTTATGAAAATATATTCCCAAACTCATATTTCTAAACCTCTCACTATCTTATGTGTGAAACAATTTCAGTCTGAGATTTTCTTTAAGACGCAAACCTAGTGAAGTTGTCGTTTGTTGTTGGATGACCAGCTGTTTCCCATCGGTATCCAGTTTTGTACTCAGATTCATTCATCGCCATGCCAGATTACCCAGGAAAAATGGTGATTCGGTCCCATGCTGGCCCTATATTCGTCACAAACGTTGCTGTTATGCACAAAGGCCCGGAACGATAGAAAATAGGCGCTGGAACACTCACTAATTCACCGCCCTGGGCCTGTATAATATTTAGAAGTGTGAAGGTTACAAAGGCAACATTGAATTCCTAGAAATGTGGAAGCAGTGCGCGGATGTGTGGCATTCATGTCATACGTCAATACTTCCATTTACAAATTAATTTTTAGTATCTGTTTCATGGTATTAGTTTTCGTTTTTTCTGATGTCATAAATGTTTCCCGAAATACAATATTGAGGCCTGCTCTTTCTTTTAATGTTGTTCTATTCTGTTTCTTAATTCACATCTGCTTCCCTCATTTCATCCACTGGAATTAGAAGATGTAGCATGCGCAATGGTACATGTACGGCTTAAACGTTTCCCACACAGCCATTAGCGTATTTCGCGCTTCTATATCATTTTCTAAATGACAACATACAACCCTCTTTGTTATATTTTATAAATAATTTTACTTATTAAATGTGCTTTTCATTCAGTTTTAGTAACTACGTTATCAGTGATAGTTCCTCTTAGCAAATGAGTGGAGAGAGAGAGTGAGGGGAATTTTACGCTTTAATAGAGGTCGGTTTCCCTCTTCTATAATTCACTTTTTTTGCCACGGGGGAAATGTTTACTTTGTTACTTTATTGTTTGAAGCAAGAGCTTAATATTGCGATATTGGGTCGTCAAGTATGAAATTTGTAGACATTTCTAGAACAAAACGAACATTTCTACAATTTCCATATTTGATGACCTAATAATTTACACATGTTGAGAACTTTTATATTTGCTTGAAAAAACATTCATTGTGAATCATCATGCCAAGCCCAGATTTTCCCTTCAGAATCACTAGTTTTAGGCTTGATTAGTAATTTATTGTTACAAACATATATGATTGTGCAACACTCACTCTGTTAGTGAGTTGATTTCCCTTGTAATAGTAAATAGTTGCAGCTTATTTGCCGAATGTTTCTAGCCAAACCCCGCATGCGTATACTTTAAGATCAAATTACTGGTTAACCCTTCTTGATTACGATATCGTCTTCAGTGAGTAAACCGTGTACTGTATATATGTGTCTTATGTTCCTTCATTAAATGTCAACCCGATGTTTGAACCTTCATCACTCTCGTTACGTTCCACGTTTGAGATTTTTTTCTTTTTCAAAATTAGCACTGCTACATGAATTATATTACCACATGTTTTCTTATGTTTGTGCTGCTGTTTTTTTTTATGATCTCCGCTGATTACATGGTCCAAATTGTAGATGTTAAATTATCATATATTTCGTTATCATTTTAAGGACATCCTTTTCATACTCCTTAAGGAAGAAAACCCAACGATGTCAGCTTTGTGTTTCATCCATCATATGAAAAAAGAAGACAGTCATGACCTGTGGTTGTTGCAATTGGTGAGTACCCCCATAAAAAATGTTCTGGCTTTGGGCGTAGATTATAAAACTATTAACATACGGATTAACGCATATATGTAGGCTTCTATGTTTTTGAAATTGCATATAAAGATTTTCATATTTATTTAAAATTCATTCATGTATATATTTCGCTGGCGTCAATTATATGGGTTTTTCTAGGCTACGCTTTTTAGTGTCATACATTCTTTGATATTTCAACAAATTATTTTCATTGTATTTGTAGTAATACACAATTCATAATAAAAAATGAGCTTGAAAAGTAATAATCAACTTAACCCCCATATATTAATCAATGTATAACTCTTCAATAACGCAAAGGTAACATATAGGAATGCGCTTCAATAGGAAGATTTGTATTGATTCTAGCAGTATTATTTTACTTTCCCTATATCTAACTAATTTGAAGCATAGATTCCGTAATGTTTTATACACCAAAGAACAAGTCTCTCAATAAATGAAGGAAGAAAATTGACGAGGAAAAAACAATTTGTTCTGAAGAAATTATTTACCACGTGAATGATAAAAAAGAAAAGTAATAGCATTGTGATTGAAAGAAAGGATTCTTTTATCGTATGCCAATGAACGAAATATAAAGGATGGACAGGAAAAGTAAAACAAGGAAAGAAAGCATAACTAAAATTGAGAAGAGAAAATATGAGTGAGAAATTAAAGGAACCGGAGGAATAAAAAATATATATATAATGAAGGAGAGAGCAAAAGATGGAACGAAGGAGGAATTAAATATGAAAGTAAATAATATATCTCAACTACAGAGACATGATATAAGATAGAATTACGTATGTGTGAGACAAGTTTGCTAAATCATCAAAAGAGGAAAGATAAGGAGATAAAGAGAGGTTGAGATAAATAGAGAGATAGAGAGAAAGAGAGAGAGAGAGAGAGAGAGAGAGAGAGAGAGAGAGAGAGAGAGAGAGAGAGAGAGAGAGAGAGAGAAGTTCTTGGAATTGAGAAATATGAATCCAGAAATATAATGATATACGAACGTATTTCTAAAGAAAATAAATATGGTGAAAACAAAATCAGAATCGGTGAGACGATGAAAATATTGTGTAGGAAATTAAATCTATGTAAAATTAGACATTAATTATATTTATTGAAACGCGAATGAAGTGATATTTTTGTATTTTCTTTTATTTTATCAGATGAAGTAAAATATATATATATATGTTAAGCAATTGTTTTCGTCTTCTCGTTTGGATGCAAATATATAAAGACTTGTCAAAAATGATTCAGGAAAAATTACATAAGAATCAAATTAAGCCCCACCCAACGATATATCAAGCAAGGGAAATCATTGTCAAAATAGAAAGGAAAGCGACTTATAACAGACGTTTTTATCTATACTACATATAGGGCGCTGTATTGGCAGTATCGGTAGAGGGTCAGACGCTATGTTTTGCAGCAAAGAGTTACGGCCCTTTATGGTCTGAGTTCAAATCCCGCCGAGGTTAACTTTGCCTTTCATCCTTACGGGGTCGATAAAGTAAAGTATTAGTAATACACTGGGATAATTGTTTGCCTTGTGCCTAAAGTAGAAACAATTATCTATAATACATTCAAACTAATTCCGTTGTTGATATATTGTAGATGATTTGACTTATAACGTGAAAATATACTATCGTCAGAAATATTAATTTATTGTTTCCACGAATAGATTGAGAATCGATTTCATCATCTGAGGCGGTTGTTTACAATTTAAAAGGTATATTATTTTTGTTTTCATAATTTCAGAGTAATTTGCTCAGTAATTGCTACAGTAATATATTTGATGGCTTAAGGAGGTAGAAACGATGAGACAGAAGAATATGTATGTTTCTCTCTCTCTCTCTCTCTATATATATATATATATATATATATATATATATAAATGAAAAGTATAGAAATTGTTGTAGCAAGAAGCTAACAGTATTCCATAACATATATGTGACTATAGCGTCAAAATGGGAAAATAGTTAACATAAGATATGGGAAAAATAATTCATACTCAATTCAAAAGGAATCAGGATATAGATTTATCCAACATAATTTAGAGAAATCTAGGGAAAAAATCAATAGAGCCTTAACTCATGATAAAACAAAGTCTTTTAAAAGCGGGCTAGTTTAACATCATGCGTGGTTATTAAAATAAACGCACATGTGGAAAAACAGGGCTGGTGACGTAAGAATGAGACAAATGTTTGTTTACATGAAACAACAATCAAAAACATTCCGAAAGAAAACTCTACAAAAGGAGTTCAGCAAAAAGCAATATCATCGCGGTCTTTTTCAAAAAAAAAAAAATAAAAAAATAAAAATACCGCGATTAGTCACAAATAATTTAAGCACTCTAAGAAATAAATCCGAGGATATATATATAAATGAAAAGTATAGAAATTGTTGTAGCGAGAAGCTAACAGTATTCCATAACATATATGTGACTATACCGTCAAAATGGGAAAATAGTTAACATAAGATATGGGAAAAATAATTCAGACTCAATTCAAAAGGAATCAGGATATAGATTTATCCAACAGAATTTAGAGAAATCCAGGGAAAAAAATCAATAGAGCCTTAACTCATGATAAAACAAAGTCTTTTAAAAGCGGGCTAGTTTAACATCATGCGTGGTTATTAAAATAAACGCACATGTGGAAAAACAGGGCTGGTGACGTCAGAATGAGACAAATGTTTGTTTACATGAAACAACAATCAAAAACATTCCGAAAGAAAACTCTACAAAAGGAGTTCAGCAAAAAGCAATATCATCGCGGTCTTTTTCAAAAAAAAAAAAAAAAAAAAAAAAAATACCGGGATTAGTCACAAATAATTTAAGCACTCTAAGAAATAAATCTGAGGATATATATATAAATGAAAAGTATAGAAATTGTTGTAGCGAGAAGCTAACAGTATTCCATAATATATATGTGACTATAGCGTCAAAATGGGAAAATAGTTAACATAAGATATGGGAAAAATAATTCAGACTCAATTCAATAGGAATCAGGATATAGATTTATCCAACAGAATTTAGAGAAGTCCAGGGAAAAATCAATAGAGCCTTAACTCATTATAAAAGAAAGTCTAAAGTACTCAACCTTCATTTTGGGACAACTTCAAATGCTCTGTATAGTCTTGAAAAGACTATTTCACGAAAGCTTTCAGTGGAGATTGTCACGGTTGGATTTCGTTCGTCGGAAGAGCTCAACATGGTAACCATATATATATATATATATATATATATATATATATATATATATATATATATATTACGCTGAAATAAAGAGACTGTTTTCATCTTCCAACTTTTCACCTTTTAGTCTTTGACTATTTAAAGTTTAATGTTTGATGAGAGGAATTTACGCATCAGAACCGGTAAGATTTTATTTTTTATATACATATATTACCTGTCGTATTAAATAGCAAAATAAAAAATGTTTTAAAAATACTTAGGTGCTGTTTACTTTTTACATATAATCATTGATTTGTATGAGACGCTATATATATATATATATATATATAAAGACAGATGGGAGAAAAGAGGGAGTATGAACGCAATAAAGAATTTAAAAAAAACGTTTTAATTCCATTTTCCGCTTGAAGGTAAAAATGCAGAATTTGAATAGATTTACCGAACGAAAACTTCATTAGTTTTCCTGCACGTACAAACATGATCACTCACAGAATGTTTTACAAGAAAAGTATTGCAAATTTATTACAGATTCCGGAAGACACGCAGAGAACTATAATCGTAAGAGGATGTTTGGGAGTATATTATTGGAGTAACCTATATTAATAGTAAATAACAGCACACAGTTTATTATATATTTAGGGGTGAATTATGATTGTCTACATTAAGTTCAAATTCCATACAATGACGTTATGGACCTACAGACAATGATTTAAAATACTGATAATTATACAAGTTGTCACCTAGTCCCTAAATTAATATTCAAAGTCGGAGATTTTCTGTGAAACGAATGCTGTTGCGAGGCTGAACTCGAGCGCAAATTGGGGGAGATCTTTAGGGTACAGAATATTGAGGAAATAAAAATATACTCGGTATTAATCTACTGTCAGGAAATTAATTTACCTTAAATATATTTTCCTTCAGTTATCACCCATTATTGAAGTCTTTGATGCTAGAGTAACTATTTATTTCTGGCTATACGAATGATTATACACACACACACACACATACACACCCACACAGTCAAACACACACACTCACACACAGACATATAAAATAAATATATATACAATTTGAGGGATCACAATTTCAATTACAGTTCACTCTTATAGAACTCTCTCTATCACCTCTTTATCTCTCTATGTTTCTCTCTCTCTCTCTCTCTCTCTATATATATATATATATATATATATATATATATATATATATATATATGTATGTATGTATATATGGAATGTAGAGTAGTGGCTATGTATATATGGAATGTAGAGTAGTTGCACACGTGTTGATATATATATATATATAAACATATATACAGTCAGTAAAATATAAAAAAAACAATAGAAAATGCTAAAGTTATTACCTCTCAGAATAACATCAACATATTTATTTACAAAATGGGGATTTCCGCATTTAACTGCGCCAGTTTCAGATTATACGCTTTTTTTAACGACGGAAGTGTATAATGCAATTAAATTGCATATTAATAAAAATGCTAAGAATACACGGAAACATTTGTTTTACATACTTATTTAGGGACAAATGTTCACACTAAATATGTATGTAAAAAAAATGTTTTCCCCATATTCTTTTTATTCCTATTAATACGCAATGTAATTGCATTATACACTTCCGCGTTGAAAAAGCGTATCACCTGAAACCGGTACAATTAAATGCAGAAATCCTAATTTTGTGAATAAATGTTTGATGTTATTCTGAGAGGAAATTCTCTCAGCATTTTGTACTGTTTTCTTTTTCTTTTTCACCAATTGTTTTTATATATATATATATAATATTAAAGATACTATTTATAGTTATGTATATACTATATTATAAACAACTATAAACAGGGAAGGTCAGTAATTTATTACTACCTTATTACCAGCAAGAGAAATAGCTCAATGTAAGAACATCAGTTGTTTTACAGAGCAGTAATATAGATTACACAAGTATCAAAGTTATGTTTAAAATCGCTGACAATTGTTTCTTCCAAACTTAAGCTTGTTTTTCCTAAGAGCATTATCAATATGTGTACATATAATTAACCTCCTATTCAACTGAAGTATCATACAGATACATATATATTGATGTTGTGGGCAACATTTTCATGTTTATAGGGTGGAATGGATACGACATATATTATACGAGAATTGTACAATAATTCAAATTCAAATTAAAAACTAAAAATTCAAATTAAAAGCATAGGGTGGAATACATGCAACAGATAATACAAGAGAATAGTCTAATAATTAAAGTGATAGTACATGCGTTAGTCAGATATAAAGGAATGGAACAAGAACATGTATTATGCATATATGAGTACTGTAAGGCAAGGTATTACATAAAATACAACCACTTTAAGCGAATACGTTAGTGTATTATGATGGATGCAATGCGATGATATTTTCTGTATAGTTCAAATGCGTATGTGTGTAGAATATGAAAGTTACAGATTTCACATCCATTACATATGTTAAGTTATATTTGTATTGAATGTTTGTTATAATAATTGTTTCTACTTTTAGGCACAAGGCCAGCAATTACCCAGTGCATTACTGGTACTTTATTTTATCGACCCCGTAAGGATGAAAGGCAAAGTCAACCTCGGCGGGATTTGAACTCAGATCGTAAAGGGACGTAACTATGCTGGAAAGCATGGCGTCCGACCCTCTACCGATACTGCCAATCCACCGCCCTTTGTTTGTTATAATAATGGATTGTAACTTGGTGTTATTGTATTCATATTCATGGATTAGAGTTGTTCTACTGCGAGAATTTTCAACGATTTAATATCCGGAAGTGGATATGTAATTAAGGGGAGCTAATGCGTAAAAGGAGGTAACTAGCTCATTATAATAATTAAATTCCTTGCTCTAATAGACAATTATATTGTGCCACAATTGAATCCCTTATACAGCAAGTTATATATTTATATTTAATATTAAATACAGTCTATTCTCCCATAATATATTAAAGGTTTCATTAGATTGTTGTCTACCCAATATTTGGTAAGATATGGAATGACCTATAGCTGTTTGCATGATAAATTAGATACAGCCCTAAGTAAACAAAGTAATCCTTTATATACAATCTTATTAATTAATACATTTAATTATAAATTATAAATGTATATATAATTCATTGTTCCATATTACATTTGAGTTAGATAAATCCCTTATGTTAATAAATTAATCCTTTATATACAATGTTATTAATTTATACATTTAATTATAAATGTATATATATTTCATTGTTACATTTAACATATAAAGTTTATATATATTGTATTATAATTCAATCACTATATAATTATAAGTAATATAAAGTAATTATATTAAAAGGTGGTGACTATAAGAATATTTCTAGAGTATAATGTTAGAAAAAATGATTTGTGTAGAGGAAAGGGTGGATAAAAGAGTGTGATGCAGCGGTGGGAGGCAAGTCTTAGAGGTGAAGTGATAATGGTGGTGATGAGCTCAAATCTGACATTGTTATATACTAGGTTTAAAGCTATGGAATGAGTGTCGGAAGCGGTGCTGGCACGATGCAAACACTTGATATTTTTTATGTAGGAGGTTAAGATTCGAAAAGATTATTGTATGGGTCTCTAGGAGACAGAGGTTACAACATGTATTAGGTAGTTTATACGATGCAGCCCTACCTACTACATCCCATTGAATTGTATACGTTATATTCTTAGTTTTCAGATAGTGCATGTAGCTAGATAGTGAAGTGGAGTTGGTTAGATTGTTTTTTTTTAAAGAGTGGAGGTGCGAGTTGTATCTCGTCCTTAGTGTTGACCGTGCAGGAGTAAATGATGTCTTTGATTAAGCAGTTATTACCTAAAGGGCAAGTTCTATTTGATCTACAGTTACATTTATTTTGGATGTTATCATGCCGATTATTATGTTGCGTAGAGGTCTGGTTGCTATGGTTAGTATTAGGGCTATGATGGTTGTCGTTACTAATGTTATTGATTTCATTAGTTTTATTACTATTATTACTATTGCTATTAGGGTTTGCAGTTATTATGTTGTTCTGAAAGTTTACCTCCTGCTGTCTTTTAATTTGTTGAAAATAAGTATTAATCTTTCTTTTATTACTATTAGCTATATGGTATGCTATGTTAGGTGTGGTAGAATAAGAGATGTTAATGGTGTTTTTATTTATAAGATTGTGGTATTTCTGGCCAGATGGGAAGTATTTTTCTAGGATTGAGAAGAAAGCGTTAGGTAAGTTGGTAGAGACATTTAGATTGAAAATGGGGGTGGTGAAAAACGTATTAGTTCTTCTTCTATTTTTGATTTTTATAATATCTATTGAGGTATTTCTGTTCATACTATTATTTTGTTGTCTACTTTGGTGCGGGTTAAGTTTGATACTACACTTCGTATTAGAGTAAGGGCGGCTATTCTTCTTCTTATTAGTTTTCCTCATGGCCATATTGTGAGAAATAATGCTGTAACTATGTGATTTTATAGGTAGGAATTCAATCCCATTATTATGGCCTGATTTAGCTAAATTCTGATTATGGTATTGTGAATTACTGTTAAATATGGTTTCGTTTAAAGATAGGTTAGAGATTCTATTAGATATTCCTTTAGTGATTTATTTTAATATGGATTTAGGGTGCTTAGACTTGGTATCTACATAAATTAGTTTTTCGTTAGGTTTATGAAAGGGTGTATATATTTTAGAGTCTAGGTAAAGGGTAGCATCAAGGAAGTTAACATTTTTAGTGTTTTTGTCTAAGGTGATAATTAAGTTGAAGTTTTTGAAAGTTGTATGTAATAGTTTCCTAGTTCTTTCTATATTAAATGTTTTATAGTCTATAAGGAGTAGTGCATCATCGCGGTAAAAACCACCATTGAGGTATGGTAGGTCCTTATGCATTTCATTTAATAGATATAGGCCCACCAAATCAGTGACCTGCGCCGAGTCACTAGATCCCATAGTTATGTCAAAATTGTTATGCGTATCCCTGCGGGTCCATAATTGATCTTCAAATGTAATTATGGTTTTTCGGGCCGCAAGTATGACATCAATATGAGATCTAGTCAGGTCACTATTGTTCATGGCCATAATAAGTGCCTTATTTAATAGGATATGGGAAATAGAGGTGTAGTATGAATTGATATCAAACTGTATACATTTTTTATTTTTGTTCTCTTTAATATCCTTAAACCATTCAATAACTTCATCTGTATTTCCCCACTGGTTAAGATATATTTTGTGCTTAATCTGTTTGATGATTTTATCTAATATGTTCTTACTGATAATACCAATGTCAGACTTGGAAGGGCCGATTAGACTTATCGAAGGGTTACTAATCAAATCTTCCTTATGGTCCTTCAGAGAGAATATTGGGGCTCAGTGGTGTATGGTATGGCTGTGTATGTCTCTGAAGTCCCAATTTACACACTATACTACGGCCTTACAAATTAATATCTTATAGCTTTTTAATAGTAGTTTTCCTATAGCTCCTATGTAGTTTTTTTTATATATAAGTGTTCTATATGTATCATAATCTAGGCTATATATATTGTTAGTTTTATCTGCATGTACTATAATTTTATTAGTTGTATTGAATACTTTAATCGTAGAGTTAAGTTTGTTTAAGAAGGTGTTGTTTCTGTTACGATGCTTTTTGTATTGAATGTTCTTAACTAGTTTTATTAGGTCATTTTCCTAAGGTTTTATAATGTGTTGTGAGGAGGGCTTTTAAAATTTTAAAGCCAGAAGTGTCAAATTTGTTAGTATCATATGTTTTGTTAGATCTGTCTTTATCATAATGGAATGTCCTCCATCTCACTCTATTGATAAAGGAGTTGACGCTATTGATCAATCATTTGTCATATGTATCTTTATATGGTATTGGTATATTCTTAGTAGACATAGGAAGGTAGTCTTTCATCAGCATACTGGTAATTTAATGTATGTTAGCTCAACAGTATGGAGCAGTTAATAATATTAAATATAATATTCATAGTTATGTATATACTATACAATAAACAGCTATAAAGAGGGAAGGTCAGTAATTTATTACTACCTTATTACCAGTAAGAGAAATAGCTTATTGTAAGAACATCAGTTGTTTTACAGAGCAGTTATATAGATTACACAAGTATCAAAGTTATGTTTAAAACATTTAATCGCTGACAATTGATTCTTCCAAACTAAAGCTTGGACTCCTGGGAGCATTACAATCTGAAAAGTAACCACCTGAAGCGTATACTGATGAGGTATAATTTTCTAATCTGAAAGGATATAATCGGTTTGTAATGACCTACATTCCGCGGGCTCACATACATTCTCTGTGCGTGATTTTGCTCAGCTCAGCCAATCAGCGCCAGTAGAAGAGGATGTATCCCTACGCGTTCTGAGGGAGAAATAGCCCGCAAAGATTTGAGGACGCTATGACTCGCAGCTTCGACCGTGCTAAGGTAAACAACCATTTTTCTTGCGCCATGAAATCACTAGCCAATATGTAACACAACAATTTAACCACGGCCTGGCAACGCTTCCTTCAGCCAGTAGCCCGTGTCTTTCTGGAATCTTAATTCGTTTGTTTAATTTCTCTTGGCATGCCAGCTCAACCTTTGTTAATAAATAATGTAAAAACAAGCTAAAGTCGTGGTCGATATTCCTATCATATCTTTCTACCAAACCTGGTTCCTCGTGGCAACCTTACCAACTTCTAAATACCTCTCCGCTAAATTGGTGACTTATATTCAACAAAGAGAAACATTTCTTTCCTTTAGGTTTATTGTATCCGATCTGATAAACAATTATATATAAGAGATTGATTGCAATATTACATTGCATATTTGTTGTACACTTTCCTCTCTACACATAAATCCTCTCTACACATAAAGTGAAATTCATTGATTTGCGCCTCTAATTGTAGAGAAAGATTATGCTCCTCAATTTCTTCTGATATTTGCTTTGATGGGATTCGTCTTGGTTCATCATACTAAATGGGAATTTGTACTTAAATGTCGTTCCTTAGATTTAGTGAAACCGATCTAATTTTCACAATGTGTCTATTTGTAATATTCTAATATTGCTACTTCTAACATGACCGACCACAAGAAAACATTGCGCCATATTTTACTGCTTAATTAACTACGTTGAAATGCACTATATGTTTAGAGAAGACAAAAGAAACAACATTTGTAATATGTTTGACGATCGTAATAAACTTCACTGGTTCAAATCAAATTAACTGTGCACAAATGGTATTAGAAATTGCAGTATACATAAAAACACCCGGAAGATAACTTTCATTAAGAAAACGAAAGAAAGTATATTAATTACCAAGAGAAATTGCACTAGTTGTCATATTAGTGCCGCTAAACCTAATCTTCTAATGAATGTGATATGATTTTCTGAAAGTATCACCGGAAAAATGACACAGATGAGGAATTTAATTAAAGAACTAAATTCTTTAAAGAAGTTGTATTTAATAAGTTCAACATTTAAAATGATATTTCTTTGCCGATATTTGAAAATGAAAAGCATTTAAATAACCCTTACTTTCGAAACGAAGGCCTACAAAGCAAAATTGCATAATAATCTTAATAACTCGAGGAGACAGTATTTCATTACAATGACGTATGTAATTGGGAGAAGGCCCATGAATTAATTTATCCAGAAACCTCAATATCATACATACCACTAGATTGGATGCACTTTTGTTACAAAACGTATTATCAGATACTCACTTATATGGTAAAAACATTGTATTTATGAATAAGCATATCTAAATGTTAATCATCCAATAAAAAGAAAACGAGCCTTGCAGATGCAATGAAAAATTCTTTTTAGCATGCTACGACGTTCTCATCTCATCACTTGATTATGCATGTTATATTGGAAACAATACATTTTTAAGACGTGACAACATCTCTGATTTCATTTTTGCTCCTAGTCCTCACTGTGTGTGTATGTTTCTGTGTGTGCGTGTGTTTGTGTGTGTGTATGTGTGAGTGAGAGTGTGTGTACAGATATATATATATTGAGAGAGTGGCTGATGGGGGATGGATTTGAAACTACCGAGATGAGAAGCAGAAAGGATAGATATTAAATCAGAGACGGAAACATTTGCGACAATCTAAACAAAAGGTGAAACTCATGTATAAGGCAAAGTATCAATTTATAAAACGTAGAAATATATGTACAATGTACATCATTAAACCAATGAAAATAGAAAGATAGAATACATATTTCAGGTTGAAGATGTCGTCGGTGGGTTGCGTAAAGTGTGAAAAGTTATTCTTTCAAGAATATGGTATCATGCACATACACCTGTGTCTCATATATCATGTGGAAAATATTTGTTATTGTCATTTCAAATTTCAACAATCAAAATCTATGTAGATATGTATGCCTCTTAAACACATGTTATGCTTTTCAAAACGCGGAATATCCCGTTTGCGATCTAGCATGCTTTCTATTGCAAGCGCAATTATTTTTAATAATTTCAAGTTTAGAGGATGTAATAGGTTTAGCTGTGAAGTTTGAAAACACCACCTCTAATGCGATTCATTGTTATTTAATCAATAAGATCAAACATGATATTCCGCGAAAACCACATGGTAAACCTTCGCGATGATAAATATTTTCAAGTATCTCATATGCCATATCATTATGAAAATGATGTATTAAATCCCATAGGTATATCTATTGCACAAATTCTCATGCTGAAGACCAGGCAATTATGGATACGTTTTATATATGTACATGATTGCAGAAAACATACATTTTCTTTGCTTTACGTTCTTTGGGAATCATATACATAATATCTACTCCAAACATGTTCGATTCTCTAAAGGGTTAATTCATGTTCAAACTTTAGAGTCGAAATCCCAAAGAAATAATATATCCAGAGTATTACACATTGAAAGACAAATTGAATGATGTTAACTGAGTTACTGAACATAACTCTGACAGCTACGGCAAGGGTGGCTTTAAATTAAGGCTTGTTTTTCAGACGCAGACATGGTCTACAAAAACGTAATGCTTTCCCCAGATAATAAATTACATATATAGTGATGTCTAAAATTAGATCCATAATCCGATACATATTGTTTTACGTTATATATTAGAATATTTTCATCATAAGTAAAATCATTATCATTTCGCATATATCACAGAGTTCAACGAGATTTCAACGATGATCTAAATTCCTCACACTTCGGTTAAAATGTAGCAGATGAAAATAATAGATATATAAGTTTTATTTATCAAATTGATAATACATTAGTAATGTACAAACTGCTCTGCTTCAATTATTAAGCTTTGATTCCAAATGAGGTGTTGTCATCAACATTGCAAAATGCACTCAAAGGAAGCTGAGAAAAAAGATTACATACGCAAGCTGATATAAGTAAACAAACACAGGCACAACGCAGACATTTCCAGACAGACTAGATCAAATCTCTCTCTCTCTCTCTCTCTCTCTCTCTCTCTCTCTCTCCCTATATATATATATATATATATATATATATATGAAATATAAGAATCAAAGAACTGTTCAAAACATTATTGTGCTTACAGCTGTTTCCTCCAAACCGAGGTTTGGATTCTTCGGAGCAATTTATTAATGCATGGACAGTTATATGACCTCCTTTTCAGCCGAGAGACATACCGATACATATTCAAACATTGATACATATTCAAACATTGTGGGTCAACATTCATTACAGAATTTAGAGTGGCAGTACACACTTCGAGATTACATTTATATTAAGAGGTACAATCAAAAATCAAAAATACAGGTTAAAATACAATATGAAGATAAGCGGTTATATAGTGCAAATGTTATATGTATGGCACGCATGTGCGTCTTGTTTATATAGTGTGGCAGAGAGATATGTGTGGTAGAGGCACTTAGGTAGGTAAACAAGAGTGTTAGGTTGGTAGATCTGGTGGCAAATTCTTTATATGATTGATATAGTCTGTGTGTGGAGAAATGTTATAAGCATTAAAAATAGTGCAAGCATTAAAAGTGTTAAAAGTATTGGAGATGCACAGCGAAGGGATGTCAAGTATTTCATGTACTTCGGCATTTTCATGGTCAGGGGAGTGTATTTTTCGATTATATGCCCCTCACATAATCCACGACAATCCGATATTGAGCGTTTGACAATCCAGTTAGAGATCGTAGTCTGGTGTTCTTTAGTTTAATACAGGAGGCTGTTACGTTTCGAGAAACGCCATTGAATACCACCCGAAACGTAACAGCCTCCTGTATTGAACTAAAGAACACCAGACTACGATCTCTAACTGGATTGTCAAACGCTCAATATCGGATTGTCGTGGATTATGTGAGGGGCATATAATCGAAAAATACACTCCCCTGACCATGAAAATGCCGAAGTACATGAAATACTTGACATCCCTTCGCTGTGCATCTCCAATACTTTTAACACTTTTAATGCTTGCACTATTTTTAATGCTTATAACATTTCTCCACACACACAGACTATATCAATCATATAAAGAATTTGCCACCAGATCTACCAACCTAACACTCTTGTTTACCTACCTAAGTGCCTCTACCACATATATCTCTCTGCCACACTATATAAACAAGACGCACATGCGTGCCATACATATAACATTTGCACTATATAACCGCTTATCTTCATGTTGTATTTTAACCTGTATTTTTGATTTTTGATTGTACCTCTTAATATAAATGTAATCTCGAAGTGTGTACTGCCACTCTAAATTCTGTAATGAATGTTGACCCACAATGTTTGAATATGTATCAATGTTTGAATATGTATCGGTATGTCTCTCGGCTGAAAAGGAGGTCATATAACTGTCCATGCATTAATAAATTGCTCCGAAGAATCCAAACCTCGGTTTGGAGGAAACAGCTGTAAGCACAATAATGTTTTGAACAGTTCTTTGATTCTTATATTTCATATAACTGCTCTGTAAATCATCTGATGTTTTTACATTGAGCTACTTAACTTACTGGTAATAAGGTAGTAATACATACTGCCTACCACTATTTAGGGTGTGTGTAAAATACTTATAACTGCATAAGGTTTTGTATTTACATAACCATAAATAGTATAACTAATACTATATATATGTATATATATATATATATAATTTTTAACATTCACATGACCTCTACCGACCAATCAAAATTGTTTTGACTACAAGAAATTTTGCAACACGAATTGGTGGGAAACTTATAGTACTCATTCACGTGACATTCAACAACCAACCAAATCTTAATACCTCTGGAGCCACTTTTTTCACATAACACAGGTAGAATTTCCAAAAGAGATCCGATTACAGCAAACATCACGGGCGCTCTATCTCAAAATTATTTTTGAAAAGCATTAGAAATGCGCAACCAGTAAAAACATAAAACTAAAACTGAATACTAACCAATACTTATTACTAATTTTTACTAATTCCTAATTGAACTATTTTTCACTGATAACAATTTGTCAGCATTCTCTTTTCCTTTTACTAATATATATATATATATATATATATATATATATATATATATATATATATATATATATATATATATATATATATATGTCAACTCTGGATGTCGGTGAGCATGTCCAGCTAACCTCAGCCTCCTCTGTCACTTTTGAGCTGACCCTTGGGATGCTCCTATACAGCTCTGAGTTTTTCATCCTCAGTGTATACTGATTAATGTTCAGAGCCATCCTCAGCATTCTCGTGTAGCACCCATCCACCATCTGAGTGAGTTTCTTGGTCAGTGTCCAAGTCTCAGACCCATACAGCAGCACAGACTCTACTTCAGCAATGAAGAGGCGGACTTTCAGGTCTCTACGAAGGTCAAACTTCCACACGGATCTCAAGCTGTGGCACGAGGCGCAGGCCTTGCTCTTCCTCTCAACCACATCATCTTCCGTATTCCCAATCTTTGCTCCCAAATACAGGAAGCACTCCACCAATTCTAGCGGCTTCCCGCCTAGATTAGTGATCCTCTCTGGCTTCTCAACATTCTCTACCAGATATTTTGTTTTAGTGTCATTCATTCTCAGCCCCACACTCATCGACACAGTCTCAACCTCTCGCATCAAATCCTCTGCCTCCTTCACTGTATTTGTTATTAAATCTATGTCGTCGGCAAATTCAGCATCCGATACCTTTTTCGCCCTAACTCTACTGCTCTGAGCCGGTGCTACATGGGAGCCCCTATATGGACACACTAGAAGAGGAAGTCCAAGGTTAACGTATGTTGATGCCCTAAGGACAGACACTTGTCTGTTGGAGACGCAGGACATGGCAGCGATAATGAGGGACAGAGACCGCTGGAGAGAACTTGTCCATGGATCTCGGGAATTTTACCCGCCTTAGAATATATATATATATATATATATATATATATATAATGAAGGAGGCGTGGTAAGGAGCCAGATGGACAACAACGCACCAGAGTACACAAAACTTAGGCTAGTAGAGTCGGTAATAGGAAAAAGTTTAACCCCGACGGCAGTGAGCAAGCTGTTTCGACGGCTATTTCTGGACTATATATATATATGTTTCATTATAAGTTTTCTACAAGTTGGGAGATTGTTATATATATATATATATATATATTGGTAAAAACCGGAGCAAGCAGTAGAAAACGCTCAATATTCGTAGTTCGTAGTTACGATGCAGATTCAGTATAAAAATAACAAAAATAAAGATGGTGATGTTACATGAGTCGTTTAATCATTATAATTATTTCAACTATTCTCCCTGGCAATCAAGATGTCTTTTATGCATTTGTTGTTGTTATGAGAACGGCATGCTCACATGAAATTTGATTTAGTGTTATGCTGCCGGCAGCAAAAAACCACACGTTCTGCTTCTTGTGCGTCCAGCCGACATATTAATTCCTGAAAGTCTCTCGCAGCCATCGTGTTTACTGGAGTTAGGTGCTATCCAAGTGCCAATTAGTGAAATCAGGATTTCATGCTTTCGCTACGGAGTTGACGTCGTAAATCAGCAGAGATGTACTGTCTCGATTATGCTTTGTTGATCTGTATCAAACAAAATCTACGCTATATCCAGATCCCAGTACATAGTGGAAGCAATATATAGCAATCTGAAGGAGGGTGGGGTATATATTTTGTTGACAGTCATATTCAAGACAACAACAAGATTAGCAAATGTATTGATTAAATCTTTATGGAATTTATCAAGGTTATGGCCGTTGGTGGTATGTGAAACTGCCAATCCGTCATCACGGTATAAACCGATATTATGGGAAGGAAATTTCTCTTTGAGGGTGTGGAGAAGGAATAATCCTACTAAGTCACACACATCCGCACTGTCATATGAACCCATTGCAACATCAAAAGAGTTTTCAAGGTTTGACTTTTTAACCCAAATACTTTCATTAGTAAAGAGTAAAGTTTTTCTAGCATGAAAGATAATGTCTTCTTCTAATTTGGAAATATTAATGAAGGGTCTTGCAAACTCTAAGGCATTAGATAATAAGGAAACAGTAATAGAGGGGTAAAAATCAACAATATCAAATTGGGTAAATCTCCGCTTATTTTTACCTTGTATACTATTAAACCAAGAAATAACAGAGGATGTATTTAACCATTGTGATAGGTCAGTCTTAGTTCTAATTCGGAGAATTATTTTTCTTAAGATTTTTTTAGTTGCAAAGCCAAATTCTGATTTAGCCGGGTTAATCAGTCTACAACTAGGTCGATTAGTAAAGTCTAATTTATGGTCTCTAAGGGTAATATATGATTTACGTTTAGCTAGGCTTTCAATCCGGTTGTCTATTTTTAAAGAACTAGTTAGTTCTTTAGGTTCTTTATTAATAATATTGTAGGAATTACTATTAGTTAATTGATATTTGTTGGTGCTACTATTAGTTAAAAGTTGGTTATACAAAATACTATTAACTTCAAATAGATTTTTAGTTTTATCGGAAAGAACAAAGGTGTTTGTAGAATGTGTATGTATGTATATGCATAATTACATACAGTGATTTAATGCTTATTTTCATTGATCATTTGCTCCAGGAATTGTTGAGTGCTCTAAATCAGCTATAAACATTTATACCCTTTTCTAATTATTTTTTTAAAATTATTTGTCCCATTCCCAACTTTTTACTTTTATTTTTATTTTTATATATACAATATTTAGGTTTTTTTATATATATAATATTTATGTTTTTTCTTATATATATATATAATTATATGTGTGTGTGTGTGTGTATGTATGTATGCATACGTATGTGTATGTATATGTGTGTGTAGGTATATATATATATATATATATATATATATATATATATATATATATATATATATATATATATATATATTTATATAAATATATATATATATATATATATATATATATATCCAAAATTAAGATAAAATAAATTAAATGAATTTAATCTAAATCGAAATTGTGGGTGTCATGTCATAAACATGCGCCATATATCCTGGAAATTAAGCTCTAAGATAAATCTGAGCATATTATAATAACTGGAAGTTGATTAACATATAAATATACATGAATAATATATGTGTATGTATATAAATATATTTTAGAGTTAAACAAGGTTCATATGAATACATCTAAGAATGAGTTTTACGCACATACATATGTGTGTGTTTGTATTTGTATGTATGTGTTTGTGATATGTATGTATATGTATGTATGTGTTTGTGATATGTATGTATATGTATGTGTATGTATGTTTGGATATGTATGTATGTATATATAAATATATATGTATGTGTGTGTATATATGTATATGTGTGTGTGTGTATGTATATGTGTATGCGTATGTATGTGTATATGTATTTGTATATGTATGTTTATGTGTGAGAGTGTGTGTATGTATTTATTTTTACGTATGTATGTGTACGTGCAATTGTGTGTATTGCTTACCACGTGTGTTTGTTCATTTATTTGTGGCCTGATTCGCTGTCATACTATAATCTATATATATAAAACTGTGGTTGTCTGTCTGTCTATCGATTTTTGGCACACATCTCCTCTTAGAATCTCTCACGGAATTGCACCGAAATTGATATGCTTGTACATTGAGCCCTAGCGAAGACATCGGAAAAAAATAATTTCAAATTGACCCACCCTATGTGACGAAATCGAATATAATGTATCGATTTTTGAGCGTAAGTTATCAGTTATTTCCCTTTGTTCTGTTTACATTGAGCGTCTTACGTAAAAAATTACGCTGGCTTTTTCAGTCTTTGTTAATAAATAACCAGTGCAGTTTTTATCCCCAGCATCCTCTTTTGTTATAACATTCGGGTTATCGTTATGTTTTCTTAACTTCATAAGGCATATTGTTGGTTGAGGGAATATTAATCAAAAACACCACATGCAAGTCTGCACAGTATACACTACAGTTTTTAAGCCAAAAAAGAAACTTAACATTGTAACTTTAACACAGCTACTGAGCGACCCCGTTTTGCTTCGTTTCCATTTAAAAGCATTTTAAAACAATATTTTTACTTGAAAACAAGTCTATTTAAAGACTACGTAAAACAAGCAAATATTTCGTCGTTAGGCGTGCAGACAGACAGTCGTGCAGACAGACAGTCGTGCAGAGAGGTGATATACGCGTGCAGACAGATAGTCGTGCAGAGAGGTGATATATGCGTGCAGACAGACAGTCGTGCAGAGAGGTGATATAGGCGTGCAGACAGACAGTCGTGCAGAGAGGTGATATAGGCGTGCAGACAGACATAACTGATAATTTGGTTACGCTAATGTTTTTCTCTGCGTTGCAGTGTTTACATTTTCGATCTTTGTTAATAAATAACCAGTGCAGTTTCTATCCCCAGCATCCTCTTTTGTTATAACATTCGGGTTATCGTTATGTTTTCTTAACTTCATAAGGCATATTGTTGGTTGAGGGAATATTAATCAAAAACACCACATGCAAGTCTGCACAGTAGACACTACAGTTTTTAAGCCAAGAAAGAAATTTAACATTGTAACTTTAACACAGCTACTGAGCGACCCCGAGCAACGCCGGGCTTTACTGCTAGTAATCTTTATATTAATTTTTATTCTTATGTGACGGTATTTTTATTATTATATTTTTCTTATATTTATTTGTGTGTGTGAGTATGTAGGTGTGTGTACATATTTCTATATTTCTGCATGCGTATGTATGCGTGTATATATGTGTGTATGTATGTGTATGTATGTACGTGTGTACATGGTATGATTGTGTGTATGTATGTGTATATGTATGTGTATGTATATATATACACATATATATATATATATATATATATATATATATATATATATATATATATATATATATATATATATATATATATATATATATATATATATATATATATGTGCATGTGTGTATATATGTATGTATGTATGTGTGTATGTATATATATATATATATATGTGTATGTATATAATTGTGTGTGTGTGTGTGTTTGCATGTGTGTTTATTTTTCCTTTCCTTCTTCCTTTTCCAGCCTCACTTTCATATAGATTATATTTTTGTTTTTAAAATCCAATGCCAATACATACACCAGGATTTTTTCATTCTGATGATTGAATGAAAGCAAAATTTGTTTGCTTGTAAGAAACCACTGCTAAATGAAATAACTGCCTTATGTTGTTTATTACATAACTATAACTATATATATATATATATATATATATATGCAAAAGTTTTATTTAAATTGTTGGGATACAACAAGCAAATATTTTTATAACTGATATAAAGTACTCGACAAATATTTGGAGTAGATATACGATATTAATAAATGGAAACTATATTTATAAAACCATATTTGTTTCATTATATATATTTCAAGGATACCAAGTTACATTATGGTATGCCTTCATCAGACAAAATACAATATATAACAGTTTTATAAATATAATTATATATATATAATTATATATATATACATAGATATTACATTCTTAATATCATTGAATATTTTCTCCAGGGAAATGTTGAGTGCTCTTAATCAGTTATAAACATTTATATGTTTTTATATTTGTCGGATTTCCAACTAATTTCATACCCCTTCCACTTTATATATATATATATATATATATATATATATATATATATATATATATATATGCGCGTGTGTGTATGTGTGTGTGTGTGTGTGTGTGTGTGTGTGAGTGTGTGTGTGTGTGTGTGTGTGTGTGTGTGTGTGTGTGTGTGTGTGTATGTATGTGCGTGCGTATGTATGTGTACATGTGCGTATGTGTTGTATGTCTCTATTTTTATATATAAGTAATTATATATTTATTTATATATATGTGTGTATGTGGTTGAATGTATTTTTTTTATGTATGTGTCTGTGAACGTATTTATACATTTTGATATATGTATATACACCTACGTTTGTGTATATGTACATATACGTGTGGTTGAGAGTATATGTGTGTGTATGTGTGTGTATGCATGTGAGTATGTATATGTATCTTTGTGTGCATGTGTATATATATATATATATATATATATATATATATGCGTGTGTGTGTGTTTATGTGTGTGTGTGTTTGTGTGTATGTATGTTTATATGTATATACTTAACTGTGTATATGTATGTACTGTATATATATATATATATGTGTGTATATGTCTATGTATGTGTATGTATGTATATGTATATATATATATATATATATATATATATATATATATATATATATATATATATATATATATATATATATATATATATATATATTAAAACAATGAAATTAAACACAAAACGGTTAATTCATAGTAAAACTCATTATTTTACGATCGTTTCTGGGAAGTAGTTCCTCGTATGCCCATTCAATTATTGATCTATGTAAAATATTACAAAATATCATAGTAAGAAAAAATACATACGTCTTCACTACCCGCCGTCTTCAGAAATAATGAGTTTTGTTTATTGAAGAATACAAAAAAACATACATATGAATAAGTAACGTTTTATAAACAGGTTGAAGTTGACCAATAGCAAGAATAGGAAGGGGCGGTATAGATCCCTTCGGATCTACTACTACCAACCTAAGGGATCTATAATGCCCCTTCCTATTATTGCTATTGGTCAACTTCAACCTGGTTATAAAACGTTACTTATTCATATGTATGTTTTTTTTGTATTCTTCAATAAACAAAACTCATTATTTCTGAAGACGGCGGGTCGTGAAGAGGTATGTATTTTTTTCTCACTATGATATTTTGTAATATTTTACATAGATCAATAATTGAATGGACATACGGGGAACTACCCCTCAGAAACGATCGTATAATAATGAGTTTTACTATGAATTAACCGTTTTGTGTTTAATTTCATTGTTTTAATATTTCTATGTTTGACTCTGTATCCAATGAATTAATGGATTAATGGAAAATTTTGTATTTTAAACTTCGCTTGACGACATCTTCTACATACGGATGACATTGAGTTCTTCATACGGTTTAGACCTTAACATTGATTTGTAGATTTATCGGTATGTATATATATATATATATATATATATATATATATATATATATATATATATATATATATATATATATATATATATATATATATATATATATAGTAGGAACCAGTAAGAACCCGACGGCTGAGCTCAAGCCGTTTCGACGGCTAATTCTGCGGACTCCGCTTTTTATAGCAGTTGGTTTAGACCCCGGATACTTGCCCCCTTTTTACGACCGCTCCCACTATTTTCCGTGCCTTCTATATTTCTTAGTGGCACTACGCCTTATTTTCTCGTTTCATTATTTCTTTCTTCGCTTTTCTTTTGGGCGGGGTGGATTCTGAATTTATTTTTCCGTATTCTACCTTTACGTCGTACGAACTTTCATGTAGCTTGTTTAAGATCTTTTAGAGTTAGCATTAGTATATATTTTTTTCGGGACTCAGAATTATTATCTCGTACTAGTTTACTTTGCTGCACTGGATGGTTGCTGGCATTGTGCCCGGGATAGAAACCTTTATTATTTATTTCGTGGTAGTCTCTTCAGTATTTTGGCCCCATTTGTTGACCTGTCACCGTATGATTTACGTATTATACCTCTTAAAAGGGTCCTTGCCTATTCCGTCCCGCCTAGTTCATTTACTTATTTCGTTATTTCTTATTTCTTTCTTTACTTCTTTCTTTCTTTATTTATTTATTTATCTAGCCTAACAATAGCTAGAGACTTAGGTCGTAGAACTTGCTTTACTTTTTTCTTTACACTTATTCGCTTTTCTTCACTCTCATTATTTTTTCTTTCATATATATTTTTACCCCTCATTGTTCTACCTACCGTTCCGACTTCCTCCCCCTCCCCCTCCCCAGTATCTTCTTTGACCTCATGCCCAGCTGTAGCTGGC
>OZ024743.1:16917998-16927998 GCA_964016885.1 Eledone cirrhosa | reverse complement strand
AACATTTGATAATGTCTGTGTTGTTGATATTTATATCTGATTAAATGGTATCCCCTTCGATAATTCATGATGCTATGTATCCATATATGTAGTGCGTCTGTGTGAATAAATGTTACGTAATTATTTTTGATTGGTTCGTTGTTTACAAATACAGGGCATCTTATTACTTGTACAGAAACGATTGTAAAGATTAATGATGTATTCGATTCGATAACCTTTCATCTCTTCATTTGAAATATATATGAGTGAACACGTGTGTATGTACATTATTTGGAGTATACATATGTATGTATAACAGACTTAACTTGCGATACCCACAGATGGAATTTCCCTTCTGCTTGATTAGCAAGGCTGATGTGAAGACTGAGTGTGGATTTTGTCTATAAAACTAATATGGATCCTGAATTACACATCTCTGAAGGGTTTGTAACTCAGGCTAATAGATAACATACTAAATACTATATATATATATATATATATATATATATATATATATATATATATATATATATAGGGAGGGAGGTATTTGTGTGCATGTGTCTGCGTGTGTGTTAGTGTGTGCATAATTGTATTAAATGACTGATCATTTTCAGAATGATGTTACATTGCAGTAGAAATATATTAAACTTGCAAAGGTTGGCAAATAATACAAAACAAATAATGTGTTTACCAAGTATATGTCAACATATTTCCAATTTTAAAATCAAGAGACTTCAAAACAAAATGAAACATCGATGTGTTCCTCTCTAACTGGTGTGTGTTACATTGACATGTTTGTCGCGGTTATGTAGCCAAATCGCCTCATGAATTTCCGATCTATTCTTCTTTGTGGATTTTCCGTTTTAATAATAATAATCTGTTTTATTGTTAAATGTTCTTCATTTCTTTCCTTCGTCTATATGGCGACCTCAATGTCTCGCCCGTAGCATTTATTAAGGTGTTTTTTGAGACAATAAATTGTCGTTGCCATCTGATCTTTCATCCGTATGTGCAGCATCCGGCGGTACTTCCGGCGTACGGGCATGTACATTGTAATATTTTCTCTCCAAATAATTCCAATGCAGATGATATTTTCATATATTAAGAAATAGATGTTTTTAAATATACAATTGGAAATAATTCGTGATCCCATAATGGAAGACAACATATATGAGTCGAAGGAACAGATGAAAAACTATTTTATAAATGTTAGTGAATAAGCCTACATACACAGACACACGCACGCACACACACACACACACAGAGACACACACACACGCACACACACACACACACACACACATATATATATATATATATATATATTTGTTTTAACTGTATTCTTATAATCACGTATTTCCAATTATAGGGAAATGCCACCTGCCTTGAATTGTTTCGAGAAAACAATATAAATAAATATATATGTTTGCTTTTTAAACATTCCCTTTACTAAAGATGTAAATGACCCACATTCTGTGACTTGATAACAAAGGTAAAAGTAAGATTTCGAATATAAAATATTCATCGGTTTCTTCCAAAGCAAACTAAGTATATTGCATCAATTATAGCTGGATATTATTTGGCATCATTTAAAATGAAATTTATCTCTAAATGTATGATGAATGGGCATAAGCGTTGTGTTCTGATTAATAGAGTGCTTGGTTGAAGAAAATCAATTATTAAATGCAAAACTTTGGATATTGTTTTATAATTAAACAATGATGTAATATTTGTTTTTGTGAAAACTGTCAAAGTATATGCAAATTGAATTTGAAATTCAATAGACTAGGGCAAGTTAACTTCAATTAATTAAAGGAGATTTTGTGTCAGATGTTATAATTTGCTGTTTCCGTTTCCTAAAGCGTTCCGTTCAGATATGTCTAGCTGCAAATTAAATCATTTCTTTCTTTCATGAAATAAAGAATAAATGGTGTGATACAAAAAAGGGAATACATTCATAAAATAATTCACACATTTACTTAATGACAACCATGAATGTTTTATGACCCGTTAATTAGACAACACATATTCTCGATGGAGAAATGGAAAGCAATATGTCCGATGGATACTATTTATGATTTAAATCAGGAATATTCGTTGTCCTTTAGTAGCAATTTAAAACATATTTTAGATTCTATAGACATTTCCTCCTTGTAAAAGCTGCATACTTAAGATGTGCACTACGAAGAAATTACAATGCCCCCTGCTGTAACAGCAACAACATCTACCTTGGGCGAGCTGCTCTCTTTCCAATCCTAGGGAGGTAAACAGCAGTTAGGGCGCGAAGGATAAATGAGGTACCAACGGCACATAACATGAGAGGAAATCAGTGTGTCAAGCTCCAATGTTCTGTCATCGTTCACTCCTCAGCATTGCGAGCTGCGGTTACCGGGTGTGTAGCATTATATTCAATGTTGGAGAAGTGCATCAAATCATACCACGAGACTTAATTGATTGTCGATTTATTCCACTCGAATGGGAAGCGTTTTATCACTTCTGGATCACGTCATGTGGCTACAATGTGATGGAAGCCGGCTTCGTCAGGATCTCTTCCGTGGAGCGTATGGAGGGAGCTGATTTGCTCTATGGCGGCAGGATAACAGGTGCTGCCCGATACTACAAAAACATAATTGGGCCAATCCAATTCGTAATTGAGTATCTGTATAGAAAGTTAGGGATCACTGTTTCTGGACTTGAATCTTCGTGTATTTGTGTAAGAAACAGTACCGAACGATATACAGTTAGAATCGTGCGAGTGAAAATTTATATTGCGCAGATCCTGTTTATGGATTACTGACAGGAGCGAAATTCCATCAGAGATTAACGTCACTTGTTTTCTTTTGATGTGATTCTTTTCCGTGTCGCTACAGAATTATTTCCTGGAATCCTAGACATTGGTATCGACACATTTTGCTATTGCAAATTGCTATTATAATACATGATTTTGCCAATAAATGTAAAGAATATAAATTTAGAAAACCATCACAACGAGGAAGTGTTCTAGAGTCATTATAAGAAAGACATTCTATTCTAAGAATACAAATATGTATAGTTAATCATTTACCCATTATCGAATGTCTTCCCATGAGAAATTTTCTTTTCTTAAAATTCTCATAAAATTATATCCACAAAAAATTCTAGCGATCCGTACTAATGTTACAAGAAGCATGATTCACTCATATTTCTCATTTTTCATGCAAGAAGAGATGTAAAATAGGATATCATTCTGAACTTTCAAGGAATTATTTATTGCATAGAAAACGTAATATGAGTTGGTGATATAACACCCAACATCACTTATCTCGTATCCTTTGACTAGGGAATATAATGGATAATTCTAAGGATAACCATGGAATATGTAGACCAGATCTGATTTAAATTTAAATCACAAAAGAAAAATAGAAATACACCACATATCTATCTACCAATCTCAACGATTCCGCTTGTTCAGCACTGAAGATCGATAAATATCGAATGATAATGGTGATGTGTAGCCTGTAGAATTATCATTAATCGTATAATGCTTTTGGAATTGAAGCCAGGATGCAAAGGTTTATTCTTGAAGAAACGTGTGGAATCATCCAGAAAAATCTTCCCAAAATATCACTCATTGCGTTTTTAATAGGAACACTTCACTCTCACTTGCCGAGTATGGTGTTGCAGAAAGGCAGAAATGTAGTTTACCAGTCCATTAAACCGTTGCTAATACTGAGAATACATTACCAATAGCTTACTGAGGAATAATATTTAAGATATAATCACAAATGTAAGTCGGTTTATTATCATATATTTGACCATATAATACTTTGAATATATTCATATAAATTGACGGCAATGATGAAAGTTCCAATAGTATGATGCATACTCATATTTATTAAGGTTCAGAATTGTCTCTGAGGCAGATAATTTTTCACTGCATGCTTCATGAAATTAATCTATATATATAAAACTGAGGTTGTCTGTCTGTCTATCGATTTTTGGCACACATCTCCTCTTAGAATCTCTCACGGAATTGCACCGAAATTGCTATACTTGTACATTGAGCCCTAGCGAAGACATCGGAGAAAAAATATTTCAAATTGACCCGCCCTATCTGACGAAATCGAATATAATGTATCGATTTTTGAGCGTAAGTGATCAGTTATTTCCCTTTGTTCTGTTTACATTGAGCGTCTTACGTTCTGTTTACATTTTCTGCGTGCAAAAATTAAAAAAATTACGCTGGCTTTCTCAGCGTTTAAAATGACATTAACACAATACACGAACAGTTGTCGAGCCAGCAAAATGTTGACCTGCAAAATTCATCAGTTCGAACACTAAGCTTCTGTTTTGCTTCATTTCCATTTAAAAGCCTTTTAAAACAATATTTTTACTTGAAAACAAGTCTATTTAAAGACTACGTAAAACAAGCAAATATTTCGTAAAAAAAAAGCAAAAATTATATAAGTTTATTTAAAATATATGTATCTGTAAATTTCGTTAGGTGTGCAGACAGACAGTCGTGCAGACAGACTTTAAGCCAAAAAAGAAACTTAACATTGTAACTTTAACACAGCTACTGAGCGACCCCGAGCAACGCCGGGCTTTACTGCTAGTATATAATAAAATATATATAAAAGTATAGAATATGCATCCATTTATTTATTTATTTATTTATTCATGATATTCATAAACGATTCTAATATATTTCGTAATGAAATGTATATATCGTCGGGTGTATTTAATTTCATTTCATGTTAAATTTATTTTAGAATATTTGCCGTTACTAACTACTGAATTCATTCAATTCAGGTCCTGAATAATCGTGTTAGGAATGGCATGGCTAATAGGTCTGAGGTTGCCGTTTTGTTTGTAACATGTTACAGATGATTGATTTTCTTTATCCTTTTTTAAAATTCGGCTGTAGCGACCGTCTAAAGATTTGGTGATAGATATTTTCACTGACAAAAATTCATATGCACACAGTAAGATTTAATTCACTATGGCTTTCAATAATGGTTTGCTATTTTTTATTTAATGAGTTCATAGCAGTCCATGATTATGCTATCGTATTCTTTTTATCATTTGCCGAGTTGAGGTATGAGCCAAGATATTTGAAATCATACCTTGAGTGGTCCTATACATTGAGCAGACACGTCTAACATATATAAGAATTCCTCTCCATTACTTAGTGAAGTTATGCAGGAAACAATGTAATCAATGAATTCCGTATCTGCTAGATGCTGTGATGGTTGTCTCGCAATTCTACACTTTCGACGTGTAAAACCAACAAATCCATCAATAGCAAAGGTAATGCATAATCAGTTATTAAGATAAATAAATACGATGCAAGGGGATCTCTTTGACGTCCACCTGTAACCACTTGATAAAAAATCATCTTTTTCCTTCTGCTCTCAGTACCGTAGCGAGATTGTTGTCGTACATGATCCTGATTTCATTAAGGAGTTTGAAAAGAATACCGGAAGCAAGTAGAAAGACAACATACTTTCACTGTTAATGCTATCGAGGGCTTTTAGAAGCACTATAAAGTTATATCTTATACTTGAGTATTTGTACTTCTTCGATTAGATGGCAAATGGACATGATATGTGATTATCAGGAACTATTTTGCTTTGGGCATAATACTCTTTAGGTTTCTACTCGAAGCCTTTTCAAGATAAGACGATTAAAACTTTGTACAACCATCCATGTCCCACTTACTCCGTGATAATTGTCTTGTTTGTTAAGATTGCCTTTCTAGGGAATGGGTACTATCGCAGAAATACTGTATTTTTCATGTCGGCTTCCGTTCTCATTACAAAGATGCAGTAAGATAGAAATGTTGAAGCTTGCAGATATCTAGCGGAACACTATGTATGTTTGGCGCCATATTGATGGTCCTTTTAAGTTCCCCGAGAGAGAAATTTTCCAAAGAAATTACTGTTCATATTGTATATATTTTCGATATTGGGTTTTCATAGGTGCTTCGAAATGATTTTCTCCAGCATTAAAACGTTTCTCACACTTGATAAGTGTCACTCTGAAGATCTTCTTAACTCTTAATTTATTTATAAATGTCCATGCGTTCATTTTGATGACAGCAAGCTTGAAGTTGTCGAAGGAAGTGAGGACAATATTGACTATTTCATCTAGTTTGCAAGACTCTTTATATGAATGTTGTTGTTTTTTGCTTGCATGTCCGTGCCCTAATATTATAAAACATTGTGGCCAGCTGTATTTCCGAAAACAAGATGATTTTGAAATATTTGTTGGAGTGATTTTTCCCTTCGTTCGCAATGCTGATTTTAATGGACTTCTTGAACGATATGACAGATGACAATGTCCATTTTCATATTATTTTGTTTTCAACGTTTTCAGCGTCCAATATTAGAAAAGCCGTTCCTTACTTGAATGTGTGATGGAATTTTCCGTGATACATGTAATTTCGGTTTTCATTTATTAAAACATTCGATACTTTGAGGCAACTGGGTCTGAGAAAGAAGGGGCTTGGATATATTGTTCCGAGAACATAGTCAATTTGAATGTATTTGGAGACAGTTATTCAAAGAAATTAGCAAAGTCTGGAAGCAGATCACATTTATGATACTGGCCTAATTTAGTGAGTAGTGATTGACAGTATGATTATCGAGACACACGCTAACAGGAAGTTAGCTGTGGAGCTGCTGAGTTCTGTTCAGATAACCAATACGAAGACAGTAATGTGGTATGATATTGGCTTTACGTCTGCTTTTAAATGTTGCAACCACTGTCAGTTTTCATAATTTCTCCAACATAATTTCAACAAAATAATTTCTCCGCCCGTAGAATTATTCAGCCTTTACTCTGGACAGGTTGTGAACAGTGTGAAGGAACGAACATATTGTCCTCTTATATCGAGATCATTCTCGTTGTGTACATATCTGTGTTCTTGAATAGCAAGAACAGATACGTTATAATCATTTATGGGTTTTCCTACAAATTTGCCTGAGGACATTTGTGGTGTGTAAGACAGTTAAGTTCTGAAAGAATTACATAGCAGTATTGTAGAAATAGCTACTTTTGTGCTCAGCCGTTACCTCCGCCCTGAGTTGTTTAAGTTAGCGTCATCTTAACATTCTGCATCGGACTGAAGGGAAAGAGATGCTGGTGCGCATTGTAAGGCGCTGGCTTCAGCCCTTGTTCGATTTCTTTATTCTGTCGTACTTTATAATGGCTGGGTAACATCTTGCATCATTGAATCGTCATTCAATTATTTTGAATATTATAGGTTTCAATATTATTATTTCAGCAGTTCTTTATCACAATATATATTGCGGTAATTCAAAGAATCTTAATTCTAATACTTCATAATTATCAGATTTAAAAAAACTCTTGTTTCGCCTTATTTTTATAACAATAACGTGCGTATCACTAATTCCAACAAACACCACTTTTTATTATCACATTATTTAGCTTATTGTTTGCTAGCCATAGTAATTTGATATATTTACCCATAACATTCTACACACTTCTAATTTTCGTCTCACACTCTGTCGTTTGACACTATTCTATTTACCAACGAGTCTCATCATCTGGCGGTGAACAAAATCACTCAATTCATGATTGATATAAACCTGGCTATAATTCTGAATAGCAAACAAATATACCACAAGTTCACGTATTTCTTTCTAACTTACGTTACTCACAGCCTAAATCCAGTCTAGCTTAAAACATCCATTTAAATAGTTTAATAAATTCTTGCGTTATTTACATACTGCGAAGGGAACAAAGAAGGTAAATTTCTGCACCTCCAGCAATCAGTGAATTTTATGAAAAAATGTGACAAATACCGCAGGTAAACTCATGAAAGAATATTTTGAAAGGAAACTTCCTAAATTCCTTGGAATAAAAGCTATGTAAGAAGACATTGATTTCAATTATGGCTGCCCAAAGAGCATAATATAAACCAAAATATATCTCATTTGTTGGTGTTTATTTATTTAGCGTATTGAAATATTTATGACGCCTATTTATTTGAAAGTTCTTCTGATTATGTGTCTCCTTTTGTTAATAATATATTCAAAGAGATGTTTTGTATATCACTGTAGTATCCTTCTATTTCTACTTTCACAGACAAAAAAGGAATCTCTATATAGAATATGTATTCAAAGGTATGGTAATACATTAGAAAACGCATGGTGTTTATATTTGATCTGAGGTGGAAATGTGCACTGTAAGATGACAATTTTAAGAATATATATATTATCGACAAATATTCTGTAGAAATATCGGAGCAATAATTACAAAAGCAAACTAAAAACAGTGTAGACCTCTCAGTATACGACTAGAAGAGTTCATGACAAAATATAAAGTAGATATAAAGATATATCCTGGTTAAATATTAATAATGGAAACTAAAATAATGAAAATAAAGAAATCACATTTTCAATATATATTTTTACTTAAATAAACTTATGCATTTTTTAGAAATTCAATAACATTATAGATGGTAAACATATATTTACTTGTATATTAAAGAATATTTTCATCGGGTGTGCTTAACATTTTAATTCCGGCAAAGACATGCATTTTCAAAATATACTTACGAACACGTTTTTCATATATAAATACCATAGGTAAAAGTTGAATATTTGAAAAAGAAGAAGCAGAGTAAAAGTGAATAATATAACGAAGTATACATAATCGTATAATTTTCGTACTTCTGAATAGATTAAGTTTTGCTTCATTTTTATGGTTTAATTTGCATAACGATGTTACATCCATGCATTTTTTACAAATGCGGTCACGATATCTACATTATCTAACAGTTTCACTATACTTTTCTTTCAATCACTCTCTCGCTATATTTATATATATATATATCATCATCATCATCATCATCATCATCAACGTTTAACGTCCGTGTTCCACGCTTGCATGGGTTTGGACGGGGATTTTCCCACTTGAGGCAAGAGTGATTATCTTGCTCGCAGAGGACTATCTGGCGGGTTTTCTACAGCTGGATGCCCTTCCTAACACCAACAACATTTACAGTGTGGGGCTGGGAAGGTTTTTACCGTGTTGCCTACACGGCCACATTACAGCTTGAACTGTGTGTTTTTTTGACGTGACACCTACACGATCTCATTTGTTTCGGCCTGGATGTTGTGGCACCAACATAACTTTACATTGAAAGGGGCGGTGTGGATGGGGTGGTGGTGGTGGGACGGGGGTGTATTTTGTTAGAGATGCCTACTGACTGTAGTAGGTTTTACTTTGTATTTAGGTAAGGCGGGTCTTCTCTATTACTGAGTACCGCCAAAGGTCTCGGTCCAGTGACATTGTCTTGGTGACGTGTAAGTGTGTGAGGTCGGAATTTATCAGCTCGTCCCAGGTTTTTCTGGGTCTGCCTATTCCGTGGCTACCGTCTATCTTTATTTGCTCTGCACTTTGTTATACAGCTATCGTCCTTCTTGCGCATCACGTGACCATAACGTAGCCTTCTCTCGAGTAAACAACATCTGATCCCTCTTATTTCTAATTTTTTCCTTAGTTCGTTTATGCTTTGCCGTTCACGTATATTACTATTACACATCCAGCGTATATCCTCTGCGTATATCCTCTGCACACAATGCCCAGGTCTCACTTCCATGCAACATTGCTGATCGTATGCAGGCATCATACAACCTGCCTTTCATTTTTAGGGAGAACCCTTTAGCGGCTAATAGTGGTATAAGCTCTCTGAACTTTTTCCATCCAGTTCTGACTCTAGCTACTGTACTTTCAGAGCACCCTCCCCCACTGCTGATTTTGTCACCCAGGTAACGGAAGCTGTCCACTATTTCTATAGAACCCTCTGCGCAGTTGAAAGAGCTAGTATCCTGTGGGCACTTGCTGCCACATATTGCACCAGAGCACCGGCCACATGTAAAATGTATGTTCTTAGTTAGCTTACCTGTGATCCCACTACATCTTTTATGCACCCATACTTTGCATTTGGGACACAAAATGGAGTTTCTCTATATATATGAGTGCAGTAGTAGAGGAGAGAGATAGAATATAT